>CM062289.1:250725112-251254245 GCA_031216915.1 Pictodentalium vernedei
TCCCACCCGTACATTCCCACCACCTACGCTCCCAGTATTTAGTCAGAGCTGTTTCATTTTCTCCCTATTGACACTTTCTCGATCTCCCCAACTATAATACTGACCCTTCTCTCCCGGTCATTCCTCGCCCACTTACCCCTCATGTTTTCATCCCATTGTTTCATTAGTTTTTCCACGAGTCTTATTTTACTAGACAAATAGTTGGTGCATTCTAAAATGAAATACCTCCCTCGTGAGTTGAAGCAGTGCTTATTTACTATGGTAAATCAGCTCTGTTTTACTTGTAAAATAGGACACTGTAACCAGTGGGGTGGAAGTCCTCTAAAGTGTCAACATGGGTATAAAGTATTGCTGGATTTGACTTTATATCCATATTGCGGTCATGATTAGATTAGTCATTGTGCAGGGCTGTGACCTTAAACACCAATATAAATAATTAAATAAATATTTCATTGTCCCCGATACTCCTGCACATTCGTCTTAACCTATTCTCATCCTAAACTTCACTGACTTGGGTCTCACTTTAAACCCCCACCCCACGGTTCATCTAGGTACTCCTCAAAGTCTGGAGCATCTTTTTTATATAACCCGTCTAACGAGCTCCTGACTCGAACTCTGGAGAGCAATCCTCGAGCATCCTTCCACTGATAAAACTGCTCCTTCACTTCAGGCCCCCTTTTAGACATGCAGTCTCGAATGAGTAATTCTCCATTATCTCCCTCGCCTGCCTTGTCCATCATGTCTGAATGTTAGTGTCTCCTTCATCATTAAACGTCGTTTTACTCAATCTGCTGTTTGGAAGGTTTACCAGGACATTCAGGTTGCACAAGCTTCCATTTCAATACTATCTTTAGCCGGCATCCACCTGTCTGATCGCTTCAGGTGCGGTTGGGTTACTTGATAAGGTTATCCACTGACCCGCATTTTTTTGTAGAACCTCTTCGTTCCTCACTGCCATTTGGTTTCAAGGGATCACATCTGTTCCGTAAATTATACGTGATAATCCCAGTCTTTTTTCCAACGAACACCTTGTCAAAGCTATTCCTTCTGAGAAGTTTTCACTGATTGAGTGGGATTGAATTATTACTGCATCTCTCAATCATTTCCGGCCTCGTCGGCTTATCGAATAACTTCAGAGCTCATAGCTCTACATATACCCCTCTCTATTTCCTCTCACGAAAAGGTGTACTGCATGCTGTTTTGTAAGTTTTAATGTGGAGTGAGTTGAAGGAGTTGATTCAGAACCAAAGTTTGCAAATACCTCTTTGGAATGTGGCAACAGTTACTGACAAACTTTTGGGCACCACTGATTTTTCGGTGTCCTCCTGGAACTGCGACTTTGTTTACTCGAATGTGACATGTTGTATCTCGCCTACAACGAAGTAGGGTGAACTCGTGCTCATCCTACAGCGAGGTAGGATGAGCTCGTGCTCAGACGACGGTTGCGTCAACGTCGTGGTCGGCATCCGTGTCCAATTTGTAAGAGATTGTTTGGTTCAGGTACTCGGAATCCCATGACTGCAAAACGTTTATATTGCAGTTTTGTATTTGTGAGCACTACCCCAGCAGTTTAACCCGGACACTGTCAATATTTAGTTGGGGAAGTTCATCCTTAGTAGGAGATGTGGAGATCGGGGCCCATTGGAGAACCTAGGGACCCCCGCAGGGCGCCGATGAAGGGTGTAGTAGATGAGAATACCTGGTTCTAGGAACCATGGGTTTTTACAATTAGCCTCCCAGTCCCCATCAGTCCTAAATAGTCCCTATCAGACCCCACTCGTTCCCAAAAGTCCCAAAATCACCAAAATCCACCCCAAACTACCGAAATTGTCTTTTAGTACGGATTTCCCCTAGAATATTTTGTTGTAGAGCAGCTCGTTGTGCTATAGGACCGCCATACCATTCTCCAGAAAATATGCTCGATAGGTATCCTCAAATAATACAATACCAAGCCATGGGTGTCCTGACATACCGAAATGAGACAAAGAGGGATAGTAAATTAGACCTCATTGGGGGATTTTATCATGGCTCTAATGGCCTCATACGACAATAAGGGGATTCTCCAGGAAATATCCTGTGTTGGTATCTTCAAATTATACAATACCAGGCCATAGGTATCCTCAGTAAATTAGGCCTCACTGAGGGATTTTTTCATTGCCCTCATGGTCTCAAACGAAATGAGACTAAGGGGGATGGTAAATTAGACCTCAATGAGGGATTTTCTCGGGGCCCTTATGGCCTCAAACGAAATGAGGCTAAGAGGGATAGTAAATTAGACCTCATTGAGGGCTTTTCTCATGGCCCTCATGGCCTCATACAACAAAAAAATGTTTCTCCAGAAGGTATCCTCAATTCAATTCAATTCAATTCAGTATTTATTTCACAGCATACATATACAAAGGAAAGAAACAAGGTTACAAAACACAAAGGTAGATGTGCAAATGTATACTGTGGGGACTAACATAGCCTTATGACTGTCTTCCTGTCATCCCCTAGACAATTAAAATAAAGACTAAACAGCAAAATGGCAAATGATGGACTCAAGTAAGTTAAATCTTCACAGCAGGTAGTGCATTATTTTTTTTGTGTGTTAATATTGTATTGATATGTATTGATTATTAGTTCGTTGTGGGTCAAACTTCCAGATGTTCTGACTCTGGTTATTAATATCTGTGGATTGTGGATTAACCGTGTTTTAACCGTATTTCTGAAGGGATGAAGTAAATAAGTGTCCGTTGGTAACCGTGTTTTAACCGTATTTCTGAATGGATGAAGCAAATTAGCGTCCGTTGGTGAACCATTATAATAATCGTACGCTAAAGGAGTGAAGTAAATGACCATAAGTGACAGTACAAACCTGGTTATCAGCTTGCTGGGAGAAAAGAGGAGAATATGATCACAGCATCGAGAGTCGTAACTAGCCGAGGCAGTCGGGACATCTTGGGTTTGAACAGCTGATATTGGCGATATATGTATTCAGATATTGTTCAGTTAATATTTGTTTAAAAGATGTTCGGGTAAGGGTTTTTATCGTTGTATCAAGGTCATTCCACAGTTTAGGAAACGAAAAATATGGAAGTACGGCTGAGAACTGAGTGCGAGGTTTATGGGTGTTTAGGCTTCCACATTGCCTCGTAGTCATGCCCGAGGGATTCCAGTACACTTGAAACGTATCATTGAAACTGACGGGGAGGTTGTTCTGCGACCAGCCGTGCATAAATAAAAGTGAATGTAATTTGTACAGATCGTTAAAGTTAAGAATTTTTAAACGTTTGAACAGCGGGTACGTACGTGAGTTGAACTTTTTGTTCGCTATGATGCGTACAGCTTTCTTTTGTAGGTTTAAAATTTGTTTGGTAGCCGTTGCGTTGCCCCATATTTGAATACCATAAATTAAGTGGCTTTGAATTAAAGTGAAATAGAGTAGACGTAATGTCTCGGGCGGTAAAAAATTCTTGGCTCTAATCAAGATATAAACTGCTCTGGATATTTTTGTACAGAGTGTAGATACATGGTGATGAAATTTAAGGTTCTCATCCATGTTGATTCCTAGAAATTTTATGAATTTGTGGTCACTTATTGTTACCTGCTATTATTAAATCTGAGTTAGTCAATGTAATGTGGGTTTGTACGTTATCGTAACAGTAGTTGTCATTTTGGGGATGAAGAAGTATGACTTTAGTTTTGTTAGCATTTAAAGATAACCTGTTCACAGAACACCAGTGGTTGATTTTTGATAATTCACTGTTTGCCATTTCCGTAAGGAGGTCAAGGTCGTTCCCAAATGCATGGGCTGATATGTCATCCTCAAAGGAAAGAATACACATGTTAGTTGATTCACTAATGTCATTGGTATACAGGACGAACAAAAGAGGACAGAGTCCAGAGCCCTGGGGTACACCTGTAGTGACATTGAGTAACTCCGACGATTCACTTGTGAATTGAACATATTGGGATCTCCCGGAGAGATAGTTTTGAAACCAAGAATTAGCTATACCTCTTATACCATAGTGTTCCTCGACAGATACCCTCAAATAATACAATAACAGGTCATATGGATCCTCAATACCGAAATGAGGCTAAGAGTCGCATGTGCAAGTCACGCGAATGAGCAATTGCTCGATAGCTTATTTGCTCGATGGGGTTCGATTCGTTCGAGCAATGAATTATCAGTAATTGCTCGATAAATTCTTAGCTTTGGAATCATAGACTTTCAGGGAACGAGGGAACCAGAGATAGTGTGGACTACATGAACTTCTAGGGTTAGAGTAGCATCTGTAATAGCAAAAAAAAATGGGATTTGGGGGGGGGGGGTCAGAACCATAAAACTGCCCTAGTTCAATTGAACTTACCCCTGGAGTCCTTCTCGGCACCTGGGGCCTCTCGATACCTGGGGCCTCTCGGTACCAGGGTATGGCGGTCCCATAGCACTACGTGCTGCTCTACTACAAAATATTCTCGGAGAAATCCGTACTGAATAAAGTAAATTTCGGTAGTTTGGGTAGTTCTGCTTATCGAGAAATTACTCTTGTACAATGGAACATACCCTCCGAACATAGCCCCGTCTTATTGGAGGCCATTGGGTAACAGCAACCACGTGCTATCACAGAAAGCAAGATGGCGGCCTCCAGTATACAAAATGGCCGACGGAAACACGTATCATCCTAACAACACGCGCTGCGCATGCACACTTACACCACGTATCACTTGGGGGATGACGTCACAAGATGGCCGCTCACGCGGGCTACCATGACAACCAAACATGGCGCCATAGGGCACGTGATTATGACGTCACTTCTCCCTCCCCATTCCCTCCCCCAAACAGTCCTGATTACCACATCTCCTACTTCTCCCTTCATCGCTCCCCTGCGGGGGTCCCCCGCTAGGCCCCCCCCCTCCAATGGGCCCCGATCTCCATATCTCTTACTCCTCCCTTCACCGGTCCCCTGCGGGGTCTCCCCTGGGTTTCCCAATGAGCCCCGATCTCCACATCTACTACTCCCTTCATCGGTCCCCTGCGGGGGTCCCCCGCTAGGTACCCCAGTGGGCCTCGATCTCCACATCTCCTATTACTCCCTTCATCGGTCCCCTGCGGGGTCCCCGCTTTGTCCCCCCCCCCCCCCCGCCCCCCAATGGGCCCCGATCTCCACATCTCCTAATACTATCCTTTTTGAAGATAAATAGGGGACGCGGTGGCGTTGCGGTAACCGGTTCTCGTCAGATCACCGTAGTTGAGCAACGTCGGGCCCGGTTAATCACTGGATGGGTGACAGTTTGAGCGATCAATTCGGACTCCCGCGTTGTGTCCTTGGATAAGGCACTTAACACCGATTGTCCACATGGTGACACGATGACGCTGTGTACTAAGGCGTACTGCACGTCGATGGTACGCATGTTTTCAACCAATCTAACCCTGCCTGTGCTGCAGTGCGGAGTTACGATGTTGGGAAGCTGGCAGCAGCACGTCGTTGCTCGGTGGTTCTCCGGGTACTCCGGCTTCCTCCACCCATAAAACTGTCACGGTCATGATTAGCCATTGTGCATAAATATGTGACCTTAAACACCAATAAATAAATAAATAAATAAATTTGAAGGTAAATAGCCATTTTCAGAATTGTTTTTAGGTCAGTATTAATGCGTCAGGTCCTCCTATTATTGCATGTCAGTGTTCTCATGTGTTGTTTTGGGTCATGATCACCTCTGTTAACCTTTATAGTGTAGACATGGGTATTTGTTTTTTAATTTTGGGCAAAAAATGGCTTGACTTGTATTTGTAAAAAAATTTGTTTCGCTCAGCTTTTAGATATTTTTTTAAGAGTTTAGGTTTAGCTTAGTTTCTTTGAATAACAAGTCCCCGTGACATCTATATTCCGTTGTCTGTTTAGGACCACCACAACAGTAATTAACCCGTTTGCTTTGTATATTTGTGTGGAATTTCGTTTTTTGTGCGTGTACATCTTGATATTTTTTAGTTGTCAGAATTTGCGTTTAGGTCAGCATTGATGCGTTAGGTACTCCTAATGCAGGGCATTTAACCCTTTTTTAAAATTAAACTGAGCCTGATTGACCCTTCTCTACTCGATCGGACCACTCTATGTTCCGGTCCTGTGCGCATTACTAAAACATGTTTTGAAATGACACAAAGGCGATCTTTAGGTTAAGTACACTCTAAAATCAGTTGGGTTAAAAATTAACCCAAATCAACTGGGTTAAGTGAATATGAAACCGAATTGGGTTAATATTTACTCAATCCAGATGATTTGAATTAGTTTTTAATCCAACTGATTTTAGAGTGTGGTGGTTACTTCAATCGTAAAGTACTCCAACGAACTTCACCTTACGACAAAATACAATAAATTAAATTCCAAATCACGCATGTTTTGCCGGTCAGTTTTGATAATCTTTCGGAACTAACTGAACATAAAGGGTGCACGTTGCATCCACATGTGCGTAGAATGGCATGCCGTTTACATCTTTACAGAACTTCTGCCCAAACAAATAAATAGTAAGAACTATCGCGAGATCTCGCCAATGCTAGATCGCACTTTCGTTGTTATTTATTTTGGCGTGAGTTCTATTAAAACGTAAACAACACGGCTGCCGTAGTTAAAACAGATGGCGGACAAGCATTACAACACCTTTTCTCTAGGTTTCCACCATGGTTTAACCTGCTAAGGAATTAAGATGCATACTCTTTGTGTCCATGCACGCCAGTAGGCAGCCAAGATCTGACAAGAAATCTCTGCGCATATACCTTTAGAATCTATGATAACTTATTATTATTTTCTTTTTAAATAACTCCATTTCTATTGAGTGGATCTTATACACGAGACTGGTACTCAAAAATCCATGAACACCGGTTTTCCAGTGAATATCAATTTTCTAAAAAAAGCTTTTGGAAATCCCCTCTCTAGTTCTATTTCAATCAGCGTAACCTCTATAACATTGTTTATTTTTATGTTATTCTGCAGATGACAACTATTTTGTTGTTAAATAAACGTATTTCCGGTTGATATAATAGAACTTTTAATTGACATATAGAAGATTGTTTGTTTTTTTTTTTGTTTTCTTTTTTTGGGGGGGGGGGCGGGGGGGGGGTGAGAATGGTGTATATAATAAACAGTTGTGGTCTTTTGTCGTTGTAAATATGTGATATGAACCTAAACACCTATATTGACCTCTGCAACGCCTCTATCAATATAAGTCTTTTGGGTTCATATCACATCAAATTCACCACCAAAAAAGTCAATTTATTTATTTATTTATTGGTGTTTAAGGTCACATACTTATGCACAATGGCTAATTGTGGCCGTGACAGTTTTACGGATGGAGGAAGCCGGAATACCCGGAGAGAACCACCGAGCATCGACGAGCAACTGTCAGCTCCTCAACATTCTAACTCTGTTCAAGCTCCGCTCAAGCAGGGTTACAGCGGTTGACGACATGAGCACCATCGACATGCAGTACGCCTTAGTACACGGCCCCCATGTAGGTAACTGGGATAAAGTGCCTTGCCCAAGGACACAATGCGTGTCGTCCCGAACGGGGATCGAACTCGGGACCTCTAGCATAGAATTCCAACAGTCTGCCACTAAGCCACCGCACTCCCCAAAAAGTCCATAATTGTATAAAGAAGACCACCACAACATGTTACATCACATGTTCTGACTCCACAAAGATTATCAAAGCTGACCTGATGATTTAAAAAATGTTAATGAAAGTTGACGAAAAACTGAACGGAGCCTATCGGGGTTCTACAAATTGTCCTGGACACGTCGTCTTCTGAGTTCCAATGCGTTCTATGTGCCAACTGGCACATAGAACACATTGGAACTCGGAGAACGACGTGAAACGATATAAGCGTTGTAGTTTGGTTTCCAAGTGTTTTCAGTTTGCGCAAACTTTATTTTTCAGGAAGCGGACTTCTTTCGAAACAATGGATGCATCAGAGGTTGTGTTTATTTTCTTTGTCCTGTCTGGTAAGCACTTTTATTTCTCATCAATGAATTCCTTCCTCAGTTTGTTTTAAAACCCTTTACACAACGCAGACGATATCAAAATTTATTATTTTGAATATAATTTTTTTTAATTTTTCAAAAAATTTCAACAAAACCATATCATGTGACCCCTCATTGGAACGGGCTCAATGGGCTCATTCTAATGAGGGGTCA
The DNA here is from genome assembly GCA_031216915.1 of Pictodentalium vernedei. Taxonomy (NCBI): domain Eukaryota; kingdom Metazoa; phylum Mollusca; class Scaphopoda; order Dentaliida; family Dentaliidae; genus Pictodentalium; species Pictodentalium vernedei. The sequence continues at coordinate 250,733,284 of CM062289.1, forward strand.
CATGATATGGTTTTGTTGAAATATTTTGAAAAATTTTATTTTTTCAACCGCTCAGTTTACATATTACGCGAGCGGATGCGGGCGATTCGTTAGGTAAAGGGTTCATTGCAAAGATTAGCCTCATCAAAATTTTGTTGCACTGCGGTTATATTCCAGTAACTCAGAAAACATTCACTCTCCAGGTCACGAAGTAAATCGCATAAACTGTTTATTTGGATAACAAAACTGAAATAATTTTATTCAGAAACGTAAGTGGGAGGCCCAAAATAATTTCCAATATCATTTATGTAACTTTTGCGAATTCGAAATTTCGAAAAGCCTTTTCATCGTTATATAAAGCCCATTTTCGAACTCGGTGATCAATTTATTTTATCATTGGCAGATGTGAACTGTTGCTCGATCGAGCCGCCCGGTCGACAGTTGCAAAGTTGTTTACCACGAAACAAAAAATGTACGATTCAAAGAAAGTAGGGGATATCCAAACTGAAGTTGATATTTTCGGAAAATGGTATTGGATACGCGTTATTGGACGCATCAATATGTTACAAAGTTTAGTGCGGATCATGAATGTCGCCGGCCCACGAAAACTTCGTGCAGTGGTTTCGCACGAGTGCCGTGTTAATGTCTGTGGGGGTACGTTTTGAAATTTTCATTTGTACTGAACGGGCTTTTTGAAGGTCTCGTCGTTCTTTTCTTGGTATAAACTCGTTCATCAATAGTTTCTGGTCGAAATATAACTTGAGGTTTGCGAAGACTGACACGTGATGAACGTTTACATGCCGTTGGCATGTTGGAAGCTGGCAACAGACAGACTGCAGTGGCCCAAATTCTCAACGTTAGTCAATCGGTGATTAGCAGGTTGTGGTCACGCTACCGTCAGACAGGCAATGTTGATGACAGACGTCGGTCAGGTCGTCCAAGGCCGGCAACTGCTCACCAGGGTCATTTCATCAGAACCACACCATTACGTGACCGCCATCAAATTCTCTGAAATTGGACAACAGCTGCACCGAGCGACAGATGTGCGAGTCATGGTCAAACTATCCGAAATCGCCTACACAGCTGGAATTTGTACGCTCGACGACCTCGAATAATTCCACGTTTGACCGAACATCACCTCGCAGCAAGGCGTAATTGGTGTGGAGCACGACAGCGCTGGGACAATCGTCGGTGGAGCAACGTCATGTTTCCCGATGAATCGATGTTCACTCTCGACTTCCACGATAGGCTGAACAGAGTGTGGCGGCGGCTGAACGAACGATACCATGACGTAACCGTTCGGCAGCACGATCGTTTTGGTGGTGGATCGGTTATGGTGTGGGAAGGCATAACCATGACAAGCAGAACAGCATTACATGTCATCCAAGGGCGTGTCACACGGCAGTACTACCTTGGCATGTTAGCAGCACATGCGGTGTCATTGGCGCGACGACACGCCGTCGATTCATTTTCCAACATGACAATGCAAGAGCACACAGGGCCCATGTCGCTACACAGTTCCTCCAGGAGCAGAACATCACTACACCGCCTTGGCCAGCACTAAGTCCAGACCTTTCACCAATCGAGCACGTCTGGGATAGGCTTGGCAGGTGCCTACGACAACGCCAACAGCCCCCTAACAAATGTCCAGGAACTCGCCGCTGCACTGCAGGAAGAATATAATTACATCAGTCAAGCTGATATTGGATATTTGGTGAGGAGTACGCCACGTCTTATCCGCGCTTGTCAAGCGAACCGAGGCGGATTTACAAGGTATTGAGGTCCTGGACTGAATGTGGTAATTCTCTGATTGACCGTCCATGCCTTCTATATATAGCTCGGTGTGTGGAATGTGTGCTTGTCAGACACCCATGTATCGCTGAAATCATTCACCAGATGTTACACAACAATGTATCAACTGTCTTTTTGATGAAAATATAAATATATTCATATATCTCACTTTTATCAAATATCCCCTACTTTTTTGAATAGTATATATCGAAACATATATTCAGTAGCATGAATAAAAATTGGTGTGACTCATAATTTCTCAAGTCAATCTCATTAGTCTATTTGGTATGTTTCAGGACGTCATATCTCACTTGCAGATATCAACGTAGGTTTTTCCCCATCAAACTCAATGTGAGTGAATGATATTCAGATCCTATGGTTGTAGAAATGTTCTATAACCAAGCACTTGTGACAGTCGTTTGCGTATCATGCCAATACGAAGGTCTTTTCGCCATATAGAACAAGCCAATCTGCCTCGCCACCCTTGTGTGTTTTTTTAAGAAAGGCGTATGCAAATAGATCCCCAAAATGGCATCACAGGACTCTGTTTGATATGAAATTTGACAATTTTCCAGGGGGTTTACTCACCGCAAATGTCTGCATCTACTGATGACCCCATTTTCAAATGGGGCGACAGTTGGACAAGTTCTCTGAATTTGCCAATGTTTATTAGCAATAGATCATGACAATGTCATCCATATAAGAATTGAAATATATTATCTGTCTCGGAGTATGAATTTGGGATGGGCGTGCTAAGTTGTATAAATTTTAGCCCGTCCTTTCATTCTCCGACAAAGCGACAGATAATTTATTTCAGTTGTTATAATTTAACCCTTTACCCAACGTTACGACAAAAACCGGCCAGCGCTATTCTCAAAAGTCGCCAATTAATTTTCATTATTTTTTCATTTTTTGTCTCAAAAACATAGGTTATGACCCCTCGCTGGATGAGCTCGTTCCAACGAGGGTTCATAACCTATATTTTTGAGACAAAAAAAATGAAAATAATTAGTTGTTCAAGAATATTTTTGGAAAGTGTCGTCTGCTTTCCATCTTAGGTAAAGGGTTAATTCAGAGTGTTTTCTTGTTTTATTGAGTACCATTACGCGGCCGAAATCTCCACCATTTATCACTCCAGTCCTATCAATTTTGTGCACAGGGTGTCCTGTTATTTTTAGCATAGGCTAATACACGTGGTTTCGAATACTGGAGAGAAAAACTAGTGTGAACAACCCACGTGAATACGAACAGCCCGCCGGCTCATTAATTAATGCTCAATTGAACCTGTGGACACAATCTTTTTATTTGACAAATGGGCGGTACAATCAAAACATTCACACAAGAGGAAAATTACTCAATTATGAAAAGCTCATATCGACCAATCTAATGCAAGAAAATGGGCTGTCATTGAAGAAAATTAAATTATAGTTTTTGAACTCGCGCGAAAGAAGTTATATGCAAGGTTGAAGCCCGTTGGTGCAGGCAGTTTCCTACCCTACTGATGCTGAAAAGTATATCTCAAAGCATGCTTATTTAGAGAAACTTCGCAGTCGTGACAAAAGCAGAATAACGTTTTTAACTGTATTCGGTACACATTACACGGTTAGTATATGTTTCAATAACACTAAATTCCTCTGATTGGATAAGAGCTCGCATAGATTTTCTTGTGTTTACATGTGCAGTTGCATATGTTACCGTTTGCTGTCACCATTTGACATGACGTTGCCCGTTTCGCAATTAATTCATCAACGAAGTGACTTATAAACCGCTTCGTTTTTCTATATTTTTCACACGTGCAGCAGACCATGTTCCGAATGAAGTGTTCAAATTACAAATCAGTTCATGATTTTAACTAAGATGGAACGACCTCGACCGTTATCTGATTTATTATTAGCTTAACTTGACAAAGTCAAGATAAGCTATTGCTATCACGCGTGAGGAAGTCTGTTAGTCTATTCACATTTTCCTTAGCACGTGATGGCTGCTCAAGCCCGAAACCCAAAAACTTTTAGCACAGTCTGCAGGTCATGTTTAATATGGAGGGATTTCATTTAACTTAGTGGGATGGCTCCTTATGATGTCTAGATGAGAATTTCCCCAATTTGGGCGTGATCTGCCAACCGTGACGACTGTCCGACCCCAAAACCCGAAAACCTTTAGCATAGTCTACAGGTCATATTTATTGAGGAATTTCATTGTAACTTGGTGGGTTGACTTTATATAATGTCTAGATGAGAAAGTCCTCTTTTGGACGTGATTGGACAACTGTGACGGCTACAGTGGCCCGAAGCCCGAAAATCTTTAGCACAGTCTACAGGTCATATTTATGAAGGGATTTCATTGTAACTTGGTAGGATGACTCCAAATAATGTCTAGATGAGAACGCCCCATTTTGATCGCGATCATTCAGCCCTGATGGGTGCCCGAGCCCAAAAACCTTTAGCATAGGCAAAAGGTCATATTTATGGAAGGATTTCGTTGTAACCTATTAGGTTGACTCCATATAATGCCTAGACAATGACATTCCCTTTTGGTCGTGATTGGTCAACTGTGATGGCTACAGGTGCCCGAAGCCCGAAAACCTTGAGCACAGTTTACAGGTCACATTTATGGAGGGATTTCATTGTAACATCGTAGGATCACTCCAGATGATGCCCAGATGAGATTGTGCCCTTTGTTTGCGATCATGCAACCATGATGGCTGCCCGAGCCCGAAGCCCGAAAAGCTTTAGCACAGTTTACAGGTCATATTTATGAAGGGATTTCATTGTAGCTTGGTAGGATCCAAATAATGTCTAGGTGAGAATATCCCCTTTTGTTCGCGATCATTCAGCCTTTATGGCTGCCCGAGCCCAAAGACCTTTAGCATAGTCTTTTGGTCGTATTTATGGAAGGATTTCATTGTAACTTGTTAGGTTGACTCCATATAATGCCTAGATGATGACATCCCTGGTTGGTCAACTGTGACGGCTTCAGGGGCCCGAAGCCCAAAAACCTTGAGCACAGTCTACAGGTCATATTTATGAAGGGATTTCATTGTAACTTGGTAGGTTGACTTCATATAATGTCTAGATGAGAACGTCCCCTTGAGACACAATTGGGAAACTGACGGCTACAGGGGCCCGAAGCCCCAAAACCTTTAGTAAGTCTACAGGCCATATTTATGAAGGGATTTCAATGTAACTTGATAGGATGACTCTTTTTGGAATAATTTCACTGTAACTTGGTAACTTTCATTGATATACGTTAACTGTGAAGGCCACATACCTTAACTGCGAGGTCATATTAACCCACCCCTCAGCTCTTTAGTAGAGTGTACACCTCATATTATTTTTATCAAAAACATAGCATACAGGGAACAGAAATGAACATATTCCCAATTATCACAATTCTTGTCTTATTTCATAATCCTTTCATAAACATTGAACATTATCCTTTTCATGAAACACAACACACAAGTTAAGCTACAGTGTCATTGACACTTTCATTTGTCCAGTGAATTCGTGGGGTGTACGAGGGGTTTATTTACTTTACTTGTTATTTGTTATTGTTAAAGTTGCCTTGTTCATTTCGCAATGTGGATTTTGGGCTGTGCGTGGGGTTCTATTGGGACATATGCGTTATTGTGATGAATTGGCGATAACGGGAGCGTGGTAGTGCAGTAGGTACAGATGCAGGCTGCAAGCCGAGATGTTCTCAGTTCGAATCCCACCTGTGGCAACCGCATTGTGTCCATGGGCAAGACACTTAATCCCAATTGCCCACGTGGGGCACGGTGGCATTGTGTACTAAGGCGTACTTCACGTCGATGGTGCACCTTGTCTTGCAAACCCCGATTGTGTGGAGTTCGTACGTTGGGGAGTCTGACTGTTGCTCGCTTTTGCTCAGTGGTTCTCTCCGGGTACTCCAGCTTTCTCCATCATATAACTGTCCCGACACGGGGTGACCCTGGCTGTCGAGATTGTCGTTAAACCCCATTAAATAAATAAATTTACGATAATATGTTCTATGGTTTAAGGATCTGAGCTTTTGTTCAACATCGAATCTCCGCGTGTCGGTTGAATATAAACTTCGTGCCACAAACCACAGCATATCTCACCGTCAAGGGGCGCGGTGGCTCAATTGGTAGAGATGCAGGCTGCAAGCCGAGAGGTCCTCGGTTCGAATCCCACCTGCGGCGTGTCCTTGGGCAAGACACTTCACCCCCATTGCGTACTGCACGTCGATGGTGCACCTGTCTTCAACCAATGCTAACCCTGCTTGTGTGGAGTTAGTATGTTGGGGTGCTGACAGTTGCTCGCCGTTGCACGGTGGTTCATTCCGGGTACTCCGGCTTCCTCCACCCGTAAAACTGTCATGGTCATGATTAGCCATTGTGCAGAAACATGTGACCTTAAACACCAAGAAATAAATAAAGAATAAATAAATATAAATCTGACCGTCAATTCATCTTAACCATTTGAACACGAGAGGCCGCTTTTCGGACCAGGAACATGATACGTCGTAATTCCATTAAGTAGAATGGGAGCTAAGTAAGTGTGTGAGGTAAACCAATCAATATTTTCAACATGCAGCCCCAGGGCTGCACGTTGAAAATATTAGTCCACCCCCAAATAAAGAATATGAACATTTCCTAGGATCGATTGGTACATTGCGTGTGTTGTACATGATATTGCTAAAGGCGGTGGAACTCATTTCCTGAGAGGGTGTGGATATCTTCTCCCTGCCCTAGTCTGCTGCATGATGGCGGATTGGTGAGACGTGGCCAAAAATAGCCATTTTGATACACGATAAAAAAATAACTAATAGCTGCATTGGATCCTGAACAAGCCGAGCATTGCTATATAAAAAATCTTGTTGCGCATAAGCCTATTACCCTGCACAAACCATTTCAACTCACACTTCCTTAAGGTCCATAGGAACCGGCGAATTTCCACAAATGGTCAAAAACAAAAGAGTTCTAAAACAACTAAATTAAACGATTTTCAAACAAACGGTGACAGGCAATGATACTGCTTTGATCTAAAGAATAATTTGTTTGCTGAAGTTGTAAACTAAAAAATAATTTTATTGTTGAAAATCAACTTTTAAAATGTAGATCGCACTAACAACAGAACGGAAAATTCACACACGCAACTCTTAAATTAATTAAACCAAAATTAATCCAAAACATATATCTATAGCACTTTACCGAGAAATGAACTCTGAGGTGATTTTAAAATTAAAACATGTTTTTAATGTCCATTCCAAAATATTTTTCCAGTAATGACACCAAGACGTGACACCTTAAGAGACAAATGGCACATGCAAGATGAACATAACACTTTGGCTGATGTATTTGGTACAAATATGCATGAATGGTTGTTGACATTGATTGCTAAATCCAAACATCTGACACTGACAGAGTTGTACAATGTTGAACCTTCTTATGAAATGGCAATACATGATACAACTGACTGGTCAAGGATAAATACACTAATTATTTTGTCTCTAACACTCGATGGGCAATCATTGTTCAGTTGATGGTAAACAGAACTAATGAAAAGTGTGAAGCTCCAATGAATCCTAAGCATGCATTCTTAAGGTTACACATCTTAAAACTGATATTAAAAAAAATCTTTCAGAGTGGAGATTAAAAACCTATTTTAAATAATCCAAAAAGCACATCAAAGTTCATTTGACGGTAAAGTGCTGTAGATACATGGTTCAGATTAATTTTGGTTTCAGTAATTTAAGTGTTCCAACTGTGAATTTTTAGTTCTGTTGTTAGTGCAATTTGCAATTTAAAAGTTGATTTTCGACAATAAAATCACTTTTTAGTTTGAAACTTCAGCACTCCAAATATTCTTTAGATCAAAACAGTACCATTGCCTGTCATTGCTTGTATGAAACTTGTCTAATTATCGTGTTTTAAAGTCATTTGTTTTTGTCTATTTGGGAAAATTCGTCAGTTCCTATAGACCTTAATGAAATAATGAAATCGTGAAATCGTCGGATGAAACACACTGGCTACAGTCAATGGGACATTTCACTTTGCCTTTGTAGGGAGAATATAAAATAGGGATGTCGGATTGAATTTCGCTGATCATCCTTAACTGTTTGTTATTCAATGTCGGAAACATTGGGAGCATGTCAGACCTAGGTTGTGGGCGGTCATTTAAAGCACAGGCACACGGCACAAGCTGAGAAATCGAAAGAAAAATATCTGCAAGCATTTTTGAATCGATGCTGACGTGCCCCCATAATGGTAGAAAATATTAACAAGGTACACAACCCACTTTTCGAAAACGAGAGTACTCATCTTCATTATACCCCTCTCAAATTTGATTCACCCAATGTATTCAGTAGTACCCGGCATCAGTGGAAAGCGGAAAGAATAAGCTTTACAATGGTGTTTTGCACGACCGTTGGGTGGTCTTGTTATTCATAATAACTGGGAGAAGTCGCGGAAAGGCCGAAAAATACTTAGTCGGACAAGATGCTATTCAGTGGAAAATGGGTTACGAGCGACAATTTTCCGATTTATTATAAAAAAAAAATCCAGGTCCCATTGTCTATGAAAGGCAGATTCAAATATTAACAGTATACCTTTATCAATTACTAATCTTGGATCCACATTCATTCGTTTCTGGTGTTCACATTTATCTTTTATACATTTTTTATCCTTCATTTGAAAACTCAACCTGCTGTCGGCGTCCATCGAAACGGCAGACTCGTACAAAAACATCCCCATTCTCCCATTGGCTTCTTTTCATGCATGCTTTTCTCGGCATGATTAGCATCCAACGGGAGAATGGGGAATTTTTTGTGCGAGACAATTTTTTATTATAAATCGGCGAATTGTCGCTCGTAACCCACTTTCCACTGAACAGCATCTTGACCGACCAAGTGTTTTTCGGCCTTTTCTGCAACTTCTTCCAGTTATTATGAATAACCCAAGACCACACAACGGTCGTATAATACGCCATTGTAGAAGCTTATTCTTTCCCCTTTCCACTGATACCGGGCATTGCTGGATACGTTAGTTGAATCAACTTTTAGCGGGGTGGATATCATGAAGAGTGCTATTGTTTTCGAAAAGCGAGTTGTGCACCTTGTTAATATTTATATACCATTGTGGGGGCCCATCAGCATCGATTCAAAAAACCTATCAGATCTTTCGAGTTCTCAGCTAGTGTCGAATACCTGTGATTTAAAGATGCCCACATAATGATGTATATCTGCTGACCCTTACGCCTTAGTGGAACGGTGGGAATACAGCACGCAAAGCTATGTTTGAGACTCACACACCTCTTCTGCATGACTCTGAATTAGGTCTCCTTTGCCGGTATGGGGACCCTTTATTCCATCCGTCCTCATTTCAATGCGTACATGCGATAAATATATCAAATTTACAAAGCATGCGCAAAAACCTATGATTCTAAAGCGAGCAACTGTTGACTTCGACTTCAGAAACTGCAGGAATTTGCATCTCCGAGGAACTACATCCCATTGGCGTCTGCGGTGTTGGTAATGGGGTGGGAGTGGGGTGAGAGGGGGGCTGAGCCGTCCTCATACCCTCCACCATAAGAGGTTCTTGTTCCATGTGGAAACATAGAAATATTAAACAATTCCGCAGCTCTAACAAATTTACTTGCATTGTATTCATTATAAATATATGACCATCCGTCACTTATGTTTTTCTTGTTTTCTCTTCCTGTTTTTTTTTTTTTGTTTTTTTTTTGTTTTTTTGTTTTTTTGTCACCTCTACGCACATCGAACTAAGTCGTACACACTATGAAATGAAGCATGATCGAACGGGCCAAGATCCAGGCGTGAATTTATTTCTGACGTCGGCATTTAATTTTTACTAATTTGTCACTTAAATATGCTATAGTTGAGTCAAAGCTATTCCCCAATGTCTTTGCTAACTCTTCTAGATCATTGACTTCCAGATTCTCAGTTAGCTCCACTGACCAAGAATACAGTTAGACAGTAGTGTTTGAAAACTGGAAAAGATACCCGAATATTTTTGATTATGATGCCGATGTCATTACTGTCGCCATCACCATTCTTTTTTGTGTGTACCTGTTTGTGTGCTCCCGCTCTCATATCATGCCCCCAGGGAACCCTGGGGGAGTGGAGCAGTGCGTTATTCCATCGGCAAAGAAGTTCCTCTTTATTGGTGAAATATAACTAGGTAACAATTGACTTGTATGGTATGGAAGTCCTACAAAGTGTACAACGTCGGTATAAAGAATTGGCTAAAGTTGACTCCATAAAATTGCGTTGCTGCCCTACTACAGTAATAGATGCGGATATTAACCTTAAACAGAAATGAATAAACTCGAACACCCGTCATACTAATTGTACCACTTGGGCTCATATTCACTCAACCCAGTTGCTTTGGGTCAAATCAGCCCAAATGAACTTGGTTGTGAATGTGAACCCAATTGAGCGTGAAAGTAGTGGAAGTCGTCGGTATAATAAGCATTTACCATTGTTGAATTCCCCATACCCTACAGCGTCGGAAAAGGGACAATAGTTACTATTGCAATTCCAGTAGGAAAACTGGGTACTTATAAACCAAAAATCCGTTGTGTTATGGTGACAAACGTATAGGGATGGATGGCAGACCCAGGGGAATTTCTACACTCTAAAATCAGTGGGGTCAAAAATGAACCCAAATCAACTGGGTGGAGTGAATATGACCCCATTTGGCTTCATATTCAGTCAATCCAGTGGATTAAGGTTATTTTTAACCCAACTGATTTTAGAGTGTATAGTATTTGCAGTAGAGTACAAAATATGTTATAGGAATTCCTTTTTGGATTGCCTGGGCTATAGGTTTGGGCTCTTCGACATTTGCGGCTATAAAGGGCCGACTCTTGGGGCTATAATTATACGGGTTTCCTATCGGAATTCCTTCAGTATTATTGTGAGGCCATACTGTCATTTTGTGCAATCCTCAGTAAATGCTATAGCAGCTTATACTACTGGCATGCAATTTTACATAGACATGCTCACATGATTACATACGGAGTTTTAAAAAAATACTGCATGTGGCATTCCGTTAATTTATTTTCAGAAAATGTAAGCAAACGCAAATGCATGTTACCAGCACATTCCGCCGTCAGCCGACTCGGCCCCTTCCGTAAATTTAATTCAACCATCTTTCAGCACAAATGCTTGCTCTCGTGTATGAATGATGGTTTAAGTTGAAAAAGATACCCCCCCCCCCCCCCACCCACACACGCACACGCACACACACACACACACACACCAGTGTTAGGAACCACGGGAGGTGGGGGCGACTGCTTTAAAAAAAGTCCTTTTCTGGTAAAATAGGACCCAGGACCAACGTCCGTGATGGAATATTTATCTATATGGGTTTAACGACACTTTTGACAGACAGGGTCTCCCCGTGTCGGATAGTTTGACGGGTGGAGCAAGCCAGAGAGAACCACCGAGCAACGGCGAGCAACTGTCAGAATCCCCAACGTACAAACTCCGCGCAAGCAGGGTTCGCATTGGTTTGAAGACAAGTGCACCATCGATGTGCAGTGCGCCTTAGTACACGGCGCCACTGTGCCCCACGGCCCGGGATGAAAGTCCTCTGAATTGGGCGGCATAGTTATAAACGATTGGCTTAATTTAACTTCATTCCAATGTTGCGGTCATGATACAGCCGAAATTGCATAAACTGACCTTAAGCACATATAAATAATTAATAAATAATAGTAATAATAATAATAAGTAAATAAAATAAACCAAACCATAACATATACAACAAGAATGTTTTGCAGATGGTGCCGAGAAGCACTGAAGAGACGATTAGCTGATCAAAGGTTATAATATGTGGCGTGATACGAAAGGGGGTTGCCAGCTGTTGAAGTATATTAATTCCCTCCCCAAGAACATGCACACCTTTTAACACCCCCTGTTGAACTTAAGTCCCGAGGATTAAGGAAATGACACTTTTTGGGGATCCATTTTCATTTTCTTTTCAACTGGTAACAATGTAGGTTTCATGCGTCCAAGATTTGTGTCCCTCCTTCCCGACTATCACAGAGCTTCCGCCGCCACCGTGGGCGTATGAGTGCATATTTGGGAGCAGGGGGATTTGGAATAGGTGATGAGTTCTGTTGGGCTGAGTGGAGGTAGAATTAATCTCGGGAACGGCTTCATTGCTGAGAAATTGTGGTTGCAGTTTTTAGTTTCAAAGCATGTGTTGTGCCCAAGAAACCCGTGTATGCATAATCTCCCACACCTGTATTTTGCTCCCTGATGAGCGTTTCTACAATATCACTGTGTACACGAAACAGGCGCTTGGCTACAAAATTTAATGCATGAATTTTTATTTCAGTTCTGGCGAATCCCCCAGCAACTGACGCTACTGGAAACACAACCGCAGGCTCTCCAGACAGCGAACCCTCATCTGGTAATGTGACAGACGTTTCCGCGACTTCAGCAGCTGCTGCTGCTTCATCAGCATCAGGACAAGAGGGAGTTACTACTCCTGCAGGTGGAATACAAGGTGGTGGTGGTAATCACGGAAACAACGTCACACCATCCAGCAGCTGCATCATTCTTGCTTTCCTCTCACCACTTCTGATACAAATTATCGTCTTCACTGGAATATCGAAGGTGCATATGAGTAGCGAAACAAAGAATACATGCCATGAATTTTGACACTGCAGTCTTCTAACTTTTTATTTCCCTTTACCGGCGACCCGCTACTTCACTTAGTCAAACTGAGAGTCGAGAGGCTTGCATAATTGCTTTGTTCTGTTGCATCAAGAGATGTGCGTCTGTGTTATTCCGGGAAATGTTTCATTTTCATATCGTTAGCGAATGAAGAAATGCTTCCCATTGGTTAAAAAAACTATTTGTATGAATAACAATCCTGTCGTTTTGAGGACAATAATCGCTTTTGTCTTTTAAAGCCACATGATTTGAAAATAAGGAGAGTAGAAAATGCCACACAAGAAAATCTTTAAAAATAAAGGGCTTCTACAATCGAAATTCGCACAAAAAATCTGATGGAAACAGTGTTTATTTTAATCCTTAAAGTGCTGTGTACTTTTCCAGACTTTTCTACAACAGGCACACCTTGTAAGTCCAGTGGCTAAGCAGTATTTTCTAGCCAAGTCTTAGCTACGCCACTAAAAGGCATCCAGTACTTAACTAGAAACCACTGCAAATGTGATTTGATGATTGCCCGCAGTACCTCTTCTTCATTGCAAGTTAAAGAATCATTCTCAGGACCCAAAGTTTGTCGAGTGGGTTAAAGACCTTTGACGATTAACAGCTTCCGGTGCATGGTATTAAAGGAAAGGACCATTTTACAAGGTTCCCATGATAGTGAAATGACTTTCCTCAGGAAAGCGTATATATATATAGTGGCTCCCCTGTAATGTTCAAAACGATGGGGGCTGGAATAACCGATAAAGCAGAATTGTAAACTACTCTTACACTCTAATATCAGCTGGGCTAAATATTAAACCAAATTAACTGGGATAAGTGAATATGAACCCAGTTGGGTTCATATTCAGTCAACCCAGTTGATTTGGGTTGATTTTTTAACCTAACCGATTTTAGTGTACTGTCTAGCTTACCCATATTTCTGGTGGAAAGTTGGTTTGAAGATTGCGCCAAACGGGAGATTTTTGTGTATGCAAGTATTTGTCAATTCAACTCAGATACAGGTGATATTAATTCTTAACCCGTGTAACACAGATTGCATGAATGATGTTGCCTCTTAGAACATTAGTTACAGTGGAATGGGTGAATCGTTTTTTTTTATTAGTCGCATGTTTCAGTAATAATGTTATACGACAGTCCTGTAGACTGAAGGGTAAAATTATTTCCAAATCTTTATCCCATTTGTTTATTTTTTTCATCCTATTATTCAATACCAAATTTCCCCATAGTATACAGTTTGAGGAGGAAAACAAACACTTTGAGAAACAGAATTTTTCTTGTAGAAATTTAAAAAAAAAACACGAAGCATTGTGTACTGTCGAAAAACAAGTGACAGTGATATTCCTATATGAACGACAATGCACGTATTTATGTTTCAGAATGTTATTTTCAATGCTTCATTACAATATTTAACATTTGGAATAAAATTATATTTGCAACAAATCAAGCACCTGACTTGTCATCACTTTACACCAAATTCAAGACCAAATTTGCATGTAATTAATAAAAGTCCAGTTACAAAACCAATAATTAGGTATCGAGCTTGTCATTTTGTCACATTTTACACTCTAAAAAAATTAACAAATCCAGGTTCTCCAGAGGACTAAATTTGGTTCTCCACTTGTCATCATAGGAGTACCAAAACAAAGGTACCATAGAGTAGTACCAAAACAGAGGTACCACAGAGTACCAAACGACATTTTGTATTCCAGAAAACCAGATGTATTGGTTTTCCAGAGTGCCAAGCTTGGTACTATGACACAAAAGCCTTTTGGGTACCCTAAAATACCCAAAAATACTAGTTGCCATAATACCAAATATGCTGGTTGGATTCATGGATACTGTAGAATACCAAATATGAAGGTCCCCTTAAGTATCCGTGCTGAAACTGGGGAACTCCAGAATATCTAACCAACGTGTTTTTGGAAAAACAAAATAGACATTTCTGCTCGGCTGAAAACGAAACTTCCAAGTCAAAGTGATCTAAACTGAACTGAATGTCATGCAACTGAGCTGACTAGGGCTGTCGCGATTTTTGATTAAGGAATCGATTAATCGTCGCAAATAATCGTAAATAATCGATTAATCGTAATGCTAACCCTTTTTCTGGGGCGTTAGTACGTTAGGTTATGTGACAGTTGCTCGGTGGTCCTATCCGCCTCCCTCTAGTCGTAAAACTGTCTGGCGCGACAAAAGTATCGGTAAATCCAATAAAATTAAATAAAGCACCGATAGAGACATTGGATCAAACACATCACGCATTGTACGGGTGATCATCTGTTGTACACGCTAAAATCTAAAGTGTTAAAAACTACACTTGAAGTGCTGTATTTAACACTTACTAAGTGCTGAACTAGCACTTTGTTCAAGTGTAAATATCCCAGAACTTGACAGGTGTTACAATAATACCACTTGACAAGTGTAATGTCGCAACACTTAAAAGGAAACAACGCAGATGACGCGGATCAGGCTCGAACTGTCGAGCCTTATCCGCGTCATCTGCGTTGTGTCCTTTTAATTATTTACCCACCAAGCGCAAATCAAATTATGGACGATTCTGGAAGAACCACCAATGCTAGACACATGGGAAGTGCCATCCAGTCAAGTTTCAGATGTCTGACGATTGAAATGTCTAAGTGCTTAAAGCATTGCACTTTGAGTGTTAAAATCAAACCCTAAGCGTTAGAATGGGTTTAACACCTTGAAAGTGTCAGTTTTAACACTTTAGTTTTTAGTGTGTATGTTTGTCTGCTTTCATGTATCTGCCAGTGATTTGTGACTTGAATTCACTACGAATTTGGTCGAAGCGCACAATCTACATCTAAATATTTGGCAAATGAGACCGCTTATCCGAAATGTGCACTCATTTGTAAATGAAGATTTGAGGTCTTTAATGCGAAATAACAATGAAGATCTAGCTTTTTACGCAAGTTTCTTTCCTTGGAGAAGTGACGTTACAAACTGTTACCCCACAATAAACACAACAGTGCTTACCCCCAATTCTTCTTTATTTCCACACCCCGACATCTGCTGGTTCAGAATAAGACATCAAATTGTACATATATAACTACACATACACATTCACCCTGATATTGATTTATGATTATATCAGACGCAGCTCAACAAATCTCCATTGCCCGCGTGGGGGCACGATGACGCCGTGTACTAAGGCGTACTGCACGTCGATGGTACGCATGTCTTCAACCAATCTAACCCTGCCTGTGCTGCAGCGCGGAGTTACGATGTTGGGGAGCTGGCAGCTGTTCGTCGTTGCTCGGTGGTTCTCTCTGGGTACTACGGCTTCCTCCGCCCGTAAAACTGTCACGGTCATGATTAGCCATTGTGCATAAATAAGTGACCTTAAACATCAATAAATAAATAAGCTCAACAAATATGGTAATTGTATGTATATTTGTATGTAAATTTGTTTTATTACAAATTATTGGAGAGTGCCTACAGGCACTCTCCAATAATTTTTAATAAAACAAATTTACGTAAACAATGTTATTTTGATTTAACTTAATATGAGACATCAGCAAGGAAAGTGTTGGCTTTTTCTCTGGTACCCTCATGTTTTTGAAAGCCCTGATGGCGGCTTCTAGATATATAGAGGATATCTACAGTTTTCTTGTGAATACCGGGATTTATCTCATGAGTGAGTGAGAGAATTCGTATTTTCACGAGCAGCTTGCTGCGAGTGAAAATACAAATTCTCTCACTCACGAGTGAGATTAATCCCGGTATTCACAAGAAAACATTAGATTTTCCTTTTATTATACCCCTTTCATTTGAAGCTTCAACTGAAACGATCCACACGACGAAACCACGCTAGAAATCTGTTTACACAATCAGCTTATTGGCATTCCGTTGTGATCTGCCGCGTCTTGTTATTCTCACCAGTGGAGAGAGAACAACTTTTGTTTTGCGTTTGTGAATATTCATTTGTAAATTTCAAGTTCACACGAAATTTTAATCACCGAGGTGTTTGATCTCGCCAGTGAGGTGAGAACGCAATTTATTTTTTACCGATTCCTATTATAATTAGACGTTAGGGGTGTAATAAATGTGTATATCGCTATCACTCGGTTTGCTGTTCGGTTATCATTTAGTGGGGTAGCTGGTAGCCATGAGTCGCGGTCTATCAGAGAGCAAGTGAGGTAGTAGACCTGAGAAAACTATTAAATATTCCTAAATATTCAACTAGTCGAGTGCTAACATATTTTAACTTCCATGTTGCCTGTGCAACAAGTCTGGAATTTGGAGGCCTCATTGCCCATAAATATTAAATTGTTTCAGTCCACCGGAGAATGTCTAGATGCATTCTCTAGTAAACTGGAACAATCCAATGCCCATTAACAATCGACTCTCCTCGGGAAGTGAAGCAGTGCTTGTTCACTGCGGTAAAAAGGCTCTGTTTTACTGGTAAAATAGGACCCAGTCACCAATGCTTGGGAGGTGCAAACCCTCTCTAAAATGGGGAACATGGCTTATTAACGCCCCCCCCCCCCCACCCTGGTCTTGAGTTGATACTCATGTTGTGGTAATGATTAGCCATTGTGCAAAAATATGTGATCTTAAACACCAAAAAATAAATAAATATTAACAATCGACACCCTACGCCGACTAACCATCTTGCAACTCAGCTGGGGAGCCAAATTACCAAAAAAAAAATAAAAGTACAGTGTACCCCCCCCCCCCCCCCCTCAAAATGGGGAAACTAAAGCACCAGAGGGTCACAGATTCTCTGAGGGTAATGAATTGTCTCTGGGGGAACCCCCACCTTTGGGAGGGAGATACCGTATGCCTGAGGTGGGGGCATGGCCCTCACATTGGTGGGGTTCGGGGGAGCCCCCGAAGCCCCGCCAATGGGAGGGCCATACCTACCCCCACTTCGGCCTCGGATATGCATGTGGTACCCCTAAAGAAATTATGGTCCCCCAATAGGATATCCTAGCTACGCCCTGAAGGCGAATGAAATACTTTTTGATTGAAGTATTTGTAACGTGCGGTTGGAAGGATATCTGTCATTGTGAGTAGAGGGAAGTCACGCTAAATCAGCGGAAGTCTGCGCATACTCAACAAAACGTGGGTAAACAAATAGCCCATAACAGCTTCGAGTTCCGCACAAAATTTGACTGGTGGCGTGAGATCTTGCTTCAAAGATTTATTTCTTTGGGAGTGGTAAGTAGAAAGCCAATTCGGCAGTATACATTTAACTCTTTCAACCCGGTGTGCATAATTTTTTGTGTGAAGATAAAAATGGTAGTGGACGAGCAGACGATATAAAGGGAAAACAATCTGAAACGAGGTTCGGTAATAAAGCTCGACTGAGCTGTTGGATTAAATCATTACTTAACCCTCCCCCCCCCCCCGCCCCAACAAACCATGATGGTTTCGCCCACTTCAACGTTGGCAGTACTGACTGAAATGATGCCTTACAGGACGCCAGTGTTGAAAGTTACATTTTGGTAACATTTCGTGGATTATTTGCACTACTGAATTGTTTTAAAGTGTACTGCTAAATAAATAGCTATGCATATCTATCTACAAGCAGTTATTAAAACAATCACCTGCTACTTATTTTTGGAAAGCAATATAATCTGTTACCGATGAGTTTCATTCCAATGACCACAAACCGAGTAGCTAACGAGTTTGTACCTCAGTAAACAGCTTTGTGATTAACACCAAGTAGGTTAAATTGTGACTCGCTAAAAGCACACAAGACTCCTAAAACAGATTCTACACACAAAATAAAGTTCTTACCCCTATAATTACGAGTTGTTCCTTTACGCACTACATCTCACTCCGTGGCACGATTGCCACTATTGATAGCATCCCTCCACCCCCCCCCCCCCCCCCAAACATTGTACTATCTTTATTTGCACATAAATGCAACCACCTCTACGCCAACCCTTTCCCCGTGGGAACCCAAGTAAGTGAAGCATTGCGTATTTACTGTGGTAAACATGCTCTGTTTTACTGCTAAAATAGGACCCAGTCACCCATGTTTAGTGTGGAAGTACTCTAAAATGGGCAACATGAGTGTAAACGATTGACTAAACTTGACTTTATCTCCTTGTTGCGGACACGATTAGCGATTGTGTAGAAATAGAAATATGTTGCCTCAAACACCAGTAAATAAATACATATCATCCCCGGAGTTCCAATGTGTTCTATGTTCCTACTGGCACAAAGAACACATTGGAACTCGGGGACGATATGTCAACTCTCAGTCGGTTAACCATTGCACTGCAGCAAATGCTTAATTGGAAATGGAGAATCTCGCACCACAACTGGTCCGTAGCAGAAATGTGGAGGTAATAACAAGGGGTTAAATGTCAAATCGACGATCTTGTTTGTTCAGGCCACATTTGCTAATCTGCTGAGACTGTGTAAAATCTTTACGGGCATGTAAACCACTTGCGGAAAGTGTGCCAAACATACTGTTTTGCCCTTCCCCACTTGCAAAAGGCAGAGACCTGGATCAAAGGTTAAATAATTTAACTTGTTTGTTTGGACCACATCTTTGTGGCTTACTGAAGTTTTCTAAATGCAACATTACAGCATTGTGGATCACAAGAGGAGGGAGTGCCAGATATGGCATTCTTAAATCCAGGAGTCAGCGTCATAGAAGGGGTGATGGATTTTATTGTAATTTGTTTAATATCATTTTCATTAATAGTAATCAGAGGAGCTTTCCAAATGGCAGGTCTCCTGTTTCAAATTTTGATAGAAAAAACCGTGTCTGAAGCTCTGAACGGAGGCAATTTGTTCAAAGAGTGCATTGTGAGCACACACAAACCACTGTGAACCACAGGTAATTCTTTTTATGGCCCCGATGCTATAGACGGGTGAAAGCCATACTTTGACTTATTTATCCTATATATACAGATGTGACAGACAAGCCACCTTCCCAGTGACGTTGATGTCTGCGTTGGGAGGTGGGGGCGCTATACATATTCGGGAAACATCCAGTTAACCTTTTACCCAACGGAGACGATATAAAAATTTATTATTTAATTTTTGTTTTTTCAAATATTTCGTAAAATTTTAACAAAACTATATCATGCGACCCCTCATGAGAACGGGCTCGCCGAGCTCGTTCCAATGAAGGGTCACATATGGTTTTGTTGAAAAAATTTTCAACTCATTAATTTGTAAATTACGAGGGCGGATACGGTCAGTTCGCTTGGTAAATGGGTTAAATACAATTGGAAATCAAGGTAGGACCCCCTTTCTTCAACGACCATTCGACGCATCAATGGAAAAACGTTTGATACACTGCATCCGAGTGAAGAAAGAGAGAATTATCGATAGACATGGATATTTCGGTAAATAGTTTTTTCTACCAGACCCATGTTCCCCGTCTGAAGCCCGAGAGGTGCGGCAGTTCTTGGTTACTGTCGTGAACAAGTTCTGTTTTACTGTTAAAATAGGACCCGCGACCAACGCATGCGATGGACGTGGGCAGCATGGCTGTAAAGGATTTGCTTAACTTGTCTTCATACTTATGTGTGTTGCGGTCAAGAGATAACCACAAGGATGCTGAAAGTGACCTTAAACGCAACGAATCAATACCAGAGTCATGTTAATACCAGTGGTCTAGACCCCAGTTCTACTATCAATGACTAGCAGAGGGTGTACTTTTTAATG
This sequence comes from Pictodentalium vernedei, assembly GCA_031216915.1. Taxonomy (NCBI): domain Eukaryota; kingdom Metazoa; phylum Mollusca; class Scaphopoda; order Dentaliida; family Dentaliidae; genus Pictodentalium; species Pictodentalium vernedei. The sequence continues at coordinate 250,753,390 of CM062289.1, forward strand.
GACGGGCCCTTAGCCGGAGTTTACACTTTTTTATGAACCGTGTTCAGGTCGACCAGGAGTTACGACCCCTGCACAAGACCCACACATCAGGACGTCTCACTTGCGGGATCGCTTCCTTCCGGCGACGAGGACAGTAGCAATTACTCCTAGTAGAACTAACAATAGAAGCAGTGCACAAAATGTCCGCAACAGACTCGCTGAACACGGCATCTGAAGTAGGCGTCCAAACCACGGACCAATCCTTACCCTACGTCATCGTTCCGTCAGAATGGAATGGGTACGTCAGCGTGTTCGCTGGATTCAGCAGCTTTGGAGCACAGTTCTTTTTAGTGATGAATCACGATTTTGTCTACCGCGCGCTAATGGTAGGGCAAGAGTGTAACGCCAACGAGGAGAACGGTTTTCTGATGCTTGCCTGTGGGAATGCGACCGTTTCGGCAGGGTTGTGTAATGGTTTGGGCGGGAATTTCCTTGCACCATCGAACGTAGTTCTTCATCGAAGGTAGTCTGAATGGACAGTGATACAGGGACGAAATTCTTAACGCTGTTGTTGTCCCGTTGCTCAACGCTAACGTCGGATTGCTGTTATTCCAGCAAGACAATGCCCGATGTCACGTAGCGCGTATCTTTCGTGGCTTTCTTGAGCAGAGCACCAAACGTCTTCCCTGGCCCCACTTTCGCCTGATTTGTCGCCAATCGAGCATCCTTGGGATCAATTGGACCGCCGGGTACGACTTCATGATCTGCAGACGTTAGGCGATTTACGTTATGTTCTAAGGCAGGAGTGGAAAGCAGTTCCACAAGGTGACATCCAGAGACTTGTCAGGTCCATGCGCCGTCGATGTCTTGCAATCCAAGAGGCAAACGGTGGGCATACACGCTATTGAATGCATGTGTGAACTTTTCATTTCACCCCATGCCTGAATTGCGACGTCCTGACGTGACGCTGGCAACAGTAAGAACGTGAAATTATGCAAATTCATACAGCTAGACTCGAAATATGAATTTACAATAATTTGTTTGGAATTAAAGTCGGTAGTACTAAATACTAAAAAATTGCTCCTCAAAGTTTATTATACTTTCTTTTTTGACTCAGTATATATACTATGCTTCATTTTAAAGAATATTCCATCGAAAAAACTTGAATATGAATGAATTGTGCTGTGAATGGATATTTTAGTCGGCTTTAGGAGAAAACTGTCGGACATTTTTTTCCGTTCAATATTGGACACCCACCCCATCCTCAAGTTAGTTTTTGATGAAATTCTCCAATATTTTTCATATTAATGGGGATACTTTTGTTAATAGTGCTTCTAAATAGGCTTTTATGGCCAATTGGTGACATTTTGTTACTGTTTGGGGCACAAAAGATGCCATAGTAGTGAAAAAGGAAAAAAATTAACATTAACTGTTCACACACATTTTTTGGCACTTGACCACCCACCCCACCCCACCTATGTTCACGCAACCCCCCCCCCCCCCCACCCTCTGCATTTACTTTGATAACTTGGCTTATATGCATGGCAGTTACTAACAACAACTACACTGGGGTGATCGGCGCTCACACAATCTGTTCGTTTGTTACTTCCGCTCGGATTCGTTCGCGATTTTTGCGCAGATTCCTTCCGATTTTAACAAGAAGATGCGTGCTTATCGACTACAAATGATGTAAACATGGTGAGCATTTAACCAGAAAAGAACACATGGGGATTATTACAGTTGCTTTGGGTCCGAACGTGTCGCGAGAATCTCCAGTTACAAAATGAGAATGTATTTTGTTTCCGTTCATGTGAAAACTGGCACTGATCAGTCCAGCTTTCGACGCATTTCCATAAAACCTGATTTCCGAACAAGATTGTGTGAAAAACAACAGATTAACACAATTACTCACGAAATCTTCAGTTCTATCACTCATAAGTTCAGCAAAAAGTAAATAGTAATATTATCTTACGTAGTTTTGAATTCAATGAGAAAATTATAAGACATGTCATGGGCATTGATTCTTTCCACCAAGGGCACAGATTCGTGGGCAGGCAGATCTGATGGGCTCCGATTTGTTGCAAAGCAAAAGCAAAGCAACTCACCGAGACCTCTCGGAATAATTCTCACAAAATTATCAGTATCACATATAATTCAGTGCGGTCGACAAGAAATAATTCTTCCTAGCAACACTACGCCTGTAGAAGTATTATAAAGTATATAATCTTGACCGATTTATGAAGTATATCAGTTCGAGCCATCAGTATATTGGTTGAGTGGTATATTCCATATCATATTATCGTTTTAAACATAAATATGAAATGGACACCCATATAGCTACCTGTGCTAAGAAGGTGTTTCGCAGACAAGGAATTAACCAGCCGAGCCTCTCCAATATGAACATACCCAGCGAAGTGTTTCGAATAAGCATTCAGTGTTTCCTATTCCTATTTAAAATTTAAACATTTCTGGACCACTTTCGACAGAATTTGAAAAAAATGTCCAAAAAATTCTGTGTTTTTAGAAACCCACTTTTTTGTTAAATTTAACACTGATTTTCCCATTGGGTGAATTTTTTTCAAATTTTCTTATCAATAGAATTGCACAATTGTGACTGTCGACAGATTAGTACTGAGATTTCCATTAGGAAAAGTTCTGAAAAAACAGTGTTTTTTTTTTAAATTCGAGCTGGAAAAAATACGGAATCAAACGTCGATTCCCACAGTAAAAGACAACGGTTCGATTGAGGCGAATGCGAAAATTGAGGCAGTAAAAAACTCGATCTGAGACATGGATTTCCCACGAGAAGAAACGAAGGGTTCGATCAAGGGGAATTGGTCCCGTAAAAAAAAGAACTCGATCATTCGAGATCGAGCACGCGGGTCCGATTGAAAACAAAACAAACAAAATGTATGTAATATATTATTATTATTATTATTACAAGTTGCGAGACAATTGATGAAAAAAAATTGACCATTTAAAAAAAATAATAAAATTGTAGGCGCGACCATTATGTGCTTGTTTTTGTCATTGAAAAAAAAAAAATTGTAAAAGTTATTTTATTTTTTTACATATATATACAAGAAGAAACAAAAATAAAAAAATATTTTTACAATTAATAATAATTATCATTTAAAAAAAAAACAACATAAAATTTAATATTTTTTCTAAAAAAAATTTCAACAAAATGACGACAAAAACAATAATCGGTCATGAAATCCTCCACACCTAAAAAATATGCATTAAAATTGAAGAGGATCGAAAGGTATTCAAAATTTGACACTAAAATTTATAGATTAGAATCTCACGAGGCTATTGAAATAACAGATGTGGAGACTAGTGGTTTAACACAGGAATATGAGAAAAGAGTCTTGCCTCTAAAACTGAACGAAATTGCTCTGGATTTAATGTACAAATATCACGACACTTTGTTGACGATCCTATCGGATAAGATTTTAATCCAGTTGATTTATCATTGTTCTATGGAAGTAACATATATCCGAATATTTCTGAACAACTGATTCACAAATTCAATTTAATCCCTGAAGAAAGACGAACTTATGAGAAATGAATCTGATATTCGGTTTTGTCTATCAACGTGGACATAATATGTTCAAAATAAATATTTTGGTCACGGATTTGAGATTATGAAATCCATTAATAGATAGATGTTTAAATTATGACTCAAAAAAAAAAAACCTTTAAAAGTGCTTTTCATTTCTTTCTATCTCAAGGAATGTGCACTCACTCGACTGAAATATTAATGGAGCGTGATTGCTTTCACAACTTAGACAGTTTATTTTTGTATAATAAAATAACCGGGTGTTTTCTGTACTTTGTGATGTTTTCATTACATTGTAAAACGTCTACATTCATTACTGAATGAGGTGTAAAATATGAATCTGGGGTGAGTGACTGTTTACCTCAGTTTGGAATGAATTGGGAAAGCGAGGTAGTACTGGTTTTCTATGGTACACAATTATTTTTTTGTTGCTTTTTTACTGATGGGACTCAGTCGTCAAATGTTTTGTGGGTTTTTTTTTCGGTGAAGGTATAAACAATTAGTTTGGATGCGATGTACCTAAATCGTCTTAATTTATTTTCTTTTTGTGTTAAATGTTTTTTGTGTTAAAAAAAACTGAATTTCACTTAAAAAAAATTGGTGTTTTTCATTAAAAAAAATATATATATATATATATTAAAATAAGAAATTTAAAAAATTCGCAAAACAATTTTTTTTAAAAAAAAAAAACCTAAAATAATATATATATTAAATAAGAAGTTTTAACATAAAAAAATGCCAAAAACAAAAATGTCTAACGTGGAAAAGTTATATTCATCTACCATATCTGATTTGAAAAAGTACTGTAGAAAGCTAAAAATTAAAAATTACAGCTGTTTCAGAACCAAAGGACAATTGATTTAACTCGTGTGTGGGGAGACCTGTGATCAAAAACTGGTGAAATTACAAGCAAAAGTAAGTCAGTTATTGAATTTGAAAGGTGTTAGACACATGAAAAAAGAGGAATGCATCGATCATTTACTCTATGGAAAGGGAGTGGACAAAAGATCTACGACAGCAGCAAAAACTTGAATCATGAAAAGAAATGAGAATGCAACAGTGACAACGAAACAACTTCAACAAACGACTGTGGAAACTAAGAAGAAGACTGTTAAACGAAAAGTAGACTGGCAGGTTTTGACGATTGATTAGGAAAAAAAACGGTGGATGAAGTTTTGAGTGTGCTGAAAAAAAAACATGGGACTCGAGGTGATAGAGGGAATCTTAATCAAAGCATTAGAGAAATCGTTGATTCCGATAGAACGAGACATCGCCATTAGAGGATATTTTAAAACTTTCGATGTGATTCCCGGTCTCACAAATCTCGATCCCGAATCGTTCATGGAACGGGCGAAGTGTGGAGTGTTGGATGTATTTCGAGAACATCTAGATAAGGGTCTAAAAATAAAAATGATTTTGCATTGTCTGATGAAAAGGGTCAACGTGAACATGGGTGAGAGTGTGGTGAAAGATGCCTATTTCCAATCTAAAAATGAGACTGTGTTTAGAGATGACAAATTATCTGATGTTTACGAAGTGATGAAAGACAAGATGTTGGAATCTATGGCTCATTATCATCTCAAGGGAAGTGGATGGATGTTCGGGAAGGTATTGAATCTCGAGATTCACATGGACAGACACTAACCTTTGAGAACGTCTTACTATATAGAGTCGCTCGCTCTGTTTACTAATGTTGAATATGAACAGGGGATACATCGATTTGTATTTGGTGGGAGTGATGTTAGGATTACCCATCAATTCGTCCAGTTGATGATATTTCTTCCTGAAATCGGCGGCATCGCCGTATAGCCTGCAGAAATTGTTCTTATCGAAAGAGGCATTATAATTGATGGCTGGATATCTCGTGGCATTTAGAAATACCTGCATGTTTCTCAAGTGACAATGATCGAACAGGGAAGGATTTTTCTCTTGAGACCCATCCCTATCAGTCTGAAATGCCACTACGATGAATCATGGTCTTTCTGAAGCAGATCGAAGTGATTGGTGGACGATGGAATACTAGCCGTGTCGCATTGTCTCATTCTAAATCCCACCGGTAATTTATTCTTCGATTCTATGATCTTGTAGAGATGTACTTTCTCTGCGACTGAAGGCAACACATGCGGAATGAACCAAGATATCTTGTTCAGATGTATATTACCCGCATCGGTCGTGGTGGGTCTCCTGATGGCTTCGTTGTTTCCTTTTCGAATCAACGTCAGATTGTGTTTCAATCCATAGAGAATCTTATCGTAATCTTCCACGAATCCGAATATGTGTTTCAGAGGTATTCTGAACGAAAAACGTTCCTGTAGGTCTCGACGTCTTGACGGCGTAGTCGAATCTCATGGTGGCACCAGTATTAGCTGCACTCATGTTGGTGATGGCGTCTTTCACCCACAATTGATTGAGTCCTTTAGATTTTGAAAAATCGTCCGGATACGTCAAGAGTCCATAGATCATGGTGGCTTGTGCAGGATGAAACATGGATTCTACCTCTTGTCCCAAGAGCATGTAGTTTATATTACTGAACAGATGCATCATGCCATTATTGGCTAGAGTGACTACATCATCGTCGGCATAATCACTTCCGTCTTCCTTGGTGAGACGTCCTTGTATCACTATGTAACTTTCACTGGGATGGACGAACAGATCTTGAGTCTCGACATTGATTCTTATCTCGCCAGCATTGTTCAGACTGGCTCCAGTCACAGGTCGTACTCGTGAACTTTGTATTCTTGAATGCTTTCATCTCTCAGTACACCTTCGGTTATATCTAATATATTCGTCATGTTTTTGTTTTTTTTTGTGTTAATTCGTTTGCTTATTTTTTATTATAAATTGTTTTCTTTTAAATTATTATTTTATTTTATTTTTTTTTTCCTTGCTATATATGTGTAATAAAAAAAGTGAAGGGTTGATTTTCAAAATGCCGTCTTCTGCAATTCTTGTTCCTAAAATGTTCCAATGATTTCTCTGCTGTCATCTTCGTCATCCTCTTATGCTTCTATTTTTTAAGTCACTGGTTCTGTGTAAAACGATCTTAAAGATTTCCTCGGTCCATCGAGGAGTGTAACCTTTTGCAAAGAGTGTCTTATAAGAAGTGATTCTCACTCGATCGTCGACTGCAAATTTCGGTGCTCTAGACACCTTCTTGCTCTTAATCCTTTTGGGATAGAGATTTGCGAAGATGCATTTTTCGTTTCAAGGATTGCTAGCTTCCGCAGGTATCTTCTTAATCGATCTGTGTTGCGAGTTGTTGTATTCTACGACCAGTTCGTCTAGAAAGTCGATATTATTGGCCGTGAAGTACATGTTTTCCTTCATGGTTCTATTCCAACGTTCGATCATGTTAGCTTTACCTTCGTTTTTGAAAGAATAGAGGTCAACCAGCAGATGAACGTGACTGTTGTAAAATTATTTCCCCTTGTCCACCCACAATTTATCCGGTTTTCGAGAAGACGATGCAAATATGCTCTTCAGAGCCTCGGCCACGCAAGCTCCCATTTATTCTTCAGAGGTCTCATCCATCAGTATTTTGAAAACACGTCGATGACCATCAGTATGTATTTAATGCCCTCGTTCCGTCTCAAAACCGATTTCATGTCGACCAGATTAGCTGACCTGATCTGATCCAGACCCTTCACAAACACCCTTCTCCTTTGAAATTTATGCGTGACTGGCTTGTGTAGTTTGTTCGCCAATGCATTCATTAATAATTTTTTATGAACACATTTTTTTTATGACCCCATCCGAATCGACGTTTGCTACCAATCACTTTGCCGACCAGTGAACGTTCGAGTCTCTCTCTCCTAGTGGGATTCGGTATATTTTTCGGTGTCGTCAACATGTTTTTATCACAGATTTGATTATGAGTCACAGCGTCGTGATGTTTAGCGTAGCACAGATCATGAGCGTAAGTGGCCGAATCCACCCTATTGATGGGTTTGCTCCAAGATTTAGGAGTCAGATCTTGATTCAATTTCTTATTTAATTTTGTGCCGGGTCCCCTGAATTGATGTCCTGGCATATGCATTTCGAAGGATAGATTATTAATCAATTTATTTGTCAGGCCGGCACCACATTATACGAATTGCATCTTGGTCGAACCGCACACTTTACACGTTCTGCGAAGCATGGGTCTGTTATTTTTTGTCAATACTTTTTTAATGTTAACAGTATCGGTTACTCTCTTGCATTTGACACGATGCATTTGTTGTTGTTGTTGTGTTTTTTTGTATATATTGATTATTTATTTTTTTCATTTATATATAATTTTTTTATTTTTCTTTTATATATATATTTTTTTCAATTGATTGCTTCCAGAATCTTTTTGGGATGGGATCCAACAATTTACGAAATGATCGTCTCGCTTCTTCCCTACCTTTTTCCATGAGAGAATCCTTCATTTCTTCCTTGATGACTCTTGACTCTTATATTCACTTTCATGACTTCGTATTTTTGTTCAATATGTCAAGGAATTCGCCATCCAAAATCCTACTGTCTTTCAACGCCAGGGAGATCTTATCTGACACAGTGTTGATCTTTGCATCAGCCAAAACGCTGATGTTTTCATGCTTCCTGGCCTTTACAGATAATTTCTTAGCAATTAAATTTCCGATCGTACTAATGAATCCGACAGTCAAAGCCAGTCCTTCTACGGCCAACACGATCAGAAGAGCAATGACGGCGTCTGATAATAGACTGATTCTGGCAACATTCAAATCCATAGAGGTCATTATGAGAGTCAAATCCACACCATTCACAAATTTCTCTAATCTCAAATATTTCTTATAGAGCGAACAATGAGAATCTCTCTCTCACGTTAGATACAATTGAATTTTATTGATTTGTTTGATTTGATACCTCTGCCCCATGGCATCACTTTCTCCTCGTTCTGGCGGTGATGGTGGTAGAGAAGGTGCTGAGGGCTCGATGTCCGACTTCTCTAACGATGGATAGATTTTTTTACTTCGAGTTTCCATTTTAATTTTTTTTGATTTATTTATTTATTTGGATCTATTTTTTATGTATTTGTTTTATTTTCATCCCTTATTATTTAACAGAAATTTTTTTTAGTGGTCTCCCCTTTTTCAACAAAAATTCCAAAACAAATCCCCTGTCTTCGGGGGTGAGACATCGATGCGCTAACTTCAACTCTTCTGATTTAGAGGGCTTAGGTTCTCTGACGCAAAACATGAATTGATTCCAACATTCGATCATGTCGCTGCATCAGACATATTCCAATGCACGCATGAAATACATGGTGATGATGTCTTCCCATTCCATTGTAAGACACAAATGATTAATGTGATTAAATTCTTTCTCCTCTCGACAGCAGAGGCACCTTTCGTTCAAGATGCGAGGAAGTTGTTCATTCACGCAGATCACGTAAGCTCTGCACATCGCCCTTCGAAGAAACCAAGATCTTGATTCCATGGAATCATTCGTTTAACTCATAATTATTATTATATATAAAAAAAAATTCTATTCTTATTATTTTTTCTCTATTATTTGTTTTTGTATTATTATTTTTTTTTTCTTTTTATATGTTACATATTTTTATAACAACACATTCTATTCATCACATCATCAACTGAATGAACGAATACTTCTCGTCTATTATGATCACATGTATTATAGGAAAGAGATGACATTTTTTTCAAAAGAAGGATTTTATGCTTTTCGTATTTCGATAAAACCATCATTTTTTTATTGTCATCGTTAGAATGATATGGAAAATAATCCATAATGATTTTTAACCTTTTATCAAATTCGATCCACGATCTATTTGATATGAACCAGTGTAATCTGCGAATAAATTTGACAGACACACGAAAGGATTTTTCAATATTTTCATCACCACGATCGAATACATTAACTACATTTTTTGCGCAATAGATAATGTAACGATATTTCCTGTAATTGTAACAGTCTACAAGTTTCACTTCATATTTTATATGATCTAGAACATCTATAATCGTGTGATAATCTTGGTAAGACACATTTTTTTCTTCGTTCGAACACTTTATCATTTCGATATTTTCGAAATAGCTTCGATTTAAGAAAATGAATAACAATATTAACAAAAAGAACGTTCCGTACCTGTTTAAACACGCATCATGTATGATTTGTTCCAATTGAATTCTTTCTAATGCATACTCGTGTAAATGTTTAGAAAAAGCTAAAAGCCTTTTGTAAAACTCATGCCCAGATCACGTAAGCTCTGCACATCGCCCTTCGAAGAAACCAAGATCTTGATTCCATGGATCATTCGTTTTATTCATAATTATTATTATATATAAAAAAAAAATTCTATTCTTATTATTTTTTTTCTATTATTTGTTTTCGTATTATTATTTTTTTTTCTTTTTATATATTACATTTTTTTTATAATAACACATTCTATTCATCACATCATCAACTGAATGAACGAATACTTCTCGTCTATTATGATCATATGTATTACAGGAAAGAGATGACATTTTTTTCAAAAGAAGGATTTTATGCTTTTCATATTTCAATAAAACCATCATTTTTTTATTGTCATCGTTAGAATGATATGGAAAATAATCCATAATGATTTTTAACCTTTTATCAAATTCGATCCACGATCTATTTGATATGAACCAGTGTAATCTGCGAATAAATTTGACAGACACACGAAAGGATTTTTCAATATTTTCAACACCACAATCGAATACATTAACTACATTTTTTGCGCAATAAATAATGTAATGATATTTCCTGTAATTGTAACGTTCTACAAGTTTCACTTCGTATTTTATATGATCTAGGACATCTATAATCATGCGATAATCTTGGTAAGACACATTTTTTTCTTCGTTCGAACACTTCATCATTTCGATATTTTCAAAATAGATTCATTTTAAGAATATGAATAACAATATTAACAAAAACAATGTTCCGTACCAGTTTAAACACGCGTCGTGTATGATTTGTTCCAATTGAATTCTTTCTAATGCATACTCGTGTAAATGTTTAGAAAAGGCTAAAAGCCTTTCATAAAACAAACGTTTTGTTAACACGTCTGTTGGAATATGTTTTCTCTCCTTTTGTTTCATTTTTTATTATTTTTTTTTAATTGTTATTTTTTTTATAATAACATACCCAAATGGGGTATATTCTGAAATGGTGAATTCTGACCAAACAACAAACCTTCACCGATCGTTCCACATTCTCTCCGGTCTTCAGATAGAGACCGTATCCATGGAAAGCATCGCCACTGCCCTTTCTCACGGGTCCTAGATACAATACTCTACCTTCGGCGTCTACATGACACACGGCTCCTCCCTTCTTCAAAAACAGTCCATTTCCCATCTTCTTCAAAAACAATCCTCTACCCATTAATTTGTTGCCGAGTCCCGAGAGAGCTTCCATGCCCAGAGCTGGCAACACCATCTTCGTGAGAATGGGTAATGCTTTGGAGGCGAGTCCTGCCAATAGCGGTAAGAAACTGCCTTTCATTCTCAGATTATATCTCAGTTGAGTGGGACTCAGTCTCACTATCATTCCCATTTGATTACAAATCGCTTTCTCCATCCTTTTGATTTGAGTTTTAGTCCAGGTGATCCGATCGCTACCGCCGCTCATCAGATCTTCATAACTGAATATAAATCTAATGGCCTTGCCTCGATTACTCAATGCTCTGCGAAGTTTAGCTTTCTGTCCTTCAGATATGTTCATGTTTTTATTTATGTATCGAGTCATATTTTTATTTGGGGGGGGGTTGATTTGATTTGATTTGATTTAATTATGTATATATATTTTTAAATTATTAATATTATAAGTTTCTTTTTTTTATTTCTTATATAATATATAAATAAAAACCTAAAACTTCTTTGAATAAAAAAAAAATATATATATTTTTTTAAGATATTATTTTTTTAAATTTTTTTTTTTCATATCTCTCTGATGTGAAATCGTACAGTCACTCTCTCTCTGTGAATATCTAGCAGATCGCAGTTCTGATCCATCAACGTGGTTTTGATGCTATACAATGTGTCCAGGATCATGGGTAGATAGATGGGATTTCGAGGTCGCTTCACGATCTTGTAACCTGGCAAAACATCTGGAAAGAATGAGTAGATCATAGGCTGAGCACTACCATCGATGTAACTTCCCATGATCACATTGACATTCACTAAAATGCTATTGACCGCGAGAATGTCGACCATATTTTTGGATGCGGCGTGACCTCGATACATATTTCAATTGAATCCCAGCATCTTGCCGATCGAATCTACTGCACTAAAATCCACTCGAAAATTATCTCCCAAGTCTAATGTCATCTGTAGAGTACTCGTATTGGAAGCGAGTCTTATCATCTTGCTTCCGTGACCGTCGGTCTTCAGTCTCATCTGGATGTGACAGTTCAGATCGTCTATGTCGTAACTCCCTTTGGGAATTCGAATCTTGAACCAATCCACACCGTTGGAATACTTGAATGCATTATTCTTTTTGGTGACATTGGGAAACAAACAGTAAGTCTCGAGATTAACCAATGCCATCTCGTATCTCTTTTCCTCCTTCAATTTGATGGAAGGTTCGAATTTCATAGTGAATCGAGTTGTGTCGTGACTCACTATGATTTGAAAGGATGGTTTCACAGCCATATTCTCGACTATCTGTTCTAATAGATGTTCTGACATTTATTATTTATTATTTATATATTTTTATATTTTATCGATATTTTAAAAAAAAATTTTTTTTATTATTTTCTTCTCTATTATTATCGGAAATATAAAAAAAATCATCAAATCCGCTTCGATATTTTCTGTTGTTAAGTTGTGATGTCCTTTGCCCCACACCTTCTTACAGAATCTCCTGAATTCTTCCCTGCTTATGCCGTTGGCCACGTGATCTCCATAGATGTGATTGAGATTCTTGAGATCCTGATGAAAGAGTCACAGAAAATTAGCATTCTCCCTTATCGTCTGTCTGGGCAGTCAAAAATAATTCTGAGACAGATAGAAACAATCCATGTTGCTGTGATCACATCACTTCTGTCTCTCCAATAGAAGATCATCGAAGATCATGAGATTCTTATTCTCCGACTTCAACTGTCTGGGATCGGGAATGTCATCGGCATTTTCGTAAAACAGACATTCCACGTTCGAACACTTGGCATTTCTCCTGGTCAATTCTCTCACCTGGTCAATTCTCTCACCGCCCCTTCCAATATATTCGAAGTCTTGTGTCCGAATTCATCTCGATTGTCGAAGATTCTTGACATGACGTCCTTGGGTAATTTACATATCATGCACTCTCGAAGCAATCTGTATTCTGGTTGAAAAAGACTCTTGCCGAAAACAAATAATCTGTCGTAATCCAACCAGTTAGGTCGCAAGAACAGATTCATCAAGAGATTGGTCTTTCCACAATTCGATTTACCCACTATCAGACCTCTTGTGCTCTTGGGAAAGAACCCGTCATTCGACCTCTTGATCATCGCGTCATTCCAAGACATGTCTTTGATATCCATTTTTTTTCTCCAATTTTTTTAAACTATGTTTTGAACTATGTTGTTTTTTTTTTCTAGTTTTTTTTTATTTTAATTCCTATTTTTATATATATATTACTTATAAAAAGGGTTTTTTTTATTTATAAATCACTTTCAATCGCGATCCTTTCATCATTTTAGCTAAGTCTTGTATCGGTACGATGTCATAGAAGTCTCCCCAACATCTCGATTCGATTCTCGATCGTTTGGCAGGTGGTTGTGGTGGAGTTATCAATTTATTAATCAATGCATCGGCACCTCTCTTGCCAGCTTCTGAAGCTATTCTACCACTCCCTTCGGTCACAGTTTTCTTATCCGCATCGATCGCCATCTTCTTTCCAATTTTGAGAGCACTTGAGGCGATCTGTTTTGTGGCATTGCCAGTGAATTTAGGAGTTAAAAATCGCATCATCAAATCCACGATGTCCAATCCACCATAAACGTAAGATCTAGTGTATCCCTTGTTATTTATCACTAGCATTTTTTTTTTTTAAATTTGTTTTTTTTTTTTTTTAATTATTTTTTGAATACATATTTTTTTTATTTACTCAATATTTTTTTCTTCTTTTCTCTTACTATTTTATTATTTCAAATGATTCATCAACTTTTGATAATCCTTCTTAGTCAAGACCTTCTGCCTCAACAATTCGTCGCACATGCTCACTATCTCGTTATCCACTCCAGTGTTACCAGCCTCTCTGCTAGCCATCAACAATCTCAATCTCTCCAACAAGGCATCAGGATCGCGCAGAAGAAATATTGTGTCGGTCATTCCCTTTCCAGTCATCGATCTCATGATCGGTCAGTATCCTTCCATATGGGTTCCACCACGTGCTTCCACTTGCAGCCTCTCCTATCCTTCGGTCTCTTCATGACAAAATCCATACATTAAATCTTTTTCACTACTACTATCATCGTCAAATCTGACGCTGCTCAAAGTGTCACTACTATTGACGTTACTTGGATCGGTCTCGATTCCCATCAGAGTAACATCGCTATAGATGCTACTCCAATGAGAATCGGTCTTGATTCCCGTCGGAATGTAATTGGAGAAAGTTTTCGTGCCAAACTACCGGGGAGTGAAGCCATCCTCTGAGACCTTATGGGTCTCAATTCCTTGACGATCTCTTTTCTGGCTCATTCCTGAAGCTCGGTGATGGGTCTGAACAACTTGGTCGTCTCTCATCTCAACACCATCTCTCCCAATCGCCTGGCCCTATTCTGTGCTTGAATATTCTCCTTACTCTGTATTAATTCGTGAACCTGCTTGTCCCTTTGCTTCGAATCTCCGAGGTGTAGAAACATTGTTTTATTTTTTTTTTTCTTTAATGAAAAACAGTTATTTTTTTGTATTATTTTTTTTTTTTGAATGTTGTTTTATATATATATATTTTTATTTTTTATTTTTTTTTAAACGGTCATTTTTTTTTCATCACTCGTCTCGCAACTCGTAATAATAATATATTACATACATTTTGTGTGTTTTGTTTTCAACCGGACTCGCGCGCTCGATCTCCAACGGTCAAGTTTTTTTTTTTTTACTGGACCAATTCACCTTGATCAAACCCTTCGTCTCTTCCCATGGGAAATCCATGTTTCGGATCGAGTTTTTTACTGCCTCAATTTTCGCATTCACCTCGATCGAACCATTGTCTTTTACTGTGGGAATCAATGTTCGATCACACATTTTTTCCAGTTCGAACTTTTAAAAAAACACTGTTTTTTCGGAATTTTTCCCAATGTAAATCTCAGTGCTAATCTGTTGCTGGTCACAATCATGCAATTCTATTCATAAGAAAATTTTAAAAAAATTCACCCAATGGGAAAATCAGTGTTAAATTTATCAAAAAAGCGGGTTTCTAAAAACCCGGAATTTTTTAGACATTTTTTTCAAATTCTGTCGAAAGTCGTCCAGAAATGTTCGAATTTTAAACATTTTCCGGGAAAAACCCAGGGTTTTCGGGGAAAAATTGAATTATTTTTGGAAAAACCCAACATTTTCCAAGAAAATCAATTTTTTTAACAGAAAAATTTGGGTTTTTCCAAAAAATAAGTCAACTTTTCTGGCTCACCTCAATTTCTGGCTCACACGATTGAAGTGAGCACAAACCCCCCACATACCCCTACTTGCGGTCATTGCATTTTGACTGACAGATAAATTCAACAAAGAGTGTCAATTCCCGAAGCGGATTCTCACAAAGGGGTCTGGACTATTCGACGAGAGACTATTCGACGAGATAGACTATTCGACGAGAAGACTATTCGACGAGAAGACTATTCGACGAGATTTTTCAAAAAAGGTCGATTCGACGAAATTTTTTTAAAAAAAAAAAATATACACTAAATTATCCTTGTTTCTTTTCTCTTTGTTTGTTTTATTGGTGTTTTATTGAAGTTTTAACAGGACTGAGCGGTGAATGGACCGTTTGATCCGCCGAAAAAGAACATCTGCTACTCTGCACATAACAAGCTTGGCTGGCTTGTTGATGTTGCCGACAGACAATTTCACTGCAGAGTCGCTGGGTATATGTTTTTATAACAATGTTCAAAATAGTTTATATGTCGGGAAATTTTGAGATCTTCATCATTCAACCATGGAAACTGATAGCGGTGATGCAGATTGTCTGACCTGCCAGAAGTTAGTGAACGCAAGAAGCAATGCAATAGCTTGCGACAAGTGCCAGAGGTGGAACCACATACGTTGTGGCACTGGTATCACATACTACACCTACAAGAAAGCCCTAAAAGGTAAATATCAATATGATATTGCTTTCCCCACTCCCTTTTCTTTTTCTCCCTTTCTCTCTCTCTTTCTTTCTCTCTCTCTCTCTCTTTGGGAGTCAGGGTGTGGGCTCCGGAAAGGAAAGATATACATATGTTTTATCATAGTCCAAACTAGCGCTTGTTGGTATTCGGATACCTGCATGTTAGGGCCCACCACAGGAAGCATGCATTTGAATTTTGCGGAGGGAGGGGGTGGGGGCACACACATTTCTGAATGTTGGGTGGGGGCACATTTCTGAATGTTGGGTGGGGGAAGCACACATTTCTGATCATTGAATGATATGGCCGGGCATCTGACACGAGTGCTGAAGGTGTGAAATGAACGAGGCGCGGGGGGGGGGGCGGTTGTGACATAGATTCTGTTGCTCAGCAACGCTTGTGTAGATTCGACGCACCACAAATGTGTATATTCAGATACCTGTTAGAGCCCATCACAAATGTTTATTTATTTATAATAAGGCCACACAAATATGGATGTCGTGACACATCAGTTTGTATGGCGTTCTTATAAATTATTGAGCTCAGTAACGATAGCGCATATTCGGATACCTGTTAGGGCCCACCACAAATGTTTAATAATTTATAATAAGGCCACACAAATATGGATGTCGTGACACATCAGTTTGTATGGCGTTCTTATAAATTATTGAGCTCAGTAACGATAGCGCATCGCATATTCGGATACCTGTTAGGGCCCACCACAAATGTTTAATAATTTATTATAAGGCCACACAAATATGGATGTCGTGACACATCAGTTTGCATGGTGTTCTTATAAATTATTGAGCTCAGTAACGATAGCGTATGTGCGTATTATTTACATAGCATATAAGCGACTGTTTAATAATTTGTTGTAATTTTTAGTAATTTTCTATTTCAGGTAGAGCAGTTATTGAATGGATTTGCACTCCCTGCCAGTCGGCCGAAAACATTTCAATTTCAGAAGAGGTCACGAATAGTAGTACTGAAACAGAAATTGCACCAGAAATAACCACTCAGTCTGAACCACATCCTAATAATCAACTGAATCAATCAACATCTGAATTCCATTCACAAACTTCAGTAGGTGCGCTAAATGAAACGTACGTCGTTACCCGGCAACTCAATTCAACCAGTGCTGACGACTTACTAAATTCAAGCCTCTCTTCATCTCCAAACGTGTCACGAATCAGAGACGATTCTATTGTGGTATCGGGTCCACAATCTCCAAATATAAGTGAACTTCGAGACACAACTCAAATATCCATCGAGTCTGTTGAATCATTTTCTGAAAGGAATCTGGTAGACACTTTGCCAATTCCAGATCAATGTGATGTGGGCGACCCTCAACAAGAGGTTGTTTACAATATTGTAGCAGGGGGGGTCTAAGAAATCTAAAGAAGTGTTGGTTGACAGTTGAGGTTACACTTATAATAAAGACTACGATGGTAAAAAAAATCTGCGCTGGAGATGTGTTGTCCGAAATAAGAATATTGTATGTGCCGCCGCAGTACAGTTTAGTAAAGCAGACCACACATATACTAGAACAAATGTTGAGCACAAATGTGACGCAAAGGTAACTGCCCTGAAAAATGCACAGCTGAGTTAATGACCTGAGTGTTACTGTTTTAGTGAAGCATTTACATGTAATTAATTCAATGTCCAATTATCTGAATGTGTCAGATGAAGCCTGCTATTATTCATATTTCACTTTATGTAACCTTAATATGATACTACTGTCTGTTGTACTAGTTAATAATCAACTAAGCTGAAATAAAAGCATTAGGATTAATCGTTTGTTTTATTTTTTTATTACCAGAGAGATTAACTACTTCCCCGACCAATAACTGATTTTATTTTTTAACACCTCAAATAATCTCATAAGTACATCAAATGAGCTGAAAACAATGTAATGAGACAACAAAATTGTGAGTCCCCTCTCCGCTACTTATTCTCCTTCCGACCTTTAATTTAAATTTAAACATATATATATCTGCCACTGGAATCGGCTCAAAGAGGCGGTTCCAGTAGCAGTATGCCCCCCTCTCCCAGAAATGGAATCCCCTCTCCGCTCCTTGTTCTCATTCCGACCTTTAATGTAAATTTCATCTATATATAGATGTCACTGGAATCGACTCAAAGAGGCGGTTCCAGAAGCAGTATGCCCCCCCCCCCTTCCCAGAATTGGAATCCCCTTTCCGTCTCATCGTTCTTGCCCCGACATTCAATTTAAACTCCCCCTCGTTCTTCTTTCTCCGACATGTAATTGAACATAGATGCCATTGAAGTCGGCTCAACGAGGCGATTCCAAAGGCAATATGGCATACCACCCCCCCCCCCCCCCCACCCCCAATTTGAAAAAAACCCCACGTATTTCGTCGAAAAGTCTTTCGTCGAATGTGTTCTAAAGTTTCGTCGAACTGTCCAAACTTTTGTCGAATCGTCCAAAATCTCGTCGAATCGTCCAAACTCTCGTCGAACTTGCACGAATTTCTCGTCGAATCGTCCAAACTCTCGTCGAATCGTCCCAAAAAAATCTCGTCGAATAGTCTTCTCGTCGAATAGTCCATAACCCCTCACAAAGCTTTGTTGAATCTCTCTGTCGGTCAAATGCAGTGACCGCCACAGATCTACCATTCATTACGTATATTATATTATTATATATACCACAACTTTTCATAGAAATTAGCCGATATTTATAGTAAACTAACCCTTTCTGATGCGACTATTGGTCTATTCCATGTGATGTACAAGTTTGCCCCCAAAATTAAATGAATCGCATCAGCTGATAAGTGGTTCGCAGTCACTGATTGAAATGCGCACAACACGGGAACATTTCATCATCGGCGCCCTTGATTGATTCAATTTCATTGATTGATTGGTTGGTTACTAGCGAGTGTGTGGGCCAGTGAAAAATGAATGCAACGGTCGTTGCGTGCTGGGTCATGAATTTTATAGTTATTTTCAAGCAGCGGTTGATTCTTGTTTGCATGGCCAAAAGCTTCATTTAAAAGTCTGAATGGCGACATTCTATACTTATAATCCCCTTCTAAATATCGTACTTTTTATGGGGGGCGGGGGGGGGGTGTATATATATAACACTTTTTAAAAAGATGCTTGTAATATGTTCATGTAAGACCTCATATGTTCATTATTTTCCCATCCTGTGGCACTTCGATATGCGGCCTTCCCTTACACTAAAATCGACATGTGTTTACTTGGGCTCGAGATATGACGCAGAATAAAAGTAATCGGTGTATGTCTCTATCCAACCCAAGCATTCTCTAAAACACCTGGGCTATTATCCATGTACAATACGTGGAGGGTGGATTGTCGCTAAATGGTGGTGGGTTAGATTTCATACAATGGACCACCGGATGCAATCCGGTGGTCCAAGAGAAGAAATTTTGCTTGTGGTTCGTGTACTTTGTCTGAAAATTATAGAAGTTTTACGAGTGAAAAATCTTCTCATCGTCGCTGTTTAGCGACAATCCACCCCCACGCATACTGTACTGCAGTGTACTGTTGCAATTTAGCACCAGCAAATAAACCGACATCAACACCACTTTTCCATCCTGAATTAGCTGTACCGGTACTGAGAGCCAGAATCAGCAAAACATTTGGGTCCGAATCAGCCAAGGTTCGAATCGACCAATGCACGAATAGGCCATGGTTCGAGTAAGCTTGATACTGTTTCTGTGAGTTGTTTTGAAAAAGTTTCTGTGAGTTGTTTTGAAAGCGCTTTTTGTTGGTTTTTTGGAGTTCAAGCTATATTGGGTCTTCTTGCAGAATATGAAAACTTGCCCCACAACGTTGCACGATTTTATTGTCTATGCTCTTTTGTGAATTAAATGTATGAGTAGAGGTGTCGATAACAAAATACTTAACTCCAATAAAGACCTGATTTCTCAAATAATTTCGGTCCAAAGAATTTTCGATGTTATGAAAAGAAAAGACAATTTGGGTAATTCGTGTATTTGCTGCGCGACTAAAACAGGAAGTGATTAAAGCCATGCGCATAAACTGACGGAGATTCTCTCTGAGGTTACTGAATTTTCAAATTTTTCTGTAGGTGAACCCCCACCGATGGGAGGGAGATACCGTATGCCTGAGGTGGGGGCATGGCCCTCCCATTGGTGGGGTTCGGGGAGCCCCCGAAGACCCACCAATGGGAGGGCCATACCTTCCCCCTACTATGGCCTTCGGATATGCATGTGGCATATATCGACCTGGCACCTCTAAAAAACTTATCCCCCCCCCCCAATAGGATATCCTAGCTACGCCCTGAAGGCGAATGAAATACTTTTTGAATGAAGTATTGTAACGTGCGGTTGACGAATATCTGTCTTTGTGAGTAATTGGACGTCACGTTAAATCAGCGGAAGTCTGCACATACTCAACAAAACGTGGGTAAACAAATCGCCAAAAACAGCTTCGAATTTCGCACAAAATTTAACTGGTGGCGTGAGAGCTTGCTTCAAAGATTTATTTCTTTAGGAGTGGTAGGTGGAAAGCCAGTTCGGCAGTATACATTTAATTCTTTCAATCCGGTGTGCATAATTTTTTGCGTGAAGAAAAAAATGGTTGTGGACGAGCAGGCGATATAAAGAGAAAACAATCTGAAGCGAGGTTCGGTAATAAATTAATCCAACAGCTCGACTGAGCTGTTGGATTAAATTATTCCTTGACCTCCCAACAAACCATGATGGTTTCGCCCATTTCGCCCTTGGCAGTACTGACTGAAATGATGCCTTACAGGACGCCAGTGTTGAAAGAGTTACATTTTGGTAACATTTTGTGGATTATTTGCACTACTGAATTGTTTTAAAGTGTACTGCTAAATAAATAGCTATGCATATCTATCTACAAGCAGTTATTAAAACAATCACCTGCTACTTATTTTTGGAAAGCAATAGCATCTGTTACCGATGAGTTTCATTCCAATGACCACAAACCGAGTAGCTTACGGGTTTGTACCTCAGTAAACTGCTTTGTGATTTACACTAAGTAGGTTAAATTGTGACTCACTAAAAGCACACAAGACTCCATATACAGATTCTACACACAAAATAAAGTTCTTACCCCTATAATTACGAGTTGTTCCTTTACGCACTACATCTCACTCCTTGGCACGATTGCCACTATTGATAGCACCCGACCCCCCCCCCCCAACCCCTCAGCATTGTACTATCTTTATTTGCACATAAATGCAACCACCTCTATGCCAGCCCTTTCCCCGTGGGAACCCAAGTAAGTGAAGCATTGCGTATTTACTGTGGTAAACATGCTCTGTTTTACTGCTAAAATAGGACCCAGTCACCCATGTTTAGTGAGGAAGTACTCTAAAATGGGCAACATGGGTGTAAACGATTGACTAAACTTGACTTTATCTCCTTGTTGCTGACACGATTAGCGATTGTGTAGAAATAGAAATATGTTGCCTCAAACACCAATAAATAAATACATATCGTCCCCTGAGTTCCAATGTGTTCTATGTTCCTACTGGCACAAAGAACACATTGGAACTCGGAGACGATATGTCAACTCTCAGTCGGTTAACCATTGCACTGCAGCAAATGCTTAATTGGAAATGTAGAATCTCGCACCACAACTGGTCCGTAGCAGAAATGTGGAGATAATAACAAGGGGTTAAATGTCAAATCGACGATCTTGTTTGTTCAGGTCGCATTTGCTAATCTGCTGAGACTGTGTAAAATCTTTACGGGCATGTAAACCACTTGCGGAAAGTGTGCCAAACATACTGTTTTGCCCTTCCCCACTTGCAAAAGGCAGAGACCTGGATCAAAGGTTAAATAATTTAACTTGTTTGTTTGGACCACATCTTTGTGGCTTACTGAAGTTTTCTAAATGCAACATTACAGCATTGTGGATCACAAGAGGAGGGAGTGCCAGATATGGCATTCTTAAATCCAGGAGTCAGCGTCATATAAGGGGTGATGGATTTTATTGTAATTTGTTTAATATCATTTTCATTAATAGTAATCAGAGGAGCTTTCCAAATGGCAGGTCTCCTGTTTCAAATTTAAATAGAAAAAAACGTGTCTGAAGCTCTGAGCGGAGGCAATTTGTTCAGAAAGAGAGCAAGACTCGAAATATGAATTTACAATTATTTGTTTGGAATTAAAATCGATAATACTAAATACTAGAAAATTGCTCCTCAAAGTTTATTATACTTTCTTTTTTGACTCAGTATATATATACTATGCTTCATTTTAAAGAATATTCCATCAAAAAAACTTGAATATGAATGAATTGTGTTGTGAATGGATATTTTGGTCGACTTTAGGAGTAAACTGTCGGAAATTTTTTTTACGTTTAATATTGCACACCCACCCCATCTTCAAGTCAGTTTTTGATGAAATTCTCCAATATTTTTCATATTAATGGGGTTACTTTTGTTAATAATGCTTCTAAATTGGCTTTTATGGTCAATTGCTGACATTTTGTTACTGTTTTGGGTACAAAAGATGCCATAGTAGTGAAAAAGGAAAAAACTTACATTAACGGTTCACACAAATTTTTTTGGCACTTAACCACCCACCCCACCTATGTTCACGCACCCCCCTCCCCCCTGCATTTACTTTGATAACTTGACTTATATACATGACAGTTACTAACAACAACTACACTGGGGTGATCGGCGCTTACAGAATCAGTTCGTTTGTTACTTCCGCTCGGATTCGTTCGTGCTTTTTTGCGCAGATTCCTTACGATATTAACAAGAAGATGCGTGCTTATCGACAACAAATGATGTAAACATGGTGAGTATTTAACCAGGAAAGAACACATGGGGAGTATTACAGTTGCTCTGGGTCCGAACGAGTCTCTAGCATCTCCATTTAAAAAATGAGAATGTATTTTGTTTCCGTTCATGTGAAAACTGGCACTGATCAGTCCAGTTCTCGGCGCATTTCTATAAAACCCGACTTCCGAACAAGATTGTGTGAAAAACATAACAGAGAAACACAATTACCCACGAAATCTTCAGTTCTATCACTGATAAGTTCAGCAAAAAGTGAATAGTAATATTATCTTAGGTAGTTTTGAAGCCAATGAGAAAATTTTGAGACATGTCATGGGCGCTGATTCTTTCCACCAATGGCACAGATTCGTAGACAGGCAGATCTGATGGACTCCTATTTGTTGCAAAGCAAAAGCAAAGCATATCACCGAGACCTCTCGGAATAGTTCTCACAAAATGATCAGTATCACATATAATTCAGTGCGGTCGAGAACAAGAAATAATTCTTCCCAGCAACACTGCGCCTGTAGAAGTATCATAAAGTAGGCCAATATAATCTTGACGAATTTATGAAGTATATCAGTTCGAGTCATCGGAATATTAGTTGAGTGGTATACAAGTATATTCCATAGCATATTATCGTTTTAAACATAAATATGAAATGGACACCCATATAGCTACCTGTGCTGAGAACTTTAGGTGTTTCGTAGACAGGGAATTACACAGCCGAGCCTCTCCAATACGAACATACCCAGAGAAGTGTTTCGAATAAGCATACAATGTTTTCCTATTCCACCATGTTATGGCTCTGACACCCCCTTCAACTAACTGCAAACTATATGTGTTATAAGAAATGAATGACAGATCCATTGCGGTCATTGCATTTTGACCGACAGAGAAATTCAACAAAGAGTGTGAATTCCCGAAGCGGATTCTCACAAAGCTTTATTGAATGTCTCTGTTTGTCAAATGCAGTGACCGCGACAGATCTACCATTCATTACTTATATTTATATACCACACCTTTACATAGAAATTATCCGATATTTATAGTAAATTAACCCTTTTTCGATGCGAGTGTTGGTCTATTCCATGTGATGTACAAGTTTGCCCCAAAATTAAATGAATCGCATCAGCTGATAAGTGTTTCGCAGTCGCTGATTGAAATGCGCACAACGCCGAAACATTTCGTCATCGGCGCCCTTGATTGACTCAATTTGATTGATTGATTGGTTGGTTGGTTGGTTACCAGCGAGTGTGTGGGCCAGTGAAAAATGAACGCAACAATCGTTGCGTGCTGGGTCATGAACTTTTATAGTTATTTTCACGCAGCGGTTGATTCTTGTTTGCATGGCCAAAAGCTTCATTTAAAAGTCTGAAAGGCGACATTCTATACTTATAACCTCCCTCTAAATATCGTACTTTTATGAGGGGGTGGGGGTGGGGTATATATATAATACTTTTTCAAAAGATGCTTGTAATATGTTCATGTAAGACCTCGTATGTTCACTATTTTCCCATCCCTTGACACTTCGATATGCGGTCTGCGCTTAACACTAAAATCGACATGTGTATACTTGGGCGCGAGATATGACGCAGAATAAAAGTAATCGGTGTATGTCTCTATCCAACCCAAGCATTCCCCAAAACACCTGGGCTATTATCCCATACGTGCAGGGTGGATTGTCGCTAAATGGTGGTGGGTTAGATTTCATCCAATGGACCACCAGATGCTATCCGGCGGTCCATGAGGGTCCGAGTCTTTTCGGCCTCGGGAACATTCGGCCCCAGGTATTTTTCCGGGAACATTCGGCCTCAGTCGAGGCCGAATGTTCCCACTTTTGAGGCCGAATGTTCCCACTTTTGGTAAAACATTTCTGAGTTTGGGAGTTGAAAAATAACTTTAAAAAATATTTTTTAGTTCATTTTGTTGTGTTTTTTGTATATTAGGTGTTTTTCCAGAATATTTTTTTTAAAGAATAATATATATGACCTACCTTTATTCCTAAAGTCGAAATATATTAAGCACGAGACCGATCCATAATGAATAATGAAATATAAAATCCATTGTGTAAAATCCACCGTATTGAATAACAGAATGACAATATGGGTGCTCCAATGCCGACATGCAAACCCGAAATGATATACTTCTTCTTGGGTGTTGTTTGGCACAACTCAGCTTTAAACGTTTGTTTTTATAAGTTCTTCTGAAGTAGTGATCAAAGTTATGGTCTCTGATGAGATACTCATACAGCGTTTTTACAGTACGACTGAAGCTTGATTGATTTAATCGCACTTGATTAGGCGATCATATATACTGTCGGAGGGGAGCAATGAGTTTCTGGGAAAGCAGTTAGAAGCTCTAACAAAGCAGATCGCTGAATTGAGGGAGGAACTCAAAGCAAAGGATGTCGAGATGAGGGAGGCGCTTAGGACCAAAGACCTCCAAATTTCTGAGATGCTTAGAAATTCTTTTACAATGCCATCCCCACTATCACCTGGATCTCCAGCTAAAGAGATCCAAGTAGTGGCAGAGATCCATTCAATTCCAGACAGTAAAGAGTCCAGCCCGATAGAGGTCCTGACTGCCTCTGAGGGCATTCCTTCTGAAAAAGAAAGCAGTAGCGTCAATAGCGCTAGCAATAATGCCAATAGTCGTGGTGCCGGAAAGACAAGCAAAAGAGATTCCACAAGTTCAGCAGCCACAGCATTGGAGGAGGGTAGCAGCCCAAAATCCTATGCCGAGGCTGCACGTGCTCGTGGAGTCAACTCCAAAGCAAATACAAATATAACAGTGGATCCTCTGGGAACTAAAACCTTTAACCCGGATAGATCTCTGTCGCAGTTACTTAACACGCAGGCTGGTGGGATAGGTTCCAGTCACAGTACTGAGCACAGCGGGGAGTCTGTTCCCGCTAGTTGCCCCAGCAATATGAGCCAAAAGTGGGGGGGGGGGGGAAGACCCCCTAAAAAGAAAACAAAACAGTTGCGATTCTGAGTGCGAGTTGCAGGAGGTGACGGGTGCTGACGGTTTCTCCACTTTGACACTTAGAGTGGTAAAGAAGTGCAGAAGCCTCCAGCATCCCTCCTCTTCCAGCTCCGCTCAGGTCAACAGTGCTAACAGGACTAATTTTCATAATGGCAATAAGAAAAACTTAAATGTTGACGATAATGATCTCACTGCCAACAAAAACATTACAGTCAGAGAGTCCGGCCTGGAGGAAGTCACTCAACTTATGAGTTTAGACTTCTCCGCGGCCATAAAAAGGACACCCACGAGGGCTGTACAGAAGATACCCACGAGGGTACCCATGGACAAAAATAAAAAACAAGATAAGCAGGCTACACAACCTCTAGGGGGAAAAACAACAGTTAATATTGCCGTGGTTACAAGGGTACACCCCGACACTCCAAAAGAAGCCATCAGCCAGGGTATACCAGACTGCAAATGGGAAAGATTCACCTCCAGAGCCACGGGCAATCACACGTGGAAGCTGAAGGTGACCTGCCCTAACAGTACAACTAAACGGAAAATAATTTCGGAAGGGGTGACCATCAATGGTGGAAAGCACGTTACAGAGGAGTACCGATCAAGCCCTCCCCCAATCCAATGTCATAAATGTCAAAAATTTGGGCACGTAGCCAACAGATGCAGGGGCACTCTGACCTGCATGAAATGTGGAGACAACCATCTCACCAAGGCATGCAACTCAAAGTCCCCCTCCTGCCCTAACTGCAAAGGATCCCACACCAGTAATTATCGGGGGTGCCCCCACTTCAAAAAAGTGAAAACCAACATAGAGTTGAAAAACCTTAACTTAAATACACCTGACGACGCCTCCTCACCCCACACAATATGCCCCCTTGTCGTGGGAGCGCTCTACTCGGTTCTAAACAAACATGTCAGCACTAGTCTGTCTGACATCTGTCAGGCTGTTACACGGTATTTATTTTTGTTGTTAGTTGTAATAAAGGTATTTAAATTCATATTAAACCGCGTCTCTCTTAGTCTTCTCCCTTGTTGAAAACGGAGGCCGAATGTTCCCAGGCCGAATGTTCCCGGGGCCGAATGTTCCCGAGGCCGAATATTCCCGAGGCCGAAAAGACCCGCTCCCGTCCAGGAGGTGAAATTTTGCTGGTGGTTCGTGAACTTTGTCTGAAAATTATAGAAATTTTACGAGTGAAAAATCTTCTCATCGCCGCAGTTTAGCGACAATCCCCCCCCCCCCCCCCCCCCCCCCGCATACTGTACTGGAGTGTACTGTTGAAATTTAGCACCAGCAAGTAAACCAGCATCGACACCGCTTTTCCATCCTGAATTAGCTATACCGATACTGAGAGCCAGAATCAGCAAAACATTTGGGTCCGAATCAGCCAAGGTTCGAATCGACCAATGTACGAATAGGCCATGGTTCAAGTAAGCTTGATACTGTTTCTATGAATTGTTTTGAAAGAGTTTCTGTGAGTTGTTTTGAAAGTGTTTTTTTTTTTTTTTTGGAGTTCAAGCTGTAACGGGTCTCCTTGCAGAATATGAAAACTTGCCCCACAACGTTGCATGATTTTATTGTCTATGCTCTTTTGTGAATTAAATTTATGAGTAGAGGTGTTGATAACAAAATACGTAATTCCAATAAAGCTCCGATTCCTCATATAATTTCGGTCCAAAGAATTTTCGATGTTATGAAAAGAAAAGAAAATTTGGGTAATTCGCGTATTTGCTGCGCGACTAAAACAGGAAGTGATTAAAGCCATGCGCATGAACTGATGGAGTCCCGAGTGATCACACGATATTTTTGTTTTGCGTCTTATCTTGGAGGAGATCTATTAGAATCAAATTTGTTTCACATAGCAGTTGAAAATATATTCCCGACAAGTCATGGCAGATGCAAGTCTTGATGATTTCTTTGCCAAGAAAGATAAAAGTAAAAAGAAAAGTAAAGTAAAAATGACCTCTTCCCTGGCACCTGATGTTACTGTTTCACAAGAGGACACGTCAAAAAAGAAGAAAAAGAAAAAGAAACCCGAGAAGGAAAAATCAGATGAAACTCAGTCTTCTGAAAATAGCAACAGGAAAATCTTGGAGGTTATAAAATTTCGCATAACATCCAAATCAAAGTTGACATGAGTCAATATAAAAACAGCTGTTATTGTTAGTGTCTAGTTCAGCTATCTGAACGCAGTGGCTACCCCTCTACGTTCCGATTCCTCCCATTCAAATCTGTGGTAAAATTCCCCATCAAGTTTTAATGGGAACTCGAAAATAGGAATACATATCAAGGTTTTGCCCTTATCACCGACTGCATGCGATAGTACACTTATTTCCTTACATTTGTGCAGAGTAGATTAATCCAAACTATATTATCAGTATATGTTATCCTTTTATCAAGATGTGAACAAGTTTGAAGCATCACAAATCGCTTCGATGTCGCCCATGTGTTTTTGTGCCACTGGAGTTGCTGTCGTAACGAATATCCATGCGGAAACGGTAACTCCTAATAAAATACACCCATGCAATGATCATAATTGGCTTGGGTGCTGGTCAAAACGTCCCCAAACCAAAACGTCCCCTAATTTTTTTGGTCAAAACGTCCCCAAGAGTTGGTCAAAACGTCCCCAACAATTGGTCAAAACGTCCCCAAGTGTTGGTCAAAACGTCCCCAAGTGTTGGTCAAAACGTCCCCAAGAGTTGGTCAAAACGTCCCCAACAATTGGTCAAAACGTCCCCAAGTGTTGGTCAAAACGCCCCCAACAATTGGTCAAAACGTCCCCACGAGTTGGTCAAAACATCCCCAACTCATTTATCCTTCTTTCGTAGTTTCATATTTAATTTAGCAATGTTTATACTATTTTTCGGTCGAAATCTAGGATTCTAAGTCAGTTGTACCAATACTCTGCTCTCGGCTGGGCATGAACAGGACTTCAGCAGACTGGAATTAACTGGGACGATGTGGGATTGAAATCCCCTTCAACCCGAATAACTTTACTTGCAAAGAGATCCACAAGGGTCGGAAGCGAGGGACAGTAATCTTCGCACGAACAGTAAGGTACTGGGCTCAAACCCCCTCGATAACCTCGAACTGGAAGGTGACTTGGAATTGTGCATAACTACGAGATTCTGCTCTGTATTTTACTCAGAAACCTGGGCATATTTATATGGATGGTAGTACTGAAAGTGCACTTTGATGGTTGTCTTAGAAAAAAGAAAAGAAAAAGAAACCCAAACAGTCGGTGTTCGGGAGCAGTCCCAGCACATATTGTCCATAACAGTTATAAAAAAGGAAATATACCAATATGTGTTATTGAAAGATGGGAGTCACCCATCAGCCTATAAGGGTAGAGTGGACGCTGAGCCTTGGCCATCTGGTCTGCCTTCAGGGGAACGGATGACGAGGTGATGGTAGGCGCCCCCACCCCCCCCCCCCCCCACCCCCAACGACAAGAAAATTCCCACTCACAGACATACACTTAAAAATGCTTTAAGGGTTGTTATATCTTTATTCATATGTTTATTTATTTAAAATGTTCACTGGTCCCAGCCAGGCAAGTTTGTTTCAATCCTTTCTTGGTGCATGGTTTCCAGCGTGGTGAGGCAATCCTCACTGACTCCACGCACTTTAATTCTATTGTATAATTTTAATTTTCTGTGACTTTTATTAGATCCCCAAAATTTGTCCACATGCGTTTGTCGTCTGAGAACTGCGATAGTTTTAAATATCAACTGTTTTTGTTACCGTAAGCCGTTGTTACTTTAAACATTTTGGTGACTTCCACTGTAACTAATATTCATACAAAGTACGATGTGTTTCCACCATGCCATAATTATCCCACAATTATAATGAATTAACAAATGACAAATTTGGACAGAATAAATAAAGTAACAGGTCACTCCCACTTTCAATATCGGTGACATAAACCAATGATATTTTTTAGTCCTTTTTGCAATAAATTTCATCCAGGGAAAAATTCAACTAAATATTCCTACAAGCTGGAAAAATCAGTTAGCGGCTTCCTAATAGTATTACCAGATAACGCTGCATAAAATCCACAAACAAACAAGAAAAAAATTATCGTTACACCTATTTGTCACAACTTTTTCTTAATAATTTAATTGAACGCTTCATCGTGTTGATTCCGATTGGCTATTCCACGAGCCATGTGATTGTCATATAATAGTAGTCTATTGTTCTAGGCCTTCTTTGATCCCTATACAATTATTTCATTGGTTCATGTCAAAAATAGTGTTAAAAACTGGAGTGGTCAAATTAATGCATGTTTATTAATCATTCTCTCTGGTGTAAAACGCGTAACCCTTTACACTATAGAGTGGTTGCTTAGTAAAACATACATTATTCCACAAAATTCAGTTCGCCATACTCCCTTCGCGTCTTACCACTGTTTTCCCCACAGACAATACTGGACCCCTCTGACATAATTTGCAAGATTTTATTATAAACTTGTTTTTTAGGATACCTTGTTTTTATTTTTCTGCTTTTTTTAGTAATAATAATACCTATCTGTCTATATTTTGTATATCTGGTGTGTGATGTCTATTGTTGTGCAAAAATGTGCATTACTACACTTTTATTGTCTTATACGTGATATGTTATACTACACCCAGTGTATGTCATTTTTAACGATATTCATAAAGCAATTGGGACAGAATAAATAAAATAACAGGCCACTCCCACTTCCAATCAATATCGGTGACATAAACCAATAATATTTTTTAGTCCTTTTGCAATAAATTTCATCCAGGGAAAAATTCAACTAAATATTCCTAGTATTTCCTACAAGCTGGAAAAATCAGTTTACCTTTTCATAATAGTATTACTGGATAACGCTGCATAAAATTCACAAACCAGAAAAAAGTATCGATACACCTATTTGTCATAACTTTTTCTCAATAATTTAATAAAACGTTTCATTGTGTTGATTTTCGATTTTCAATTCCACGCGCCATGTGATTGTCATATAATAGTAATCTATTGTTCTATGCCTTCTTTAATTCCTATACAATTATTTCATTGGTTCAAGTCAAAGATAGTGTTAAAAACCGGGATGGTCAATTAAATGTGGTGACTGTACGAGTGTGCTTTAAAATTCGTTGAAATTATTTCATTAAATTAAAAATTCTAGTGAGTGATCCTTTTAAGCATTTCAGCATTCGCAAACCTGGCGAAAAAATACTGAGTTAATTATGCAAAAACGGGTGGTGCTTTTCAATAAATACTTGCGAAATAATTTCAGGTTGTGTCGTAGTGTAGTAGTGTAAGCCATAGTAGGCCGTATGTTAGAATTATTTCGCAATTATTTACTGAGATGCTAATAGGCCCTATTTACAAATGATTTAGGCCTGCCCCCTCCTCCAGTCCAAAAATAACCTCAAATAATGTATTTTAATTTTTTGGGCTGGGTACATCTTTCAAAGGACGTAACAAACGAAAATTAAAGTATGGGCTTTCATGCCATTTTCGACTAACCCCCCCCCCCCCCCCTCCAAGTTTCTGACCCCTGTGCTAACGGTTAAGAAGGGGGCTGCATCATGAATGGAGCTCTGCACTTGACCAACGGTTGTAATTTGTGACTGCGTGATTCTTGAAGTAATAACTTTATTAAATCAACTTAATGAAATAAAGTTATCACTTCAAGAATTGTGCAGTTAAAAGCTGTAATTCTTGATCTCTGGATACTCGTTGACGAACTTGAGAAATTCAAAACATGCTGCTAAAAACGACGGCAAAAAAAAAAAAAAAACGTGATTTTTGGGTACCAAAACCCGCCGGAAATTTCCATTTATAACTGATTAAATCTTTCTTTTGGGGGGGGGGGGGGGGGCACCCCACCCCTTTCATCGATAGTTACTCGTGTCCAACCCAATCAACGCTCGTGCTTGCCTTTGGCATTTGCATCAGTATCCCGACACTTTTGAAAGGATATCTGTGACAGAATTAACCCTGGTGTCCAAATTTCCATTTCACCGGCACTGGTATTAATAAGTGTTTTCCATATTCATAAGGCACGCGCGAAATTAGGGGAGGCACGCATAAATATCGGCCTGACAGAAGCAGGGATATTTATAATTAATGTCAGTTTGTAAAACAATAAATTTGTTTTAAAATAACATCGCAAGTTTTTTCAATGACCTCATCAAGAAATAACAAAGGGGACGTTTTGACCAACTATTGGGGACGTTTTGACCAACTGTTGGGGACGTTTTGACTAATTTTTGGGGACGTTTTGACCAACTATTTGGGGACGTTTTGACCAAAACATTTGGGGACGTTTTGGTTTGGGGACGTTTTGACTAGGATTCATTGGCTTCCACCGCTTGAATGTGATTGTGTTTCCACATTGATATTTGTTTAGGCGCAACTCCGGGTATTATTTTATAGGCGATACAAGTGAAAAGTAACATGGACGACGGTGATAAGGGCAAAAGCTTGAGGGTGCAGGTCGTTTCGGCACCGAGTTGATTCGGCACCAGTGTTCAGGTAGTTTCAGCACCTGCGAAAAGTCGTTTCGGCACCTGGAGTAGGTTGTTTTGGCACCTGCAGTAAGTCGTTTCGGTACCTGATTAAATTTTTTCGGCACTTTTTTCTGTCCTGTATTTTAGTTGTTCAATAACGTATTTTCAGTATATTATGAATATTTTACACTGTTTTTTTTGTTTGAAGTAGTTTGGAACTGTATTGAATGATATTAAATTTTTAATTAATTTCAAAGAGAAATGATTTCTTTGTGTTTTGTATGGCTTTGTTTTCAAAGCGATCAGAGCTGCGGCCCCATTTTGATTGATCCGATGTAGATGTTTCTGCAATGATTAAACATAACAGGGTGACCTGATGTAGTTGTTTTTTCTGCAGTGATTAAACATAACAGGGTGTGAGCAACAGAAATAACTTGACAGAAAGAATTAGGTCCCTTAGATGTTTGTTGTTAGAAGGGAGAATTTTCCTATAAAGCTGGCTCTGGGACAAGCTTTTGTCATAATTACATCACGTTTAAAAACTAAACAGGGAACGAGAAGGTGAGCCAACAGGCAGATTAACAGCTTAACTGTGGCCTTCTACAAGAAAGGGCTGCCTTCACCGACTCAACTAAAATTAGATCACGTTTAAACACTGTAGAATGTTTATGTGTAAACATGTTATCTCTGAACAAAAACGCCCGCTATCCTCGACACCTCTAAACACCCTTAAATTAACCTAAATAAGATCGCGCAACCAGCGAAGGGTACAACAGGAAAGAAAAACCCTTGGGTGTGGTTTAGTGTGCTAAACCTGTTACCCTCCCACTGGAATCTCATTCCCAGTGGCGGAAGCTCAACCCACATAAAACGCTCGCGATCCCCGGCACCTCCAAATAAACTCAAACTAATCTAAATAAGGTCGCAACCAGCGAAGGGTACAACAGGAAAGAAACACCCTCGGGTGTGGTTTAGTGTGCTAAACCTGTTACCCTCCCGCTGCAAACTCATTCTCAGCCTCAGAAGGTGAGCTAACAGGCAGATTAACAGCTTAACTGTGGTCTTCTACCAGAAAGGGCTGCATTCTTGCCATGATGACATTTACACATTTTAAGGAGAGTTATGTCACTTCCTTTTCTACCGCCGGAGCATATACCTGATGCATTCAGAAAATTAGATGAACAAGTAGAGTCGTCTGTCATCCAAAGACTGATGAACTATGTGTATAATACATGGATAAACAACAGTGTGTTCAGCATTGAATGCTGGAGTGTGTTCATGTGCAGTGTCAGGACCAACAATGACATTGAAGGTTGACACCATCGATTAAATTCAAGGGTGAATGCCAATGGGTCTGTGCCTTTTTTATCTTCTGGTGGTGGAACTTTTCAAAGAAGCATAGGGCATTCCCCTTTTAATAAAATTGCTGTCAGAAGACAAGTTGCAGAGACGACAGAGGAAAAACACTGCAAAAATACAGGGACAATTATTTGAACTTTGGGATGATTATAGAAAAGGGGAAATAAGTACCAGTGAGTTACTAAAGAGGTGTGCGGGCATCTACGGGCCCTGAAAAATTGTGTTTATTTGTTTTCCATTGTTTGTACTGTAATTAATATTTTGGTTATGATCTGGTTTAACCCTTTACCCAACGTACTTATCTCGTGATGCTTATGATGCTTGTTAATATTGTGCTATGTTAAACTGAATGTTGCTATTTTCATGTTCGGCCACAAATGTAAAAATGTTGTTGTTTTCATCAATTTTTAAGATATCTAATAAAACTTTGAATTTGGAGGCAAATTTTAAATTGTTGTTATGTTTTTTTAACCCAACAATGATAAAATCCATAGGTGCTGAAACGACTCAGTGCCAAAACGACTTGGTGCCGAAACTACCTGGTGCCGAAACGACCAGGATTCAAAGTTTGATATATATTCCTATTTTCAAGTTTTTAGTTCCCATTAAAACTTGATGGGGAATTTTACCACAGATTTGAATGGGAGGAATCTGAACGTAGAGGGGTAGCCACTACGTTCAAATCGCTGAGCTATGTTAGTGTCCAAACTTTGGCTCAAAGGCAAAGACCTACTATAGTTTTTGGTTTGTTGGCCTGTGGGTCCTACTCTGTTGTCTTGATACCAGAGGACTGCAGAATTTCATACCAACAACTTATTAATACTGTCTTGCATTATTTTTATTGGAACAATATGGCTTATCCTACAATATGTGGTCAAAAGGGTTTTGCCTACAAATTCAATATGGCCTAAAAAATATGCTTTTTTTCGGTAATGGGATGAAAAAGATAGGGTCGGTAGGTCGGAAAAATGTTTTATTTTTATTTATTTTTTTTCTTCTAGAATGCAGTTCCCTCTCCCCCTAACTTTGGTCAATCCCAATGCCCTAGAAACAGATAACAGAAGTAAGGAAAGGCAAATTATAGATCAAAATAATGAGTAAATTGCATAGAAAAGGTATATATAATTTTTTTCAGGAAAAAAAAGCAAATTTTATGATTTTGAAGAAGATTAATTTGCCAATGGCATAAGTAACGAACCCGTAAAACCACAAAATGATCGGTAATTCGAAAGACTTGTCCTCAATGTAAAGGTAATATACTACAGATCTGGAGAAAGCATTTTTATAACACACACTCTGGTGTGTTGTGATGTTGGAATGCAATACCACCAACACAAATTTTGGATGTTCCGGGTGCGGCCATGTTTCAGTGATGTTTATTCCGGTCATGTGTTTGTAATGTGGGTCTTGCAGGAATACTCATTTTGGGCAATCGTAAGAATGCAAGGATGTGATCACTCCTTTTATTTGTTGGTTACAATGTTTGAGCGGATTTGCAAACAAGTTACAGCAAATACTTGAGCTGTTAATGTCATAACTGCAAAATATGCTTTGAAATTCTCTCAAATACCATGCAGTATTTATACTCCGTCTGAATTTTTTTGTTGACAGAAAATCTGAATTATTGTGCACTAAAAAGACAACATGAACCACTTGTAAAAAAAATAACCGAGTGAATAAAATCAGGACGATACACATAAAAGAAAGTAATATTCATAAAAAGGAAGCTGAATGCTTCAGAAATCACTTTTTTCTCGAAGTATATTCCAAGTGAACTGGAACTATATTGAGCGTGTTGATTTCCACCGATGTTGTGAAGTTATTTACTTCCTAGTAACCATGGATCTCTGCCACGACTGTGTTGATGTCCTCAAAGGATTGGTGGAAGATGGGTTGAAAATGATGCATTCGCACTTTTAAATAAGGTGCAATTGGACGATGCTGTGAATTTAGTTTTTTCTTGCAAACAACCATACTAACACAAGCGTCGATCAGGGTCTTTTGTCATTGTTTTAGACTGACAATTTCACAAATGTGACAATTTTTTTTTTACTGGAAACTATCTCCCAATTTGGTAATTTCACTATAACTTGGTTACTTTGGTTGACATACATTAACTGTGATGGCCACATTAACCCACCCCTCAATTCTGTAGTACAGTGTACACCTCATATTATTTTTATTGAAAACATAGCATACAGGGAACAGAAATTACCATATTCCCAATTCTCACAATTCTTGTCTGATTTCATAATCCTTTCATAAACATTGAATATTATCTTTTTCGTCAAACACAACACACAGAAAAGTTAAGCTACAGTGTCATTGACACTTTCATTGTCTGTGGGTGCCCGAATTTCAATTTAGTGTAATCTGATCAATAATCTCCAAAAAATCTTCTTCAGATCCACCATTCAAAATCTGTTGATATTGGATAATGAGCATCCTTGGGTATGGGGGGGGGGGGGGGGGGGGTGCAGATTAAAGTTTGTTCAGACCAAGTCCCTGGCTTGATAAGTGGGTCCCCTAGTCTGATTTTTAACATCATGTAATATTAGGAATATTCTTCAAAGATCATCTTCAGTTCTGCAACAAGTAAGCCAAATGTTTTGATTTTTATCTTAACTTGACAAAAGTCAAGATAAGCTATTGCCATCACGTGTGCAGAAGTCTGTTAGTCTGTGAGTTTCCCTGCGGGAACTCCGGGAAGTGAAGCAGTGCCTGTTCAGTGCAGTAAACAGGCTGTGTTTTATTGGTAAAATAGGACCCAGTCACCAATGCTTGGGAGGTGCAAACCCTCTCTAAAATGGGCAACATGGCTTATTAACACTCGCCCCTGGTCTTGAGTTGATACTCATGTTGTGGTAATGATTAGCCATTGTGCAAAAATATGTGACCTTAACACCAATAAATAAATAATCTCCCAATTTGCATAACATAATAAACTTAACAGAGGTCAGCGTGACCATGATGGTCAAAACCCAAACGAATATCGAATCCATGTTAAAAAATTAGCCGCAATTGGAATTTAAACAAATGAAATGCACAAAATATTCGCAGTGTCATGAGTATCCGTGCCGAGTTACTTTTTAACCTGGCATACCAGACCACATGCGTTCAGTTTCGTTTGTCAGCATCATACTGTCTGCAGATGTTTGTGGTAATACATGTAGTACGAGAAGGCGACAGAAGCCAAATATTTTCCCATCATCTATAAATGAATTAAAATTGATAATTCTGTTTATTTTACTGAAATTATGGATTGATGAGCCATCATACAGGCCTGGCATTTTCAGGAGAGCGATTTATTCAATCGCCTTAAAAAAATTAAGGAGGGCGAAAACTAGCCATCCTGGCCTTAGAAAATAATGACTCTCAGCTTTTCAGATCTCTGCTTTGTTAGTGGTCTCTGTAAGTCGGCCACACTGCACCTCCCACACCTCCGGTCCTTGCTGAGGCCCAGAGGGGTTGGAGGGGCAGTGTATGGGGTCTCACAGAGACTACCTTCCTTGTTGCAACACCAAATAAAATGCACAAAGCCCACAAGGCAGAATTCATTAATAGTAAAACTTCATTTTGCCACTCTTAGCTTTTGTATGCTTAAGGAGAGCTAATCATTCTCCCACTTTTTAGCCCTCCTGCATTTTTAAGAATGCCAGGCCTGATCATAAGATGGGTGTGTTGTGATTATTATGCCCCAGACTTGCAAAGTCAAAGGGGTATCTGGTCCCTGGGAGACCTCTGTCCGTCCATACCAACATTCTCCCCTGTATCTCGACCACTGCTACTCCAATTTGAATTATATTTGGTGTTGTGATTGAGCATCATGGGGAAATGATGCCTGTGTAGCTGCTGTAGTGTGTGTTTCTTCCACACATTTTTTCCAGAGTTATGGTCCCTTTTCACTCTTTTGAGTTCGAAAATTTTGTTTATACATGTAACTAGTTGATTTGTTAAAATTTGTTGGAAAGTGCCTGCTGACACCCTCCAATTAATTGGCACGATGATGCTGTGTACTATGGCGTACTGCACGTCAATGGTGCATATGTCTTCAACCGCTGTCAGCTTGCTTGAGCGGAGCTTGAACAGAGTTAGAATGTTGAGGAGCTGACGATTGCTTGTTGATGCTCGATTGCTGGGTACTCTGGCTTCCTCCACTTGTAAAACTGTCACGATCACGGTTCGCCATTGTGCATAAGTATGTGACCTTAAAACACAGATAAATTTATTTTTTTTTATCAAATGGAGCCCTCTTGTTACCTTTTCAGGATTTCTTTGCAGACTGCGCTCTTGAAAAAATATGTGAACAGTGAACACCTATGAATGGGAGACCTACTGGATGTGCCCTCCTGATCTCGATATGCCAATAAGCCTCTTTTGGAAAAGTACAGGCAATAATGGTTATGTAGGGTTGATTTGATGTGCAGGCCTTTAGATCAGTCTAATTTGGGCACAACAGCAAATATGGATGTGGCCTGCATGGTTGGAGAAAAAGCACCGATATTTTCTTCTCGGCGTCTATTTTAGGTTACTGATTCCCTCCCACCAACCAACTCGAGAAGGCTTCTTAGTTTTCCAGTGTCGTGCCAAAGGTCTATTTGAATGTAAATACGCATGGTGTTTACTGAGAAATGCCACAAACATGAATATAGTAGATCACAAGCTTTAAGTGCATGATCATATGGAATTTGCCACAGAAAAGCAATCGGCGTCAACAGTGTCGTATACTGTCGATGTCGATTGCTTTTCTATGGCCAACTCTGTGGATTTTTTAAAAAAAAATATCTGTTGCATTGTTTGATTCGAAGGTAAGCTCTAAGCTATATTGTGAGCATCAGGGAAAACTGGCCTGACCATATATTGCCGAAACACTGCAAAACTTTGCAAAAGGTTTCAAACTCCGCATAATTTGGGCTCAATTAATTTATTTGGGCACAGCGTTTACCCTCGTTAGTTGGGAAGAATTTAAAGGACTGTTGATGTGTTTTGAATAACAATGTACAGTTACTCTCATTTCTTCTCCAACAGATACATGTAGCATGAGTGTATTGGTGCCCAAGAGTAAAAAGACCTATGTTACTTATTGATAAACCAGACAAATTTAACAATTTAATCACTTTCAAATTGATGCATGGGATAAAAGGGGTTACAGTGCAAGGGTTTGTAAATATATTTGTTCAACTACAATGTATGACTTTGCAGTGCATTCTACATAGGAGAATATCATAGTTTCTTTCCAAACCACCACAGTGGCACACACATATTTATATTGGAAACACTCTTTTGTTCTTTCATACTTCTAGTGGACTCCTTGAAGTTGACCTTTGTTGAACCTCCCCAAATCAAAACATAAACAAAAGAAAATGTCTGCCTTCATTCAGTGAGCATTCCACTTATAACATTTGGTCTCAATCTTTATTACTTTCAAGAATTTGGAAAAGATTTCTTCGAGTATGTACTTCAATGTTTATAGAATACAGCTATTATTTTATTTTGAGGTATTTTATTGTAAAAATTTAGTTCTCTTACTTATGCCACAGCAGATTTTCAGGCATTTTACTACAACCTGTGTCAACAATGTTTAACACTGTGTTCAAATTTAATTTAGTGTAGTTCTTTCAAGCATCGACTCATCTAGTAGTGCACAGTTGTACAAGCTGAATTGGCATCAAAGTCAGCCGACTGTGAGCTCAAATAACTGGTAATCGGTCAGCGTCCATTTTTGGAAATCGGTTGGACACTATTATGCAAGTTATTGAATATTGTTTACCTCGAATTTGAAACAAGACACGTGAACTGTATTTCAGTAAGGATGCACAGTTAATCCCATTGTATATTTCGACCAATGGCATGCCTGTTATTTAAAACCTGGAAAGTTTCCTTAGGAAATGCCAAGGGATTCCCTGTAAATTTACACTTGTACTTTAAAGTGATTGGTTGTTTGCACACGCTGATAGCATCATGCCTTCAAAATAGTGTGCTCAAAAGGGTTTCATACAAGACCAGCACAGGGAACTTTATTGTCTTAAAATAAACAAAAGCAAGTCATTTGTGTATTCTTAGCCAAGACAAATACGATGTTACGTAACCAGTGCACGATCACTTAAAAAGGCAAATTATTTCAAGTGCTGAAGTGTGCTAATTTTAACATTTCTTGACCTTGTGATAATGTGAGGCATGTGAACACACAATTCAAAATAAGTGGACTGCTGAATATATGAGGAAGTTCCGTGGCTCGATCAGCTTTTGCCTTTTATATGTAATATGGTTTCTTTTTAGCTCACCTGACTGCAAGTCAGTGTGAGGTATTTCCATCACTTGGCGTCCGTCGTCCGTTAACCTTTGAAAACCTGGCTTCTTCTTCACAGCCATTCAGCCAAATTCAAATATATATTGCACAAACCATCCCTGGGGTATAACCTTTTTATTTTGCTCAAATGAAGCGGCTACCTTCTTCGGGCTCTGGGCAATGATGCCAAAGCCTAAAAATCTTCGCATGAACCACCAGAGAGATTGCCTTGATGTATGGTATGTAACACTCTTTAGTGTTGAAGATTGAAGTTTGTTCAAGAGAAGTTGGTAGATTGGGCTCTCTGTGGGCACTTGTACCCATTTTGGGCTCCGCCCCAAATTTCTATTTCAAGAACCGAAGGGCCGATTTGAACCAAATTTGGCATGTAGCATAAGTGGGTCCAAAGTACTTGATTGATGCCCCCAATTTTTATTTTCGTTGCCCTGTGAGTACCGTACCCCAGAGGCTAAAATAGAAAAAAATCAAATGCCCATATTTTCCAAACTACACGGAACAAGGAACTGTTATTTGGTATGAAGC
Organism: Pictodentalium vernedei; assembly: GCA_031216915.1. NCBI lineage: Eukaryota > Metazoa > Mollusca > Scaphopoda > Dentaliida > Dentaliidae > Pictodentalium > Pictodentalium vernedei. The sequence goes on from CM062289.1 coordinate 250,793,636, forward strand.
ATCCTTTTGACCAGTAGAATGGAATAAAAAAAATGGCGATCGGTTGTGTCAGGGTGTTCTGTAGGGGGGCATTTGAAAAAATGCTGAGTCCGCATATTTGCAAAAATTTTTTAAAAAATTTTCTTCAGAACCGCTGATCAGAATCTTTTGATATTTAGTATACAGCATCCATAGATCAGTCAAATACAAGTGTGTTCAAATCGACCCCCTCGGTTCATATTTGGACTCAACAGAGGAGCCCAAAATAATTAACTTAGGGTGGGTGCTATGGAAAATAAGCTTTAAAAATCTTCTTCTTCAGATCAAACATTCAGATTCTTTTGATACTTGGTATACAGTATCTCTACAGGGATCAGATTGAAGTTTGTTCAAATGGAGTCTCTGGGTTAATATTTGTGCTTCCTATGGAAGCCTGAATATTAACTTGGTGCAATATGGGGAATAATCTTTAAAAATCTTCTTCTTCAGATCCATCAGTCAGATTCTTCTGATATTTGGTATGTAGCATCTCTAGGGGGGTTAGATTCAAGTTAGTTCAAATGGGATCCCTGGATAAATATTTGGGCTCCCTATTGGAGCTCAAATTTTAACTTTGTGCAGTATGAGAAAATTTCTTTAAAAATCTTTTTCAGACCCACTAGTCAGAATCCTTTCATATTTGATATGTGACATCTCTAGAGGTGTAAGATTTGAATTTGTTCAAATCGACTCCCTGGGTTAATATTTGGGCTTCCTATGGGAGCCTGATTATTAACTTGGTGGAATATGGGGGATGTTCTTTAAAAATCTTCTTCAGATCCTCAGTGAGATTCTTTTGATATTTGGTATGCAGCATCTTTAGGGGGGTTAGATTCAAGTTTGTTCAACTGGGAACCCTGGATGAATATTTGGGCTCTTTATTGGAGCCCAAATTTTATCTTAGTGCAATATGAGAAAATTTCTTTAAAAATCTTCTTTTTCAGACCTGCTATTGAGAATCCTTTCATATTTGGTGTGTGACCTCTGTGACCGTTTGGTTGTTGTTTTTTAATACTTCACAGAACAGAGCTTGCTAGGAAGCTTTCCTGGGACCAGCAGAAATGAATGGCCAAAAAATTTGCCTTTGGTTGTGTCATAGCAAATCAAAAAAATTGCTCTTGCTGCTGATCACTTACTGATGCACTCATCTGTTTTGACAGTTTGAGCCAGGTGAGCGTTTTAGGTTCACTTGAGCCTCTGTTTTGTTTTTTTTTATAAAATCTGAATTTTTTGACGATCAATATATGTGATGCGAATTAGAAAGTGGCAAAAATGCCATTGTTTTTTTTTCACTTTTTTGCATTTTCAATAAAATACTCAGACCAAGTTGCTACTTGCAGTGTCTCCGTTTATGCCATGATCAGAGGTGTTAACCTACATGTACCTTATTTTGGACAATTTTGCGGTAAGTACTCCGATACGTATTGATAAGGCAACCCACGTACTGGTGCAGGCGTCCAAATTTTGTATTGTGATACAACTAGTATATAGGCCAGTCACCAAGCTTGAAATTAACTCTTTCACTCTCAATACATTCAACCCATCCAGGGTATTTGATGATTGGATTCGCTTTGCAAAATGCTATACAAAAATGTCCAATTGCTGACCATTTTTCTTTCATATTGGCCTTATATTCACTATTTATTGTCACATTTTGGAACCAAGATGGAAACTGCTAATCAAATTTTTAAAAACAAAAATTACCCTGCCATCACATTTTAGGCTTGATTGATTTGACCAACTCAAATACCCTGCAGTTCAGAATATAACACCAGAATACTGATTATTTTTGTTTGGGTTCACATCGCTGTTTGCGAAGCAAGAGCTCCCAGGTGAGATCTAATCATCAAAATGAAATTTCGCTCGCATGGTGCGATTCAATACATGTATTTTATGTGCTTATCCAACATTCCGATTCAAAAATGGTAAAACTACAGATAAACAGTGTAACAAAACAACAATTTATTATAAACGTCCATTGGTTGTGCGAAATGATAAATTTTTAGCCACCATTTTACAAATGTTTTCAAAGCACTTGACAAAACTTCACTCATGTTTTCTACGATGTTGGTGTCTATTAATTAGCTCCCTTGATGTGCACCAGTTATTCTTCGTAATCATCTTCCACAACTTTTTTTGTTTGGATGAATAGATTTGAAAATTGTAAAGTGGAAGCCGAACTGTAAGAGCATGTCTCAATCACTGATAAATTTTCATTGCCAACCTACAGGACCAGGGTACCCGGCTTTTTAGCTCATCTTGACAAAGTCAAGCTGAGCTAATCTAATCGCTTCCCGTCCGTCGTCCGTCAACACCATGTTTTGGTCTTCTCCTCCAAAGCCACTGGGCCAATTCAAGTGAAAGTTTGTGTGAGTGATGATCCCAAAGGGGCATTTCATTTTTGTTCAACTCGGCATGCCCAGCCCCATAGGGAGGGAGTGGGGGAAAATGCTCCAAAATATTTTAAAAATTTTTTCTCAAGAACCAGTGTGTACAATGACTTGATATTTGCTATGGAGCTTCCATATGAGGTGTAATTGTGTTCAAATCAAGAGCCTGGGTTAATATTTGGGTTCTCTATGGGAGCCGGAATTGGCCATTTTGCTGAAGAATTAAAAATTTTGTATTCAGTACCCTCTAGAGGTACTAAGATTAATCCACATAGGTTGTATCAAAGGGCTTCATAGGGGAGCTCTACATTTTACTTATGATCAACTGAAGAAAAGGCATGATGCCCAGATTATTTTCGTCACTCCTGAGGGACTCAAGGATTGACAGTGTAGCCTATGGAGATGGCTTGCTTAACGTAGACCCATTCTTGGACTCTGTTTAAATTGTGTTCTGTACAAGATGAGCTCTTCAGGCCCCGTGGGGCCTCTTGTTTTTTTATGTATTTGGTAAGGTTAGTTGACGTGATCATCAGATGACTACGTACCTATTTTCGTTGTAATTACCAGCGCCTGTGACTAAAATCGTCTTTATTTTAAAACTGAAAGTAGAAGGATGTGCTAAGACTCGAGGGGGCCACTTGTTAACTCACATTTGTAAAGTTAGGGATGGGCTTATGTCACAGTATGAGCTCAGACACGTGTGACTAGTCATTGCAGTATGTGATAGAATATGGGAAATGGGGGGGGGGGGGGGGGGGGCTGAGTTGATCTCCCCTCCTCCCTAATGTATCTGTGCTCCCCAACTATAAATTGCTGGCTCCACCATTGTCCCTGTGATCTTAACTGTAGCTTCAATACCAGGATGAATATCAAGATACGTATCTAGATACATATCGTGACTCGAATACCTAGATACATATCGTACCGTGAATTTGGTGTATCGTCCCAACCCTAGTTTGGTTCACGTGATGTATTTAATATTCAATGAGGCTAATGTTTGTTTATCTAGCTGTTCATTGAGGGTTGATTAAGTTATGCAGGTCATGGAACAATCACGTCATCAGGTATCACGGAACTAAATAATTTCCCACAGGCGACCATTATAACGTTCAGGCAAAAAAAAATATGATCGCATCACTTTAATTTTCGCATTCAAATATCTTTGTCAAGTATAGCCCTTCAGACAACTTTTTCTGACCCCAAAACAGGGGTCATGCAACAAATAAGAGAGAAAAATTGACAGCAAGGAAAGTACCGGTCACATGCACATATTTTCAGGGAATTCCCTACAAAAACACACCAAACGTAAATTGTATTTTTAAGTCCAAAAGTCATCAAATCACCCTCTTTTTTATCTGGAATATTCATCAGTAATGCCGGATGTCAATAGAATGCTTTAAACGTTTATTCAAACAATTTATTTTCCCAAAGCTGTTTATTTTTAGCTCAACAGTCATCCCTCTGTCCGTCAACAATTCAATACAGCTCGGGCTAGAGGCTGCATTTATGAACCGATCTTTACGAAACTTCTTGGGTACCTTTGTTATGACCGTGGGACGAGAACGAGTGTTTTGGGGTCCGATCCTAAATTCAAGTTGGCCGCTGGCAGCCATTTTGTACAAAATTAGGTGCAATCAGTTTTTTGCGCAGAACTTCCATATGAAAGTGCTGATTTGAATAATTTTTTGTATGAATGTTTAGTACCATGGGATACATCACATATAATGCAGGTTTTTTTCTTGTGCGTAAATTATGCAAATTAGACTAACTTTGGTGTTACTTTCAGCACTATAAGTGCGAATGCCAATACGGCTTGGGCTAGAGGTCATATTTATGAACCGATCTTTACAAAACTTTTTGGGTACCTTTGGTATCAGCGTAGGACAAGAACGAGTGTTTTGGGGGTCCGGTCCGATATTCAAGATGGCCGATGGCAGCCATTTTGTACAAAATTAGGTGCAATCAAATTTTTGCACATAACTTCCATATGAAATCGCTGATTTGAATAATTTTTTGTGTGATTGTTTCGTACCATGGGATACATCACAAATAATACAGGTTTTTTTCTCGTGCAGAAATTATGCAAATTAGATGAACAGTGATTTTTTCAGTGCTACTTACACACAGTAAGTACACATGTCAATACGGCTTGGGCTAGAGTCTGTATTTATGAACCGATCTTCACGAAACGTATTGGGGACATTTGTTATCACCTTGGGACGAGAACGAGTGTTTCTGGGTGCAGTCTAAAATTCAAGATGGCTGCCAGTGGCCATTTTGTACCGAAATTAGGTCTAATCAGTTTTTTGTACACAACTTCTATATGGCTCAGGCTAAAGGCCGTATTTATGAACCGATCTTTACGAAACTTCTTGGGTACCTTTGTTATCACCGTGGGATGAGGACAAGTGTTTTTGGGTGTGGTCCAAAATACAAGATGGCCACCAGCAGCCATTTTGTACCAAAATTAGTGCAATCAGTCTTTTGTACAGAACTTCTGTATGAAAATTCTGATTTGAATAAATTTTTGTATGAATGTTTAGTAACATGGAATGCATCACATATAATACGGGGTTTTTTCTCGTGCAGAAATTATGCAGATTAGATGAACTTTGATTTATTCAGTGCTACTTATACACTGTAAGTGCACATGTCAATACGGCTCGGGCTAGAGGCTGTATTTATGAACCGATCTTCACAAAACTTCTTGGGTACCTTTGTTATCACCTTAGGACGAGAGTTTCAAATTTCAAGATGGCTGCCAGTGGCCATTTTGTACCGAAAATAGGTTCAATCAGTTTTTTGTCACAACTTCTATACAGCTTGTATTTATGTTCGAACTGATCTTCACGAACCTTCTTGGGTACCTTTGTTTTCACCTTGGGACAGGAACGAGTGTGTTTTGGGGTGCATTTGTTATCACTGTGCTATGAGAACAATATTTTTGGGGTTCAGTCAGACCCACGCTGGGACTCAAAGATTTCTTTTCTAGTTTAGCATCTGACTGTCACTCACCTTTACAATACTTTACCTATACATTTGTTACAGGCTACGGTCAGTATTTATGTACAGACCGTTACAATACTTTATATGTACCTTTGTTATGTACAGACCGTTACAATACTTTATATGTACCTTTGTTATCAGGTCATTACCTAGATGTTTGTCATTGCTGTGTCTCATACTAAACATGTACATGTCTTAACAAGTTGAGCTACAGTGTCATTGACACTTTCATTAGAGATTGCATCACTTCTGAGTGCAGCATTTCAAAGCGGGTATTTCTAATTCAAATATTTAGTTCAGTGATAAGATCAGAGAGAAAGTTTTTTTAGCTCCATAACAAAGTGCAGAAATTTCTTATTAGACCACAACATACAAGGGAATATTTCTATACTAGTCCAATGGCCCAGACTTAGCTGATGCAAACTCGATAAAATCAAGGGCCAAACACAAATTTTGAACCCCCCATCCCCATCCCCAAAAATTTGCATACAATTACAATACCAAAAATTAAAAGTCTTAATTGTCCCTCCATACTTTTAGTACTGCGCATGCACAGCACCCAGGGAGAGACCGGAATTGGCGCAAAGCATCATTCTTTTGTTTGGCCAGAGTCAGTAAACATTTAAACTGACATCTGTGCAATAAATTCTCATTTTTAAAGATGCCAGATGCAAATCAATGATGGGTTTCATGGAATCAACAGTGTAGCAGGATGTTGGAAGTGAATAATGGTGGTTTTGGATGTTCAGGGCTGTAACTTTATAATTTTTATGTAAAATTATTCATGTTTCCCAATTTTGGGATATGCTTCTGAATGTCGTCATTATAATACGACTCCACTGTTGTTTTGTTACTTCCCTTCCCTCTCCTGAACCGTCCTGTTATACTCCCAAGCTCTTTCGGCTTTTTTATTGAGAATTTTTTATTAAAATTCTTGGGAGTTTACATCCTGTTCGTTACTGTTCAGGACGTTTTGTATTCTTGCATCTTCTACCAGATGCATTGTTTTTTCTTCCTATGAAGATCTAGCTTTGCATCAGGTGGTTGTTGATCGGTTATTGACTTTGGGCCTCTGTTGTGCCTGTTTTTGGTTAGTTTCTGGTTTTTCCTCTTGACGTCTTTTCAATAATGTTTTGGATACGTATTAATTCAGTGTTTAGTTATAAACAATTCTTAGCTAACTTGGCAAAGTCAAGATAAGCTATTGCCATCACGCTTGCGGAAGCCTGTGAGTCTGTTCACATTTTCCTTTTGCACAGGCTACACCCCGTAGTTGTTGTCCGATCATCACAAAATTTTATATGCAAGTTTGGGGTCATGTCTAGATGAGAACGTCCCCTTTTGGTCACAATCGGTCAACCATGATGGCTGCCCAAGCCCAAAACCCGAAAACCTTTAGCATAGTCTACAGGTTGTATTTATGAAGGGATTTCATTGTAACTTGGTAGGATGCCTCTGTATAATATTTAGACGAGAACGTCCCCTTTTGGTCATGATCTGTCAACCGTGATGGCTGCCCAAGCCCGAAACCCCAAAACTTTTAGCACAGCCTGCAGGTCATGTTTAATATGGAGGGATTTCATTGTAACTTGGTAGGATGACTCTGTATGATATCTAGATGAGAATTTCCCCATTTGGTCGTGGTCTGTCAACTGTGACGACTGCCCAAGCCCAAAACCCGAAAGCCTTTAGCATAGTCTATAGGTTGTATTTATGGAAGGATTTCATTGTAACTTAATAGGTTGACTCCATATAATGTCTAGATGATAACGTCCCCTTTTGGTTGTGATTGGTCAACTGTGATGGCTACAGGGCCCCCAAGCCCGAAAACCTTTAGCACAGTCTACAGGTCATATTTATGAAGGCATTTCATTGTAACATGATAGGTTGACTTCATATAATGTCTAGATGAGAGCGCCCCCTTTTTGGGCAACTGTGACAGCAACAGAGGCCCGAAGCCCGAAAACCTTTAGAATATTCCACAGGCCATAATTATGAAGGGATTTCATTGTAGCTTGGTAGGGTGACTCCAAGTTTATGGTTAAAAACCCAAACAAACACCACCACCCCCTACTCCCACCCCCCCCCCCCCCACCCCCAATTAGGCTTTTTTTTCTACTTTTCTCCAATATGCGTTTTGAACTATTTACTGTCACTACATGCGGAACCTTTTTTTAAATTTATGTACCCCTGCCCCCCTCCCCCTTGCCCCCCGCCAATTTTTTTTTCCTTTCGTCAAAAATGCTTGTTTACAGTTCTGATTAAAAACCCAGACAAGCACCACTGCCCCCCTCCCCCCCACTCCAGATAATGCCCAGATGAAAACGTCCCCTTTTGGTCGTTATCTTGCAACCATGATGGCTGCCAGAGCCCAAAACCCCCAAAACTTCAGCACAGAGACTACAGGTTGTATTTATGAAGGGATTTCATTGTAACTTGGTAGGATGACTCAGTATAATGTCGAAATGCGGACGTCTCTTTTGATTGCAATCGGTCACCCATGATGGCTACACAGGCCCAAAGCCTGAAAACCTTAAGCACCGTCTACAGGCCATATTTATGAAGGGATTTCATTGTAACTTGATAGGATGACTCGTTTTGGAATAATTTCACTGTAACTTGGTAACTTTCGTTGACATACATTAACTGTGAGGGCCACATATTAACCCACCCCTCAATTCTTTAGTACAGTGTACACCTCATATTATTTTTATTGAAAATATAGCATACAGGGAACAGAAATTAACATATTCCCAATTATCACAATTCTTGTCTTATTTCATAATCCTTTCGTAAACGTTGAACATTATCCTTTTCATCAAACACAACACACAATCAAGTTAAGCTACAGTGTCATTGACACTTTCGTTATATATATCTGTCACCAATAATTATCCCCGCATTTTAAAAAATGCGGGGATATTGTCATGATCTCTGTCCGTACGTCTGTACGGCCGTACGTCCGTACTTCCGTACGTCCGGTTTTGTAATTCGAAACGCTGTAACTTTCTACAGTTGTTCGATAGGGTCTGTGCAACCCAAAAATACAACTTTTAAATTTTTGTGCCACCAGGTGGCTTCTGTGGAGCCACTTAAAAAATGCGTTATTTTTTCACTTTTTTGCTGAATAGTCCCAACCTATGTAATTCTGAGTTCTAAAATTACACTAGGGTGTTGCTAAATGATCTGTAGATATGTAGGAAGGTTTCGGATTTCTCGGGTGCCACGTGGCTGTGCCACCGTAGCCACTTTTGTGTTTTCTTAGACCGTTTCCGGCAAAAGGCTCGTAGGATATGTAATTCGAAATGCTAAATCCATGCCCAGATGTTGCAGTAGGATCTATAGATGCGCACGAAGGTTTCGGATTTTTCGGGTGCCACGTGGCTGTGCCACCGTAGCCACTTTTGTGTTTTCTTAGACCGTTTCCGGCAAAAGGCTCATAGGATATGTAATTCGAAACGCTAAATCCATGCTCAGAAGTTGCAGTAGGGGCTATAGATGCGCAGGAAGGTTTCGGATTTTTTTCGAGTGCCACGTGGCTGTGCCACTGTAGCCACTTTTGTGTTTTCTTGAACCGTTTCCGGTGAAAGGCTCGTAGGGTATGTAATTCGAAACGCTAAAACCATGCTCATATGTTGCAGTAGGGTCTATAGATGCACACGATGGTTTCAGATTTTTTGGGTGCCACGTGGCTGTGCCACTGTAGCCACTTTCGTGTTTTCTTAGACCGTTTCCGGCAAAAGGCTCGTAGGGTATGTAATTCGAAATGCTAAAACCATGCTCAAATGTTGCAGTGGGGTCTGTAGATGCGCACGAAGGTTTCAGATTTTTCAGCTGCCATGTGGCTGCGCCACCATTGCCACTTTCGTGTTTTCTTAGACCGTTTCCGGCGAAAGGCTCCTAGGGTATAAATTGGAAATGCTAAAAGCACGCTCAGATATTGCAGTAGGGTCTGTAGATGCGCACAAAGGTTTCGGATTTTTCAGGTGCCACATGGCTGTGCCACCGTTGCCACTTTTGTGTTTTCTTAGACCGTTTCTGCCGAAAGGCTCCTAGGGTATGTAATTCGAAACGCTAAAACCATGCTCAAATGTTGCAGTGGGGTCTAGATGCGCACGATGGTTTCCGATTTTTCAGGTGCCACGTGGCTGTGCCACCGTTGCCACTTTTGTGTTTTCTTAGACCGTTTCCGGCTAAAGGCTCCTAGGGTATGCAATTCGAAATGCTAAAACCATGCTCAAATGTTGCAGTGGGGTCTGTAGATGCGCATGGAGGTTTCGGATTTTTCATCTGCCATGTGGCTGCGACACCATTGCCACTTTTGTGTTTTCTTAGACCGTTTCCGGCGAAAGGCTCCTAGGGTATGTAATTCAAAACGCTAAAACCATGCTCAAATGTTTCAGTGCGGTCTGTAGATGTGCAGGAAGGTTTCAGATTTTTCAGCTGCCTAGTGGCTGTGCTGTTGCCACTTTCACGTTTTCTTAGACCGTTTCCGGCGAAAGGCTCCTAGGGTATGTAATTCGAAATCCTAAAACCATGCTCAAATGTTGCAGTAGGGTCTGTAGATGCGCACGAAGGTTTTGGATTTTTGGGGTGCCGCGTGGCTGTGCTACCGTTGCCTCTTTCATGTTCTCTTAGACCATTTCCGGCGAAAGGCTCCTACAGTATGTATTTCGAAATGGTAAAACCATGCTCAAATGTTGCAGTAGGGTCTGTAGATGTGCACAAAGATTTCGGATTTTTCAGGTGCCACGTGGCTGTGCCACCATTGCCACTTTAGTGTTTTCATAGACCGTTTCCGGCGAAAGGCTCCTAGAGTATGCAATTCGAAACGCTAAAACCATGCTGAGATGTTGCAGTAGAGTCTGTAAATGCATAGGAAGGTTTTGGATTTTTTGGGTGCTAAGTGGCTGTGTCACCGTTGCCACTTTTGTGTTTTCTTAGACCGTTTCCGGCGAAAGGCTCCTAGGGTATGTAATTCGAAATGCTAAACGCATGTTCAAATGTTGCAGTAAGGTCTGTAGATGTGTACAAAGGTTTCAGATTTTTCAGATGCCACGTGGCGGTGCCACCGTTTTTCTTTCGTGTTTTCTTAGATCATTTCTGGCGAAAAGCTCCCAGAGTATGTAATTTGAAATGCTAAAACTATGCTCTAAAGTTACAGTAGGGTCTGTAGATGTGCACGAAGGTTTCGGATTTTTGGGGTGCCACCGTTGCCACTTTCATGTTTTCTTAGGCCGTTTCCGGCGAAAGGCTCCCAGGGTACATGTATGTAATTCGAAATGCTAAAACCATGCCCAAATGTTGCAGTGGAGTCTGTAGGTGCGCACGAAGCTGTGTCACCTGTGCCACTCAATATGATTTTAGTGTGTCATATAATACATTTCATCTTTGTATCAAGCATTCATACAAAGTCAAGGATGCAAATGCGGGGATACACTATAGTGTGCTTTGCACACAAGTGACACCATCTAGTTTTGTGTTTATTCATTGAAAAAGCTCCACTCCAATTATTGCATTTTTCTTATCAGATTTAATATTATGTAATAAACTGGTATTATCACGTGTTCCCACTGAACATTGGCAAGCCACTTCTTGTGTTGATTATGTAAAGATCATCAACCAATAGAATAACGGATGAACTGAGTATAATGCGGCAGCCACAGCTTGTTTTCATTGTAATCAGAGGGGCCAAGAATGGCAACCAGTGGCATATTAAGTCCAGGGAAATATGTGAACAATAGGTTATTTTCACCATCAGATAATGGCCAATAATAAATATTACTCTTCTGATGTCACTTTGTTGTTTGAGGCGTAGATTATTTTTCACTAATCCACATGAATCTGTGCAATTTATAGAGATAGAATTTACATGTTTTATTTTTTAAAAAAAACTCAACTAATGAAATTGGTGTAGTTGTTTCTGCCTTTTCGGAACAAGTATTGTATAGTCTATATATATGTCATCAACTTTGGATTTTTCCAAGATTTTATTTTTTGATCGATCTCTGAGATTCAATCGACTTGATGAGACAGATCCTTGTACAGTTAATACTGGAAGTCCTGTCATGTCGAGTGCAGAAAATGATCATTAGTTAATGCGCTATCTAGTGCAGAACAGTATAATTTCTGCGCTGTGTAATGCAGAATGTAGTACGCTATTCATGAGGTCCGTAACTTTGATCGCCAACACATGTCATCAGGAAAAGAAATGTGTTGTAACTGGACTCGAACATCAGTCGATATCATTTAGGATCAGATTCGCCTTGTAAATTAGTGGTGACATTGCAAGAAAAAAGCCGAAAAAATTGTCGAAATGACCTGTTCAGTTTTTACAAGAAGCCCAGGCTATGATATCAAAGTTGCTGCCAAATCGGAAAGTCGTCTTTTAAATGATTTCTTTTGTGCTATTGTTGAACATGGGGACAAGACTTGTGTGAGATGTATATGAACGGACAGCCCAGCACATGATCGTTTTAAAATAACCTAACAAAAAATGTTTTGACACCAACATTTTAATAATTAGGCCAAATGTCTGTGACTTCGTTTGACTTTGAAAACATGGATAAATTTGTTCGTAAATTCAGCATAAAAATCCAAATACCGCTAATACCACTTGGTCTCCAACTGAATTTTTAAAGAGCAATTCGTAGCCAATTTTCAATCTCATTTAAAAACTTCTCATTCCTTTATGAGTCCTTGTTCATATCACTTGCTACATCCAATAACTCGTATAATGGGAATCTCCCAGAGTGTCCCCTTGCCGAATCTACCCCCATCATTTTGACATGAACTGTCCCCACTATTTGACGCGAACCGACCTTCAGTGACCAGGCCATAACCTTGGCTGTCGAACGATTTCACCTCTCCCGTTCCCTAGTCAAACTGTTCCCTGAATATTTCAACCGACAGTTCTCCTCCTCCCCCCCCCCCCCCCCCCCCCACCAGATTTTGAAATCACGAATGAGTGGTCACAAGTTGTGTTTTGGGGGGTAAGTATGGGGGGGGGGGGGGGGGGGGGTGTTCTTGTTTTGGCAAATGGCGTGCCTGTTCGTGTTAGTTAAGGGTTAAATAAACAATAATTTTTGAATGTTGATTGTGATTGAAAAATGTCCCTCCCTCCCTCCCTCCCCCCCCCCCCCTTCCAGTGCAGAGTGGTTAAAATACTTGAGCTTGAAGACCTCCCACCTCCCCCAAGCCTTCCCAATTTTGATCGTCAGGCTAACTGCTTGTATTTCCTGATCTGTTCAGATCATAAATGTACTGTCAGAGACACTTTGGGTTAAATTCTTCTGAAGCCAAGTGAGTTTTCGTAATACTGATTTGTGTAACTTATCTCAGTTTGCTCTTCAACTTGTCTGAAGTCTTGTTGTCACCGTGAGCTAATCTCATCTTGTAACATTATTAGTAAACAACGGGGATGAGAACGGCAAGCAACAAAATTCTCTGAAATTTGTGAAAATTCCCTCATTTTCAAAATAAATTTGTGAAAATCAGGTTTTTGGGTTTTTTTTTTTAAATCTAAGAACACAGATTGACCTGTTGGTTTAGAAATACTTAATTTCTATAAAATTTCAGCATTTCGGGCATGAATTTGCTGAAAAATCCCATCCCTGGAAACAAAGCAAATGGAAAAAAATGAGTTGTTTTTTTTTTATTTTAATTTTTTATCCCAAACTGATTTTTCTCCTGATCAGGTCTTTTCAATTACTCTTCATCATTAGTCCTTAATCACTGATAATAATAGAACATAAGACCCCTGGAAATATAAATTTGACACCTAATTGTTGTTAAATAACCCATTTCCTAATGAGGTCATAAAAAGGGAGCTTTGTATATTGACCGGACTGTTTTCAAGGCTTATTCACACCTTCTACTGTCCAAAAAAGACGTCTTTGCATAAACTTTCAAGTGTGTGGGGTAAAACTTCTCCGTGCAGGTGATTTAATGGCTGCCCACTCTATACGAACTGTGCGTCTAAATAAATGGTAGGACAGGGTCTTGTGTAGAATGGGTCTATAAAATTCCCATCCCTTACACATATCGGACTGAAGTCTTGCAAATTTCAACTTGAGGAAACTCCACTTGTACTCATCCAGTCACCCGATGATTTATTCTTCAAAGTTTGCTAAAATCTGGATAGTCGACCCAATGCTTCCCATTTTCACAGGACCCAAAAATGATTTCCAATGGGCCTATATGACTCTACACACTGCAGTTAAATGGTTTGATTTGCTCTAGAGCACTGAATTTATCAAAATGTTTAAGGGGGGACTTCAAACCAAAAGGTCTAAGGTTTGATCCCTGCCTAACTGTGTTGTGTCCTTGGGCAAGGCACTTAATCCTGATTGTCCATGTGGGTTCACAGTGGCACTGTGTACCACATGCAAGGTGTTCTGCACGTTGATGGTGCACTTGTATTCAACCAGTGCTAACCCTGCTTGTATGGAGTTAGTTCTTTGGAGAGTGACAGTTGCTCACTGCTGCTTAGTGGTTCTCTGGATACGTCTTCCTCCCTCCTTAAAACTGTCCAACACGAGGTGACCCTGGCTGTCGAAAGTGTTGTTCTAACCCAAATAAATAAATAAATTGTAACTTGTACTGGGAGTGGGGAAAAAAGGAGAAATGCAGCTGCCGGTTACTGTAACTTGTATTGGGAATGGGATAAATGTTGATGACAAATCAACAAGGAATTTTTTGGTGGGCTAATGTTAATAATCACATCGACTTTGACTAACCAACGAATTGTTTTGAACTGTCAATAAGCATTTATTTAATCACTGAGTTGTGTATCCATACAAGTTCAGTTATACAAACAAATAAACCTTTATATCTCTAGCTCCTCCCATTCACATTTTTTCTGCATAAAATTTCCCTTATATTTGAGATTTACTGACAAATATCAGCTGTTACAACCCATTATTTCCATATTAACCATGCCTTCAAAAACAGATCACCATTCCTAGTTATTTGTCTTCTTTCAATCAAATGTTAATATAGTGTTTATCTAATGATGCTACCAGCATAGAGTGGATGAAATTTGGATTGCCTGACACTGAATTCTGATCTTACCAACTTACAAGTACATGTATTAACAAACGTCCATCATTAATTTGACATTCTTCTTTTTTGCATTTCAATGCATTTCCATTCTACGAATTACCCTCAGTGTTTCCGAAATCGAAAGTAAACCCCAACCACGGTGTGTAATGAATTCTGGGAATTAGTTTTTCGACTGGAAATGTATTTTTTACCAGTATATGGCAATACTGTTTTCAATATCGTCACTGGTATTGAAAACTCAGTACTGTGAAGTCATTTATTTCACACGTTTGCAAATTTCTTAAGCAATCATTTACTGTAATACAAGTGACTGTCTGAGCGATCGATTCGGACTCCCGCATTGTGTCCTTGGGCAAGGCACTTAACCCCGATTGTCCACATGGGGGCACAATGACACTGTGTACTAAGGCGTACTGCACGTCGATGGTGCGCATGTCTTCAACCAATCTAACCCTGCCTGTGCTGCAGTGCAGAGTTACGATGTTTAGCCATTGTGCACAAGTATGTGACCTTAAACACCAATAAATAAATAAATACTGTAATACAAAGTAAGAATTAACCAGTCTTTCATAGATGTCACTGAAATAAAATAAGAGAAAAATCCAAAATAGTTTTCACAAGTAGGAGACCAGTCTTAAAGTTATATCCTAAGCTGTTTGAACTTTCATTCATATTTTTAAATTGCAATGTGCTACCACTTCGATTGTTTAAACACTGTGAAACTGAAATACAACGTACCATCTCTTTTTACATCACTTTTTCAGCATGAATTGTGTGTGCTTAACACAACAAACAATAAATTCGGAAAACTACTTTGTGAGAAAGAATAAAAACTAAACTTTCATGTTTTCCTGACTTCCACGCAGCTGTTGTTATACAATTGAATGAAGTTATTATTTGAGTTGGGATTATGGTTGTTATTGTAGATTCATTGCACATAAATTAAATAGAGAGTAATTGCTTGACTGCACTGGTTACGTGAAATAATTCATGAGTGGTGAGGGACATTGTACAAACACTTAGTGTTTTACAATATAGTCCCTCACCTTGAATGAATTATTTCATGTAACCAGTCCAGTCAAGCGATTACTCTGTTTATTACTTTTCTTTATTAACGATAATTATATTATTTAACCCTTTACCTAACGTAGCGGCCAAAACTGTCCGGCGCTTTTCTAAAAAAAATTGCCATTTTTTGGTCTCTGAAACATAGGTTATGACTCATTGGAACGAGCTCATCAAGCTCGTTCCAATGAGGGGTCATAACCTATGTTTTTGAGACAAAAAATTAAAAAATTAGTTATTCAAGAATTTTTTTTGCTAGTGTCGTTGGCTTTTCATGTTAGGTAAAGGGTTAAAAAAAACCAATGAAGTCTCCATTACATCCATAGCAAAGCATCTTCGTTTACGCACACAGACACATGACACAATTCTTGATTGCATAATTCACCTGTGAAGTTATCGTTAAAAATCAAACCCGGAAATCCCAGTAAATCACACTTTGGAAAGTAATAAATTTATATCCTTATTGTAAAGAAATAGAGAAATGATTGTATTATCCACTAGAGCTGAAACGGTTAAGGGGTTTTCTTGATCGATTAATCACATGGATTAACCTTGGTTAACCGATTAATCACTTGTCTAAATAGATGATTTACAGCATGAAACCTTTACCCAACATAACAAACAAAACTGACTAGGCCTATATACAAAATCTCTGTTCAGATTTATTATGTTTTTAATTTTTGTCTCAAAAACATAGCTTATGACCCCTCATTGGAACGATTTCATTGAGCTCGTTCCAATGAGGAGTCATAAGCTATGTTTTTGAGACAAAAATTGAAAATTTTTAGTAATTCATGAATTTATTTTGCAAGAATCGCCTGCTACCCTCAATGGGTAAGGGATTAAGAAGACCATTTCCAGCCACTGATACAGTATGATGATCATGCAAGTAAACAAGTATGTCAGCAAGTAACTTGCATGCTTTACTCTGTCTCATATAATTGATGTGAGTCAGTGTGACAATGTTTGCCTGTTTTGTAGCAAGTTTGTTCCTTTGTTAACCCATATAATACAGTAGTTCAAAGGTAACGGTTAATCAATCAATTACTTTTTGGATTGATCAAGATGTTGATTAATCGATTAATCTGTTAACCGTTACAGCTCTATTATTCACAATGCACACTCATAATTCATTAAAGTCAGTGTTAAAGAGTTTAACAGAAGTACATGATCCACAGTTCACAATGAAAATATCAACATGCAGTCGTTCAACACATACTTTGTTTTGTATTTTGATTTGGATTTTTGTGATCTAAAACCTTTTCTTGCACTTAGTCATTCATTCGAAGTGTTGGCACTCAAGGATGCTTTCAGATTCTGTCTACATTGTTTCTAGTTTGAACTGCATGTCTCATTGTCATGTCATTCTTTAACCCACATAGATGTTCAATCACAATTCTCAAGTCATTCGCATTGATAAAATAGAAAGTTTCTTTTGATCCTCCCTCGGTGTATAGCACCTGCGTTTCTACTGAAATAACAAACTCAGATTATATAGACTGATAACATCCACATTTCAACATTGAAATAAATGATCCATGTTGTGTCGGAATGGGTCCTTGTATCCCCAGAAATATGACTGGTTCTATTCTGGTGTTGAAAAGTGCAAAAACCTGTATCGCACACGGCACGATACAACTTTATTTTTATCATACATTCTCAAGTGTTGTGAACAGACCTTAATTTTAGATGGGTTTGTAATAAATTTCAGTTGTCTGACATTGATGCCTGTGATGTAAAGCTGGTATGGAATACTGTTCTTCCAATTCACAGGCATTGTCTGTATGTGTTTGACTTGTATTTGACAGGAAGAAGATGAGTGGGTTGACTTTGAGCAGGAAACAGAGGTAGATTATTCTGGACTGAAGATCCAATCACTACAGATCGTGTAAGTATGATGAATTAACATATACATATTTCAAACAGGAATTCTTTTGGGTGTCTATTGGAGTCGAATATGGACCCCTTTTTCAGTGGCATTTGGATATGATTTTTACCTCAACTTTGGCGAAGCCAAATTTGAGCTTATGCCATGGCCCATCGTCCGTCTGTCCGTCAACAATTGGATACGACTCGGGCTAGAGGCCGTATTTATGAACCGATCTTTACGAAACTTCTTGGGTACCTTTGTTATGACCGTGGGACGAGAACGAGTGTTTTTGGGTGCAGTCCGAAATTCAAGATGGCTGCCAGCCGCCGTTTTATACCGATGATGCAGAAATCTGTTTTTTGTACAGAACTTCCATATGAAAGCTCTGATTTGAATAATTTTTTGTAGGAATGTTTAGTACCATGGGATACATCACATATAATACGGGTTTTTTTCTCGTGCGTAAATTATGCAAATTAGACTAACTTTGATGTTTTTTGGTGTTACTTTCTGCACTGTAAGTGCAAATGCCAATACAGCTTGGGCTAGAGGCCGTATTTATGAACCGATCTTTACAAAACTCCTTGGGTACCTTTGTTATCACCGTGGGACGAGAACGAGTGTTTTTGGGTCCGGTTCAAGATGGCTGATGGCAGCCATTTTGTACAAAATTTGGTGCAATCAGATTTTTGCACAGAACTTCCATATGAAAGCACTGATTTGAATAATTTTTTGTATGAATGTTTAGTACCATGGGATACATCACATATAATACGGGTTTTTTTCTCGTGCAGAAATTATGCAAATTAGATGAACTTTGATTTTTTCAGTGCTACTTACACACAGTAAGTACACATGTCAATATGGCTCGGGCTAGAGTCTGTATTTATGAACCGATCTTCACGAAACGTCTTGGGTACCTTTGTTATCACCTTGGGACGAGAACGAGTGTTTCTGGGTGCTGTCCAAAATTCAAGATGGCTGCCAGTGGCCATTTTGTACCGAAATTAGGTCTAATCAGGGTTTTTTTGTACACAACTTCTATACGGCTCAGACTAGAGGCCGTATATATGAACCGATCTTTACGAAACTTCTTGGGTACCTTTGTTATCACCATGGGATGAGAACGAGTGTTTTTGGGTGTGGTCCAAAATTCAAGATGGCCACCAGCAGCCATTTTGTACCAAAATTAGTGCGATCAGTCTTTTGTACAGAACTTCTGTATGAAAGTTCTGATTTGAATAAATTTTTGTATGAATGTTTAGTAAAATGGAATACATCACATATAGTACTTTTTTTTTCTCGTGCAGAAATTATGCAAATTAGATGAACTTTGATTTATTCAGTGCTACTTATACGGCTCGGGCTAGAGGCTGTATTTATGAACCGATCTTCACCAAACTTCTTGGGTTCCTTTGTTATCACCTTGGGACGAGAACGAGTGTTTCTGGGTGCGGTCCAAAATTCAAGATGGCTGCCAGTGGCCATTTTGTACCGAAATTAGGTCCAATCAGTTTTTTGTCACAACTTCTATACAGCTCATATTTGTGAACTGATCTTCACGAAACTTCTTGGGTACCTTTGTTTTCACCTTGGGACAGGAATGAGTGTGTTTTGGGGTGCCTTTGTTATCACTGTGCTATGAGAACAAATATTTTGGGGGTTCAGTCAGACCCACTCTGGGACTCAAAGATTTCTTTTCTAGTTTAGCATCTGACTTTCACCCACCTTAACAATACTTTACCTATACATTTGTTACAGGCAACGGTCAGTATTTATGTACAGACCGTTACAATACTTTATATGTACCTTTGTTATCAGGTCAGTACCTAGATGTTTGTCGTTGCTGTGTCACATACTATACATGTATATGTCTTTGTCTTGACAAGTTGAGCTACAGTGTCATTGACACTTTCATTCTGAATTCAAACGAGAATTTCTCAAGTCTCGATCCCCTTCCAAACAAAACTTTAATTATACCCCCTCTCTCAAGAGTGATATACTGCTGAAACAGTTGGAAAAGCTGTCAAACGGATAACTGCTATACCTATAGTTCACGGGGTAGCATCGAGAAAGTAAATAGTATTTGACCACTGGATGTTTGAATTCTTTTGCTTACACAAGTATTGTCAAAGCTGCCTGACATTTGTCAATTTACATTGATGTGTACTCGATGTAACATGAAAGGGTTAAGGTGTTAAAATGATCAATGAACAGTTATTTTGGTCGCTTGGACTGTCAAGTCGTGGATAAAATGTTTGTAACAAACAGCCAACAGTCGAGTGCACTGCAGGTTTTATGCATGGACAGTAGTGAGCACGTGCCTATCAATGTAACATAATCTTCTAGTAGTCCAGGCACATTAGACATAAAAATGAGAAAGTAAGGAAAAAAATCGGAGAAAGCTGATTTTTTTATATGTTTCCGGGACACACATTGCGGATAAAGTGTGAAAAGTCCCCGCGAATCCGAGTTGAGCTTTTTTAGTTATAGCGTTTTTTTGATGAAAAAAAAAATTTTAAAAAAAATTCGACCCAGCTCCATATTTCTCATTCTTATTCGCCTTAGTAGGGTGAGAATCATAAATATCGTGCTGAATTATATTGAGAATACATATCCCCAACAGAAAATGCCAACTTTGTACCAATCCTCACACTCAGTGGTGAAATATTCACGAAAATGTACAAAATTACGAAAAAAATTTTATTGTTTTCATACACACAACGGTACACAACGTCCATTAAATCAAATCTACGACTACTTTGGGAGTTAAATTATATATCAAAAATTGCAGAAAAGCAGTGGCTTTATAATGATATATAACAAAAGTCATTTATTCCATAATGAACTGGTGAAACGTGTGAAATATTAACCATACCCCCTAAACTCAAATTCAAACGGCATCGACTTTTCTCATTCAAATACCGTATTATAGCATCATTGTTTCAATTTCCATGTTCGATTAAATCACATAATGTGGTGTTCGCCTACGCTCAAGATGCATTGGCATGTAATGTGGCGGCGGCTTCCATATGATTATGTCATATTTAGGGGCAATTGGTTCGATCATGGCTGGTAGCGGCTTGGGTGAACTTTGGGGGACTGTTTATGCTGGTGGGTCAATCCATCATTTGATCAGTGGTCATGCATATTCAAGAGCAGTCCGTGCCCATTTGCTAACACAAATTGCCATTACAAAACTTGTGTTTGAAGAAAGCCGAACACTAGATAACATAGACTGCACAGAAGTCAATGAAATATTCTGTGGACTTGCCAGAGGTGACTGTACAACAGCTGACGCTGTCAATCAAGAAAGTGTCCACCATCTACTGTCAAAATTACACGAACTGCTCCAGAATGCGTCCGTAGGACGCACAGGAAAGCTTTGGGTACAATACTACGAGCAAATAGGTCTTCTCCAGTTGTTCTTGAGAGCAGAGCGCACAGGCGACTGGGAACTCCACACATATTGTGTTCGCAATATGATTCCAGTATTTCACGCAGGTGGTCATTTTGCATATGCAAAAAGTTCTCATCTCTATTTGCAGCAGATGAATGAGCTAACAGAAATAATGCAACAGGATGATTTGAAGTTGTTCACTGAGAAAGGTTACTTTACCATAAGGCGCTCAGATAAATTCTGGGACGGGATATATTCTGATCAGACCATAGAGCAGTGTTTAATGAGAATGTTCAAGCTCTCTGGTGGTCTCACACATGGCAGGGGAATAACCGATAGCACTGTTGCGAAATGGGTACATGGACTACCTCTTTGCCTTCCGATATGTAATGCTCTCGAAAATTTTGTTCATGTTCACACTGGTCATGGCGAACAACATCGGGATCTCCGTCAAAGTTCACAATTGACTGATGCCAATGATATCACCAAATTATTGAACTGGCTCAGAGTGCATTCCCCCTTTCAGAATAGAGATCCACTACAATTAGTCTCTATAGCGACCGGGCTTGTGGCCGACGAAACTGTGAACTGTGGCCAAGTTCGCAAAATTGGTGAATGTTGCGTATCGAATGTTGTAAGCAAAACGTTCAACAGCATCAAACTACGACGTGTTGACACTGTGAAGTCTTTCGCATCGATGGCAAATAGCATCAAAGTCCGTGGAAGTAAGGTAGTGATTGACCCCACAATTCTGTTCAACCGCATCACATGTGTTATTCATTCACAAGCAGAGATGGAAGAGTATCTCAAATATGAACTCGCCCCGAAACCACCAGCATTGTTTGATTCTGCTGGAATGAGGAAGACACAGAAAAGCACGCTCGGTAAGATCCTCAAAACATACGGTTCCGAGCAAACTAAAATCCCAGAACATTCTCTGTTTGTTGTAGATGGTGGATTTTTATTGAGTGCAGTTGTATGGCCTAAACAGTCGTCATATAAGGACATATGTACATCATATTCCAATTATCTAGTGAGACATTTTGGGGCGAACGTCGTGGTTGTTTTTGATGGTTATGCTTGTACAATGTCGACAAAGGGCATGGAACAAGCCCGTAGATCTAAAGACAGGTATTCCATTGATATCAATATCTCACCCGAGTTACCAGCCACCACACCCCAATCCGATTTCCTTGCAAATGCCAAGAACAAACCCAACTGATCGATCTTCTAATGCAGGAGCTATCTGCTATCAATATTCAGTCCAAGCAGGCCGAGGCTGATGCTGATGTACTGATAGCCGAAACTGCACTTGACATCACTCAAGATGACAACAATGTTGTCGTTGTGGGAACATACACAGACTTGTTAGTCATTCTTACCTCTCGAGTTCAACCGGGATGTAATATTCACATGATGTATTCCATTACCCCAAACTTACTAGTTTCAGTTAGTGAAATAGCAACCAAAATGGGTGACCATAGAAGCAACCTCCTTGTAGCACATTCTATAAGTGGTTGTGACACTACTTCTGCACTCTTTCGAGTTGGTAAGAAGAAAGTATTCAGTACAATTGTCTCCGATGTTACTAGCGACTCACAACAGTATGTCAACACAATTTTGGTGGATGACAGTACACCAAGTGCAGTAGCCGCTGCCGGGGAACAACTTCTCCTGATCTTATACGGGAGTAAAACTGTTTCCTCTCTCGACCAATATAGATATGTCACTTACAAGCGTTATGTAGCAAAATCTAAACTGAATAAACCCATCGACCTAGCCTCACTCCCACCAAGCAGCGATGCTGCACAACAACATGTCTACAGATGTTATCTCCAGGTCCAACAATGGCTGGTCACTTCGCTTCCTCCGACGGATTGGGGGTGGTCGCTAGACAATGGACTTCTTGTACCGACTGCAGCCACAAAGCCATGTGCCCCCGATAACCTACTGAATCTGATCAGTTGTGGTTGCAAGAGTGCTTGTACAAAAAGGTGTGGGTGTAAGAAGGCAGGACTCTCTTGCTCAGGTTTGTGTAATTGCAGTTCGGATTCTTGTAACAACCACAGAAACACTGTCCTGTCGGAAATTTCTGAGTTCGATGAATAATATGTATATAGGTCATGTCATTTCTGTATATAGCGTTGATAATAGTCAATGTAACTTAATCCATGTTGATTGATTTGTACATTCTGTAAATATTATTTATTGATTTTTGTACATTCTGTAAATATTATTTATTGATCTAATGCTGCCAGACACACACGTGTCTGTTCGGTCCCAAGCCCGAAAATAGTTGAGTTCTCATGCTGACGAATTTTATGCCAAAAGGGGAACTCGGCCAGAAGCAGAGGGGGTCTTCCATAATGTCTATTTTGTAAGCAATGATAAAAGTCTTCAAATGGTGGTGGATTTTTTATCGTCTGTCCAACTAACATCCCGTTCTGTACTACGACCCTTTGGGCAAATCCGTTAGGAAAATCGTCATTTTTTGCGTAAATCCGATACTCTTTTGTGAATTTTCAATAATTTTTCGCAGAAATTGTCACAGAATGCACATTTTCCTCTAGGTAAATGTATATTAGACATTATGTAGCTCGAAATATGCGTAAACAAAAAATGCAGTTGGATCAATTCGAGGTTACAAAGTTCGTGCGATTTTTTTTTATTTTTTTCAAACGCGTTTTCAAAAAAAGGCTGTAGAAAAAAAAGCTCAACTGGGATTTTAGGGGACTTTTGTCTAATCGTTCAGTGACATGTACTCGACATTCCCTGAAAAAATCAGCTTTCTCCGATTTTTTTCCCTAGTGAAACCTAATGTTCTTGGGCTATAGGATGAGGTGTTGTTAATTGCAGATTATAATGCTGAAAAAATCCCTCAGTGCAAGTAACGGTGCTTCTAAAATAAATTGACTGTTTGGTTCTTTACCAACGTGTTTCAGAAAAACCATGTTTTGATTTTATTGAATTGTTTAAAAGTATGAACTGTGTCATAAAAAAAGCCTCTTTTAAAATCTTGCATTTTAAAATTTGTTTTTCAGTGGTCAATGTCAAATGAGGGGCTCTCTGACGGATTAGTGTTGTTTTGTACACTGACTATTTCGTATACAAAAGAAGACGTTTCGTACATATATCAGAGGGCATTTCATATAAAGGCAAATTTTACAGGGTTTTTAAGTATTTTTTAGCTCACAGAAGGGAGCTAAACTTACCACTTGCCGTCCGTCGTCGTCCTTCCGGCATTGTGAGCATTTTTCAAACGACTTCTCCTCTGAAACCGCTAGGTCGATTTGCTCGAAAATTGGTATGGATGTTCATTACCATATGTCAATTCAAGTTTGTTCAAATGAAATGGACATGCCCACTTGGGGCTCCATAAGGGGCATAAATCTGATAGCACCCAATGTATAGAGAAATTACTAAAAAATCTTCTTCTCCCGCACAAGTGGGCAGAATCATTTGATATTTGGTATACAGCATTATGGGGTGGATCTGATTCAAGTTTGTTCAAATCGGCCCCCTGGATTCTTCTTTGGGCTCACTATAGAAGCCCAAATTCGAACTTAGTGCATTTCAGGCAAATTTCTTAAAAATCTTCTTCTCCAGATTCAGCAGGCAGAATCTTTTGATATTTGGTATGCAACATTGTGGGGTGGATCTGATTCAAGTTTGTTCAAATCGGCCCCCTGGATTTACATTTGGGCTCAGTATAGAAGCCCAAATTTGAACTTAGTACATTTCAGGCAAATTTCTTTAAAAATCTTCTCCAGATCCAGCAGGCAGAATCTTTTGATATTTGGTATGCAACATTGTGGGGTGGATCTGATTCAAGTTTGTTCAAATCGGCCCCTGGGTTTATATTTGAGCTCAGTATAGGAGCCCAAATTTGAACTTAGTGCATTTCAGGCAAATTTCTTTAAAAATCTTCCTCTCAAGATCCAACAGGCAGAATCTTTTGATATTGGGTAAGCAGCATGCTTAGGGGGGTGACATTCAAGTTTGTTCAAGCCAAGTCCCTGGGTTCATATTTGGGCTCACTGTGGTAGCCCGAATTATAACTTAGTTCAAAATGAGGAATTTTCTTTAAAAATCTTCTTCTTCAGATCCAGCAGTCGGAATGTTTTGATATTTGGTATGCAGCATCCTTAGGGTGTGAGATTCAAGTTTGTTCAAGCCAAGTCCCTGGGTTCATATTTGGGCTCACTGTTGGAGCCCGAATGATAACTTAGTTCAAAATGAGGAATTTTCTTTAAAAATCTTCTTCTTCAGTTCCAGCAGATGAATGCTTTTGATATTTGGTATGCAGCATCCTTAAGGGGGTAAGATTCAAGTTTGTTCAAGCCATGTCCCTAGTTCCATAAAGTTTGTCTCTCATGACTTCATTCCTTTGTAGTGTTGATGAACCATGTCTAACTGAATGTGACCCCAAATACTTCTTTGAACCACTTTGGTCGGTGAGCGATTAAGGCTTCCTTGGGGTCTCTTGTTTAAATGAAATAATAGACTACTTACCTTTGTAAGGTATTATAATCCAATGGTGATTTTAACCTATGGCGACAACGCGATTCAAATTGGGTAAGTTTAGTGAATGAATTCAGGTTAGTCATGGTTTTCCCATCTCTTTTATTGTTTTTCAAGTTTGCATGCAAGTGGATTTTTTTTGGATTTGACTACACATAAAATACGCCTACAAAAAAATGTTGGTGTCTCGGTTGAGAAATATTTCACTCACTATCCAATATTTAATTCCGGTGATTTTATTTTGCAGCTGGTAGAATATACACAATGTAGCTATACTAGAGGTTAGGAAACTAATCGTTTTCACAAAAAGATGCGGTTGCATCTGGTGATTGCTTGTTGGGAACTGTTCCAGTTTCACAGGAACTGCCCGTGATTTTTTCAAACTGCTTCACCGCATGATGTGATTGAGATAGGATACACTTGATTCGTGCTGTAGCACTGTTTGAACTTTCTTAGTACTTGTTTTTCTGTGTCAATAATAACTAAAATAGATTGCGAATATTCAGCTTGTATTGCTGTGAAAAATGTGAACATCACCCTCATATTCAGTTTTATTGACTTGGAGAAGCTACTGTGAAACCCTGTTAATTGAATAGCCACTTTGCCATTGGAAATTATTCAATTAACAGGAGTATTCAATTAACAGGGATTGTGTCACTTTCCTGTATTCTAGAGATAAACTTAGCATTTATTCTATCATATCTTGTTTGACAGAGCTCCATGAGCTCTGTCAAACAATATATAATAGATTAAATGACTGTATTGGGTGTACTGAGGCCAAATAGGTCTATAACCAAAGGAAAACTGGGGAGAGGCAGGGGTAATTTCTCAACAGGTTACAAAATTTTTTATTCAGTATAATTTCCCAACACAAAACCAATTACCATACCTCCAGTACAAATTTGGCCTGTTAATTGAATATAGGTTATAGGGCAAACTCCTGTTAATTGAATAAAAAATCTTGTATGCTGTCAAGAAATTACCCTGACTCTCCCCAGTTTTTCATTTATAGACCAATTTGGCCTCAGTACATCCAATGCAGGCATTTAATTTATGATATCTTGTTTGACAGAGCTGATGGAGCTCTGTCGAACAAGATTTAATAGAATGAATGCTGAGTTTACCTCCAGAATACAGTTAAAACTAGAAGTGCTGTCCTGCATTCTGCAGTAATTTGAAATAATAGTGTGTTAGGTTAGCACAGCAGATCACCAGAGTCACATCTGATGTATGGTAGTGTATCATGATTTCTGCAGAATTGTAACGCGCTGCGGCCGATTGATATTCAGTATTTGTAACAGGCAATCAACAGTAATTAAGTCGCACCTCCTACTGACATGCATGTAAGGTGGGAATTAAATATTAGAATGCAGATACTGAGAGGACGAGATGATTTTCATTCATATGTTTTCTACCTTTTATCAATTCATTTCGCGACAATGAAATATTTAAAAATGCGTATTGCGTGATTTTCGTTTTTGAAGATTGATGAGAAGATCATGCAGGTTGATTCAAGACTGCTAAACATTGAGAAGGAAGAAGTAAAGACATTTTCATTTCGAAAATTGTTAGCCTACTATCAATCACAGCCATTGTTATGGAGGAACTATGGGAGAGGCAAGCGTGGTTGAAAGAATGCTCTCCACAGAATACCGAACTGACAGTATATCGAAAGTGTTGCAAGCGAATTACGAATTCGGAATGCTCAGCTATTTATAAAGAAAGCTTCAGTTTCAAGAGATACTTGGTGTTCTGTAAAAAAACACGCTTTTGTATGAAAGCTGAACAAGAAATTAATTATTCGCCAGGAATTTTGAAAATCAGATCAACAAAAAGATGCCCCCCCCCCACACACACACACACAAACTCCCTTACCTCAGCAGAACCCTCAAGTCCTCATGCATCCGTATCCCTACATAGAGGGAAGCATGGGTTGCTGCCAATTCCTCAGACACCACAACTCTTCACTCTAGCTTCGTTTTTTTTAAGTAAAAGGTAAAAAAAAAAAAAAAAAAAAAAGTATTCTCTAGTTCTGTTGGTTGCCAATGTCACCTTCAATTAATAAGCTTTAAGCAGGGTTAACATTATTAGTTATAAAGGAACGTTGTATTAAAAACATTGATGCGTAATTATTTTATCCATCATGGCTGATTTGCCCTCCCCCACACCCAACCCCCCCCCCCCCCCCCCCCTCTCCTCCAGCCAACATGCATTTCTGTCACTTCATGCATCGATGGGCATGCTGTGTTAACAATTTATGATTGATAAGGATGGGTCTCCCCTTCACAAAACTTTTTCTGGGATCTACATTCCTACTCTTCCACATGTGGTCAGTTAAATTTGGCCTATAATTCACAGTACAGCATTTTTAAATTTCACTCAAATACTGGCAATAGCAATAGAAAATTAAACAACCCTTGGGCTTGACACACATGTATTTTATTTTATTAGTCCCCTACAGGAACCGTAAGGGGACTATAGGATTGCACTCCGTCTGTCTGTCCGTCTGTCTGTTTTTTATGTCACCACCTCTCCCTCCAACATGCTTTAAGCTACACCTTTCATATTTGGTACATGGATAAATGGTTCTGAGGGGATGATGCACGCTCAAAATTTTTTTCTTCAAAATCCAAGATGGCGGAATGGCGGCCATTTTTGTTGTGTTTTTTAAACTTTTTTTCTCTATTTTGATGTTACCACCCCTCCCACCAACATGGTTCAAGCTACACCTTTCATATTTGGTACATGGATAAATGGTTCTGAGGGGATGATGCACCCTCAAAATTTTTTTTTCAAAATCCAAAATGGCGGAATGGCGGCCATTTTTGTTGTGTTTTTTTAAGCTTTTTTTCTCTATTTTGATGTTACCACCCCTCCCACCAACATGGTTCAAGCTACACCTTTCATATTTGGTACACGGATAAATGGTTCTGAGCGGATGATGCACGCTCAAAATTTTTTTTTCAAAATCCAAGATGGCGGAATGGTGGCCATTTTGGTTGTGTTTTTTAAGCTTGTTTTCTCTATTTTGATGTTACCACCCCTCCCACTAACATGGTTCAAGCTACACCTTTCATATTTGGTACATGGATAAATGGTTCTGAGGGGATGAAGCACGCTCAAAATGTTTTTTTCAAAATTCAAGATGGCGGAATGGTGGCCATTTTTGTTGTGTTTTTTAAGTTTTTTTTTTCTCTATTTTGATGTTACCACCCCTCCCACCAACATGGTTCAAGCTACACCTTTCATATTTGGTACATGGATAAATGGTTCTGAGGGGATGATGCACGCTCAAAATTTTTTTCTCCAAAATCCAAGATGGCGGAATGGCGGCCATTTTTGTTGTGTTTTTTAAGCTTTTTTCTCTATTTTGATGTTACCACCCCTCCCACCAACATGGTTCAAGCTACACCTTTCATATTTGGTACCTGGATAAATGGTTCTGAGGGGATGATGCACGCTCAAAATTTTTTTTTCAAAATCCAAGATGGCGGAATGGCAGCCATTTTTGTTGTGTTTTTTAAGCTTTTTTTCTCTATTTTCATGTTACCACCCCTCCCACCAACATGGTTCAAGCTACACCTTTCATATTTGGTACATGGATAAATGGTTCTGAGGGGATGATGCACAGTCAATATTTATTTTTCAAAATCTAAGATGGCAGAATGGTGGCCATTTTTGTTGTGTTTTTTTAAGCTTTTTTCTCTATTTTATGTTACCACCCCTCCCTCCAACATGGTTCAAGCTACACCTTTCATATTTGGTACACGGATAAATGGTTCTGAGCGGATGATGCACGCTCAAAATTTTTTTTTCAAAATCCAAAATGGCGGCCATTTTTGTTGTGTTTTTTAAGCTTTTTTTTCTCTATTTTGATGTTACCACCCCTCCCACCAACATGGTTCAAGCTACACCTTTCATATTTGGTACATGGATAAATGGTTCTGCGGGGATGATGCACGCTCAAATTTTTTTTCTTCAAAATCCAAGATGGCGGAATGGCGGCCATTTTTGTTGTGTTTTTTAAGCTTTTTTTTCTCTATTTTCATGTTACCACCCCTCCACCCCTCCCACCAACATGGTTCAAGCTACACCTTTCATATTTGGTACATGGATAAATGGTTCTGAGGGGATGATGCACGCTCAAAATTTTTTTTTCAAAATCCAAGATGGCGGAATGGCAGCCATTTTTGTTGTGTTTTTTAAGCTTTTTTTCTCTATTTTCATGTTACCACCCCTCCCACTAACATGGTTCAAGCTACACCTTTCATATTTGGTACATGGATAAATGGTTCTGAGGGGATGATGCACGCTCAAATTTTTTTTTTCAAAATCCAAGATGGCGGAATGGCGGCCATTTTTGTTGTGTTTTTTAAGCTTTTTTTCTCTATTTTGATGTTACCACCCCTCCCTCCAACATGGTTCAAGCTACACCTTTCATATTTGGTACACGGATAAATGGTTCTGAGCGGATGATGCACGCTCAAAATTTTTTTTTCAAAATCCAAGATGGCGGAATGGCGGCCATTTTTGTTGTGTTTTTTTTTTAGCTTTTTTTCTCTATTTTGATGTTACCACCCCTCCCACTAACATGGTTCAAGCTACACCTTTCATATTTGGTACATGGATAAATGGTTCTGAGGGGATGATGCACGCTCAAAATTTTTTTTTCAAAATCCAAGATGGCGGAATGGTGGCCATTTTTGTTGTGTTTTTTTAAGCTTTTTTTCTCTATTTTGATGTTACCACCCCTCCCACCAACATGGTTCAAGCTACACCTTTCATATTTGGTACATGGATAAATGGTTCTGAGGGGATGATGCACGCTCAAAATTTTTTTTTCAAAATCCAAAATGGCGGCCATTTTTGTTGTGTTTTTTAAGCTTTTTTTTCTCTATTTTGATGTTACCACCCCTCCCACCAACATGGTTCACGCTACACCTTTCATATTTGGTACATGGATAAATGGTTCTGAGGGGATGATGCACGCTCAAATTTTTTTTCTTCAAAATCCAAGATGGCGGAATGGCGGCCATTTTTGTTGTGTTTTTTAAGCTTTTTTTTCTCTATTTTCATGTTACCACCCCTCCACCCCTCCCACCAACATGGTTCAAGCTACACCTTTCATATTTGGTACATGGATAAATGGTTCTGAGGGGATGATGCACAGTCAATATTTATTTTTCAAAATCCAAGATGGCAGAATGGTGGCCATTTTTGTTGTGTTTTTTTAAGCTTTTTTTTCTATTTTATGTTACCACCCCTCCCTCCAACATGGTTCAAGCTACGCCTTTCATATATGGTACATGGATAAAGGGTTGTGAGGGGATTATGCACGCTCAATATCTTTTTTTTAAAATCCAAGATGCTTATATATTCTAGTGTCTTCTGTGACAAAAACACCTTATGTCACAAAAGCGCCGTAGGGGACTAATACCACCTCGGTGGTCAAACACTTGTTTTATTTGTGAAAGATATCCATGAAACCTTTCAAACAGTTGTTGTCAGTGTTTAATGGAGTGTAAAAAAGCAGAGGCAACTGAAAGTTGTCTACATACTCATGCTAGAAATCAATTAAAAATCAGGTTTTCATATTTTTATACGACAACCAATGGCCCAGACTAGCTGGTGCTAACTCAAATTAATCCAGGGCCAAACACAAATTTTGCCCCCCCCCCATCCCCCAAATTTGCATGCAAAAACTCAAAAATTAAGTCCTCATACTTCTAAGATCTGCACATGCGCAGTATCCAGGAAGGTACCAAAATTGGCGCAAACCATAATTCTTTGTTTGGTCAGCAACAATGAACTGACATCTGTGCTTTTAAATCTCCTTTTTTGAGGATGCCGGACACAAATCAATGGTAAAATTGGTGTATCCAAGGCTGGAAATGGATGATGGAAGTGAACAACAGTGGTTGGAAACGTTCAGGGCCGTAACTTTACCACTAATAATAAAAATTATTTCATGTTTCCCAATTTCGGGACATACGGCAGACGTCATCATTCTTACTAATGATTTATCCACTGTTTGTTAAGTGTTCCTTCCCTATCCCTCCTTGAAGCCCTCCTGTTAAACTCCTAAGCTTTTTGGCTGTTTTTTTATTGAAATTTTTTATTAAATTTCTTGGGACTTTAACGTGTGTAACAGAATGTTTATTCTGTTTATCCCCATGGTTACGTCCTCACCCTAGGGGTGTTAGGTCATTTTGGTCTTGCATCTTCTACCCAATATATCATTTTTTCTTCATATGAAGATATAGCTTTACATCTGGTAGCATTAAAATCTGTTACTGACTTTGGGTCTTTTTTTCTGTGCCTGATGTCTTGTTTCCGGTTTTTCTTTTGACGTTGTTTACATTGGCAACGTCTTTAAATATATGTAGTATTTAGATATTATATTACTGTAGGATTATTGCAAGATACATTGATTATGATTCCGGTAATGTAGCTAAAAAAATTTGGATTTTGTCCACACTTAGGCTCTATCGGGATGCCACTGGGCTCTTCATGTTCCCTTTGGGAACTTAATTAGGCTTCTTCAAACAAATTTTCGAAAAAAAAATTTGGATTTAATGTTTCAATTTTGATTTTGATTGGGCTCTTCATGTTCCCTTTGGTAACTTGGGCATTTTCAAAAAAATTTTTGATTTAATTTTTCAATTTTGATTTTGATTGCAATTATGTATGTATCTATTTCATATATTTGTTGTGGAGTTTGTAGGAGTACTATCAAGTTATTTTGATTGAATCATGAAAGCTTACTTCTCTAAATGCAAGGCGAGGAAATCTTCATCAGATTTACATGCTTGTTGCCTTGCCTGTAGTCGATGTACTCCTGCAGATTCTTGTCCTACATGTGTGAATTGGGATGACAAACGTTGGAGATGGGTATCACGGTACGTTGTTGGCGGTGAGATGCCTATGCCAGTGCTTTCACCGCAAGATAATTTGAGATTTTCAGTTTCTTTTTCAGAGGAACAAGAACATGGTGATGGTATTGTGACACCCACCAAAAGTTTGCTACCGTTGTCGCGCTATGATGAGCAAACAGAGCTAGCTGCAAAGGTGCTCATGAATATAAAGCAAAGGATAAGGCCTCTAGTTAGTGTTCTTAATCCCTTGCAGGCAGCTAGCTCGACTGGTGAAGCGGTTACTCCGTCTGTGGGAGCCGTGACACCGGGTATGTCGGTTGCGGTCGAAGGAAGTGTAGAATTGGCTAGAGCGAGCACCTTAAAAACAAAAGCTCACCCAGCAACGACGGAAATAGGGAGGAAGCCAGCAAGGTTTTTTTCGGGAGGCTCGGCGAGGACTAACAAGGCGGCGAGCGGGAGAGGTCCCTCTCTAACCCACAACATCTGGGGTCAGAAGTTGTTTTGAGAAACTTGCACGGGCCGGAGCATACATCCACACCTGCCGCTAGGGACGCTCCGTCTACACTGATTGTGCAGCTGATCGCAGCATCCCAGCAAGTGCATGAGCAGCCTCCTGCAGACTCCAGAAGTGAGCTGTCGGATGGCGCTGGGTCGGTCCAGTCATCTGCACACGCAGACGCGATGGACTGAGATTCACAGCTGATTCAGTCGGATGGTGAAAGGGATGAGGAGGATTACCCTTCCCTTTCGGAACAACATATGGTAGTGATGGAATTTATCCATCAATACTATCCTGAATTTGTTACACCGAATCTGCAAGCTGCGACAACAATGGAGAAACCGCTGGCATGCTTTAGACGCAGACTTTATACGGAGGAAAGAAGAAGTTCTTTCTTTTCTGGTTCAGTCTAGATAGGTGTCGCAGGCCTTCAGCCATGTTGATGATGCCATATTTAACCTCTCTAGTGTGAGGAAGAAAGGCGGTTTCTTAACATCTTCCATAAATATACCGTTCCTTGGACCACGTTCATTTAAAGTGGTTGGAGAAGATGTTCAGAGAGCTCCTCTGTGTTTAGATGAACAGGCCACGGATTCAGATATATCCTTACCTGCTTCATTCAACATTCGCTCGGATGTGATGGAATCTGCTATTTCATCGAATAGAGCAAATTTGGACACAATGTTCTAGGCAGATCACCTTACCAGAGCTATGGCGCAACGTCTCAATATGAAGGAATTTGAGGACGTTTGTACCTGAGTCCTCGCTTAGAGTTCTTTCCAGGGCAATCATGTATGCCACGTATAACTCCGCCCTGACAGTGGCAAATCTGGAGTTAATCAGGCGTAATGCTTCCCTTGCATTGTCATCACTTATAGATGACAAGGTGTAAAGCTCTCTCCGGGTCGCTCCGGTCTCCGGACATACTCTGTTTGACAACAAGCTTTCGTTAGTCTATGAACAGGCTACTAAGAAAGCTTCCAGTGCTCTGCTTTTGAACTCAGCATCTCAGCAACACGCTTAAGCAGAAAGGGGACGTTCCAAATCAAAATCATCAAAAGGGAACTCCTCGTGAGGGTTCAAGAAACCCTCATATAATTACTCCAGAGGTCGTCACTACAGCGACTCGGGAAAGTCTGATCAGGATTATCTGTTGGACTGTGGCTGTAATCCCTTTAGGTCTTCCTTCGTGTCCCAACCAGGTTTCGCCGTCCATGACAAGACAAGGCTCCCAGTAGTGATGAACCGATTATCAAAATTTACTATCAACCGATTACCGATTATGCCGATTCCAATGGTTGAAATAGGACACAGAAGAAAATCTGTTGGTGCCTGTTATACTACAGAGTTTTGTTGATAAATCATCAATTACGAAACCTTAATACCACATAAGTTCTCAGAGTATCCATATTTAGTGCTGGGTAATATTAGCCAAAATAATATTTGCACTTTGGTTGGGGTGTGGGGAAAAGATTGTTATTAACGATACAATCACACGATATTCTCGTGAAGATTGTGTTTTTTTTCTGGAATATAGAGTTAATACGGTTTTGTGTAAGGAAACAATACACTTGGCTGTATTAACCAGGAATATACTGAGTAAACATACTTTGTGTCTTAAATGAATAATAATTTTGATGTTAATGTGTGTTGTGAAGTCGTATGACGCATGGTTTACACGTATGTCAGAATGTATTCAATGTTCTTTTGTCAACTTGTTACCTCCCTTGATGTGTTTCTCCAATGTTTACATGAACACGACAATCTACGGGAAATGGTGGCGATCTCATGCCGATTGCAGTTGGTAAATTCCATAATATCTCTGCTCTGCAAATCCCTAAATTTTCTGCTACGCACTCCACCCGTTATTAATGGGGAAACTTTATTGAAATGGCCAGATATCAAAGGGATTTTTAATAGTAAGTTTTAGATATAGAATAACCGGAAACTGACGGTTTTTAACTGCCGGTTGTCAAAATCAGCCGATGTCCCATAACCGGCTGGTGTCGATTCCTATTATCGGTTCATCACTAGCCCTGATATATGCTGTTCACCGCCTTAAATTTTTTCTTTAAAGTCATGTTGGCCTATGGCCTATTTTTAACCACTCTGCACTGGAAAGGGGGGGGGGGGGGGGGGGTTCAATCAACATTGAAAAATTCTTGTTTGTTTGTTTAACTCTTAGGCTAATACAAACACGCGTACCATTTGCCAAAACAAAAAAGAACTGCCACCCTTCCTTGGCCCAAATCTTGTGGTTGGGATGGGGGTGCCGGTCGAAATATTCAGGGGATGGTTTGACTCGTGGATGGGCGTGGTCAGATCGTTCGCCAGCCTTACTGTGTTTGTTATTACTTGGTGTAGCTAGTGATATGAACAAGGCCTCAAAAAGGAATGAGGAGGTTTTAAATGATATTGAAAATTTGCTGCGAATAGATCGTTAAAAATTCAGTTGGAGACTGAGCGGTATTATCGGTATTTGGATTTTTTATGGTGATTTTACGAACAAATTTATCCATGTTTTCCAAGTCGAACTAAGTCACAGATACTAATTGATAAAATGTTGGTGTCAAAACATTTTTTATTGGGCTATTTCAAAACAACAATCACGTGCTGGGCTCTTTGTACATGCATATCTCACACAAGTCTCGTCTCCACGTTCAACAATAGCACCGAATAAACCTTTTAAAAGACGATTATCCGATTTGGTATCGACTTTGATTTCACTGTCCGGGCTTCTTGTGAAAATTAAAACTGGTCATTTCGACAATTTTTTCGGTGTTTTTTCTTTCGTTGTCACCACTAATTTACTAGGCAAACCTGATTCGAAATGATATCGACGGATGGTGGATGGGAGTACATTAACTCGTAATTTGAAGGCGCTAAGTGCCACAAACGGATATCTACTGATCACAGAAACGAAAGTAGAACTTGGTAACCAACTGTGTGCACCACACGGGAGTTACAAGTTTTCTTGAGTTAAAATGGCGACTAAAGATCCGAGTCCCGTGTACGATAATCGAAATGACCCAAAATCAAAATTTTGTCCCTGCAGTATTTGCAAAAGAGAAATAGCTTCCAAACACGTAAATATGAGCAACATAATTCGACATATAGAGTCGAAGCATAAAAATTTACCCAAAGCTTAAAAAGTTACTGGAGATCGTCTGCAAGAAATCGGCGAAAACGATCATTTGCAGTAAGAACTAAATTAAAGTTAGCCTGAATGTATGCACACACAATGTGTAAACCCAGATGTGCTAGTGGTAAGATAGTTATATGAAATATATAAGAGTTTTAATACAACATTCTACGCTAAAATCGTTTCCGAACCCCTTGTCATACATTGCGTGTATATATTTATTTATAGCACAAAAGCATGAAGGTACATTTAAAATATGTTCGATCGAAAGGGAATAATTCTCTTTCTATAGACACCTATGAAGTAATGGTTACAATACTCTAAATGATTTGCATTGGTGACAGTGTTAAAATTTTCCTGTCTCCGAATCTCATCAAGCTTATAACAGTCCTTGAAAATCATGGTCAGAGGCCTAAAGGTGCTTAAATTTGATTTTCTGGTACCCTGTAATAACAATTTTGAATTATGAACAACCTGAATGAATTCAGGTTCACCTGGAAAAAAACCTTCTTAGACTATCACTTCATACTTGAACATAAGTTCACTGGTTCTTCACTTCCAAATTCCCCAAATTAGTTGAGAATGCACAAATTAGAAAAAAAACGAAACCAAAACCTGGGTCTTCACCCCCCAAAAAACCGAAACCGAAGTGAAAAAAATCACAACCGCCAATCTCTAGTTATAAGGTACGGTACCTTTGAAATAACAAATTTTAGTTATCCAAAAAAAGACATTTGAGCCATGTCCACTATTCAGTTTTGATAGGGGTTAATGCCCTGCTAAGGCCTGCTTGTGAATATAGTGTTTCAGCTAAATTTCTGTTGACAATTCTAGTAATAAAGACGAAGAAGACCAAGAGGAAAACAGATCTGAAGAAGACGAAGGAGAAGATGGAGAGAAGCGAGAGAAGAAAGAAGGAATGTCAGGTCCATGGAATAAACAAACAAATGTTCAACCAGGTATCTTCTTTTCAACTATTTTGTTCATTTTCAGTTCCTTAAAGTTATATGACAGCCTTAAGAAAATTGTGACTTTATTTTTTCACTATGTTTAAGCCTTTTTACTGCAACAAAACCGGTGACCCAACAGGCAGTCTTAGGAGCACTTGAAAGTTACATTCTAAGTACCTTTGCTGTTGTTTTTAGGCAAGTTTTGGATACCTATATAGGCAGCCAAGACTTGCCAAGAAACAACTGTAAAGCCATATATTTATTTATTGGGGGGGGGGATGGGGGGTATATAGGAATCACTCTGTCCATCCGTCTCTCTGTCCAACTGTCCATCCGTCCGTCTGTCCATCCTTGTAAGCGCAACTCCTCCTAAACCGTTTGAAGAATTTTCATGAAACTTTACACAATGGAAGAACTCCATATGAAGATGTGCATGAAGCAATATAATTCCATTCTGACATTTCCAAGGGGAGATAATCCAACTTATACATTTCAGGCACGGGGGGTATCACTTTGTGAGTTTGCTCACAGTACCTCTAGTTTATTGGTGTTTAAGGTCACATACTTATGCGCAATGGCTAATCGTGACCATGACAGTTTTATGGGTGGAGGAAGCCGGAGTACCCGGAGAGAACCACCGAGCATCAACGAGCAACTGTCAGCTCCTCAACATTCTAACTCTGTCCAAGCTCCGCTCAAGCAGGGTTACAGCAGTTGAAGACGTGCACTATCGACGTGCAGTACGCCTTAGTACACGTACACACCGTCATCGTGCCCCCATGTAGGCAACTGGGATAAAGTGTCTTGCCCAAGGACACAACGCCGGTCGTCCCGGACGGGGATCGAACTTGGGTCCTCTAGCACAGAAGTCCAACAGTCTACCACTGAGCCACTGCACTCCCCTGTAAAACCATAGAATGTAGACTCTCCGAGCATTGCAAAAATGTTAACAAATCTCTGGCTGGTCCAAGGGTTCAAATAATAATAGTGAGGCACAGGTTAGCTGATTTTGGGTTGTACGTGAGAATTTTGGGGTGGATGTTTTGCTTTTTGATGCTTATGGGTAACATTTTGTGCTGAATCTGTTTGATGCCACTCTTTAAACCTTAGGCATTTTGAGGTTATTTATACCTCACAGGTCGCATTTATGATCAGATCACTTTGAAACTTGGTATGCTTGTTTGGGGTGACCTCTAGATGGGAGCTATCGATTTTCTTCAATTTCCTTCCAAAAATGTTGCCGCAGCCGATGTTCTTAGAACTTAGTTTAGTCGGACCTCAATATTTCCCTTTGGCACACCCTACAGGGCACATTTATGATTGGATTGCTTTGAAACCTGGTATGCTTGTTTAGGGTGACCTCTAGATGGGAGCTATCGATTTTCTTCAATTTCCATTAAAAAATGTTGCCCCGGCCAACGTTCTTAGAACTTAGTTCAGTCAGACCACAATATTTCCCTTTGGCGCATCCTACAGGGCATATTTATGATTGGATTGCTTTGAAACCTGGTATGCTTGTTTAGGGTGACCTCTAGATGGGAGCTATCGATTTTATTTCATTTCCGTCAAAAAATGTTGCCATGGCCAATGTTCTTAGAACTTAGTTTAGTCAGACCTCAATATTTCCCTTTGGCACACCCTACAAGGCACATTTATGATCGGATTGCTTTGAAACCTGCCATGCTTGCTTGGGGTGACCTCTAGATTGGAGCTCTTGATTTTCTTCCATTTCCGTCAAAAAATGTAGCCACTGGCAATGACCTTCAATGAACTTAGTAAAAACTTAGTGCAGTTAAGCATCAGTATTTTCCTTTTGACACACCCTGCAGGGCACATTTATGATTGGATCGCTTGCAAACTTGGTGAGCTTATGTGTGGTGACATCTATATGGGAGCTGTCGATTTTCTTCCATTTCTGTCAAAAAATGTTGCCGCTGACCTTTAACTTAGACCTCAATATTTCCCTTTGACACGTCCTTCAGGGCACATTTATGATCGGATTACTTTGAAACTTGGTATGTGTGTTCCGTGTGACCTCTAGATGTGAGCTATTGCTTTTTTTCATTTCCATAAAAATTTATTGTCGTTATCACCAGCCTTTGAACTTACTGCATTTGTGCATCAACTTATCACTTTTGCACTCTCTGCAGGGTATATTTATGAATTTCCATAAAAAAACCCATTGCCACAAGCAATGACCTTCTACTTAGTGCTTTTGTGCATTAACATCTTCCTTTGGCATGCCTCAGAGGACACATTCATTATCAGGTTGTTTTGAAACGTTGTATGCTTATGCAGGGTGACAAAGATAGGAGCTATTGATTTTCTTTTCATTTCCATCAAAAACTGTTGCTGTTAGCAACAATCTTTGAATTTATTGCATTTGTGCATCAACATTCTTTGACATGGCCTACAGGCCACATTTATCATAGGATTGTTTTTGAACTTGGTGTGCTCATTAGGCAAGAACTTTAGATAAGAGCTGTTGATAAGCATTCATT
Organism: Pictodentalium vernedei; assembly: GCA_031216915.1. Classification (NCBI taxonomy): domain Eukaryota; kingdom Metazoa; phylum Mollusca; class Scaphopoda; order Dentaliida; family Dentaliidae; genus Pictodentalium; species Pictodentalium vernedei. The sequence continues at coordinate 250,832,936 of CM062289.1, forward strand.
TCTGTGAAACAAGTTGCCATTTGCAATAACCTCTGAACATACTGCATTTGTGTATCAACATTCTTCCTGTAGCCAGTCTTAGAATTTTTGTCTTCATTGATTTGCCAGTATCCTTGGCCTTCCTATCCCCACTTGTGACTTCCATTGTAAATAAACTGCTCATTTTGTTCTTTCAATAGAAGAAAGTTAGGAGGGCAAACATTTCTGTGTCATCTGAATGACATTAATGCATGCATTTATTATGAGGGTAATTGACCTATTCACATATAATGGCATCAGCCTCTATGTGTTTGATATATAACTAATCAAGTTCCCACACAGCACCTGAGCAAATGAGTTTTGATTTGTAACACCCGTGATAACGAGAGAATTCGAGTGACTATCTTGTTCGTTAGTTTATGCTCAGAAGAGATCTATGAGTTGTTTCTTGTTTGTCAAATTCGACAAAACTACTTTTTTGCTGTCAGCTTATCCTTCCTTGAGATTCTCTTGTTGTGCTCTTTGCATGAAGTTGATTTAATGATGAAGTCAAAGTACCTATCGAATGCAATATACATATCTGACTTCTTCAGTTGCAACGTGATATGATTTGAGAATGTTGATATGAAATCCGAGATAGTTCCTTTTGTGGGCTCTTGAAATATTCATATGATGGAACAACTGTCTTTATTAATGAACTTTGGCTTAGGCAACTTTCTGATGGTAACTACACTTGCCAGTTTGTTCTTCAATTTGGACTTGGATTTTGCAACATGCAGGCTACCTGATTTGAGAACCATGAACAGTGTGAACACTGCATGTTTCTATTTGAGTAGATCTTTCATTGGCATGTTCTGGCCAGATGACTGAAGGGCAGTGATTCTCGAATATTTAAGAGAAGTGTCCACCAATGTTGTCTTGCTCATTTTGATTGTACATTTGTAATACAGATGCCATTGTGATCTCAGCAGACGATAGAATCCATCAGGAAGACGGGCTTGAAAGTCTTCATATTGATCGAGGTCTACATCATATGCTCGATCGACATTCGCACTATCTCTGGCTAGCTTGCCATCAACAATGTTAACTATCTCATAGCGATGCTCATCAGTATCCGTCTGAGATATGCTCATGCTGATTGCAGCTCAGATTTTCTTGTGATCGACCAGATCTGCTTTAAGTCTAGATGATGTCTCTTTATGAACAAGCACATTTCCTTGATGGAGATTTTCAGTTGGTTTACGAGGAGGTCATAATGGAACTTACTGCAAACTCCCAAGCTGATTTTAAGGAGGTTTGGTAGTAACATTTTCATGGGGTAAACAGAGGCATAGTGGAAATAGTTCAAAATTCAGGCAGCTGGAAAATAAGGCATCCTGACTTTCGTTGCTAGTAAATGAAGTGTCCATTCACCTGGGCTGGGCGTTGTGTCTTGAAGGGGAAGATACTGTACTTTAGTAGCTGGTTGTTCGGAACAACTAAACTTGTGTGTATGTTGTGTGTTGAATCCATTGTACACTGGAATATTCTCATCTGTGGAAATCTTCTGGAATAGGAAATTTTGCTTGAGTTAATGAAATTACCTGATGGGCAAAAAAACTCAGAGGCATGCTCGCTTTTATAGATTCTGAAGCTTGCAGTTTTGATCTCTGTTGTGAAAGTTCTATCTCTGTTGTGAAAGTGGAATTTGTATTAACCCGATGAGGCCTCTGAATAACAGTTTCACACTGGTCTTGAGCACCCATGGATAACCTCTCTTAGGTCATAATCATTGACATGCAGTGGGCTTGTTTATAGTGATCTGAACCAGGCCATCTAGGGTGTCTGGTCCACTGCTCAGATGGTCCAGTACAGCATCTGGACCGACCCAAAGAAGTCCAGTCTGACCAAAGGTGATTAACTGGTTGAGGGGTAGATTATTTTTGATTCTCTGAATTTTTATTCAAAAGTGTTTTATATCAAATTATTGGAGAGTCCCCACAGGTACTTCAGGGTTCGTATGTGAGTCTGGAAGTCTGGAAAAAGTATGGAAGTTTTAAAAACATTTTTTTTTCATATAAATGGTATGGAAAAAGTAGGGAAATTTAATAAAATATATTCAAAATCACTTTTGCTGTTCATGGAATTGAGATTTGTTATTAAATTTCATTTTATTTTAGTTTTAATTTTGTTTCAAAACAAATTTTCAATTTCGAAACTCGTAAAATTTAGGCCTTTGTAACCCAACACAGAACTAACCGATCTTTTGCAGACATTCACGACCTTCATTGATACGTATATTTCCATGATAAAAATAGCTGCGCGCAGTGATCAAATGTGTTTATTATTTTTAGCGTCAAAAAATGAAACGCAGACTTGAAAGTTTGAAGTTGAGGCGTTATGTTGTAAGACCGTCAACAAACTTCGAGGTGAAAGGAAATGGGGGAATGTTTCTTTTCAGAAACGTGGCTGAAAAATCCTAAATATCACTGGATTGCAAAGGGCACAAAATTCCAAACAAAGGCAAAATGTCTCATCTGTGACAAGTCCATTAACGTCTCAAATATGGGCAAAGCGGCATTAACAAGCCACATGACCTAAAAAAAACCATACTATTTTAGATCAGAAACACTCCAAAAAACTGTAGCAGCCAACAGTTGTTGACTTTTTTTCACCCAAAAGTGAGCGGTCGGAATCTGAAGGCAGTGTTCCCAGTCAAAATGTTGTCATTGATAATCATCCTGCCCTAAACCTGGCTGGCCGTGGTTACCAGCTTTGTCAGTAATAATTGTGTGTGATTCTGTGGACTTTGAATGTTTGTGAAAAATATTATTCATTTCACAGCTGTCAGGGCATTAACAATGTTTTCAAAAAAATGTTCCCGGATAGTGTTGTAGCCTCAAAGTTTTCTTGCTCAGAAACTAAAACAAGATATTTATCAACATTTGGTATTGCTCCATAGTTTTCTGACCTATTAATGTCAAAAGTCAAGTCACAGAAGAATTGTTTTATTGTTTGATGAAAGCCTGAATGACTTCTTAAAATCCAAGCAGTTTGATGTACACATCAGGTTTTTGGAAGGACCTAATGTCTGAACATCTTATTACACATCACATTTTATGGGCCATTCATGAGCAGATATGGTATATGATAAGGGAAAATTGTGATACAGTCGGTCTGTTGGGAATATTACAAGTATCGATGGACGACCCTAACATGAATTGGAAAACATTTGATATACTTACTAAGAGCAGAAGTGAAGAAACTGGTCATAAAGGACTGAATATATGAGTTGTGGACTTCATATAATGCATAATGCATTTAAAGAGACTGATTGGGACATAGAACAAACATTTAAATCACTTTATTGGCTTTTTCATGATTCCCCTGCAAGATGGGACAATTTTAAAACTAACAGATTCTTGTGTTTTTCCCAAACAATTTTGTAAGCATCATTGGGTGGAAAATGTTGATGTTGCAGAATGTGTTTTGGAAGTGTGGCCTGATGTAGAAAAATATATTGCTGCCATGAAAGATGAAAATACCCTAAACCCTCAAACAAATCATACAGTGTGGTTGAAACATCATTAAGGGATTTATTATTTGTTGTGAAAGTCAATATATTTCTTTCAATTCCTCGAGATTATATATTAAGCCATTTTTAGTTTTATATCCAACAGACCATCCTGTATTGCCATTAATGTGTGAAGACCTCTTGAGAACTATGAAGTTTTTGCTTGATAGGATTATGAAACATGACACATTAAAGGCAGTGACCAACATGAATAAACTCTTAGACCTTGAGATTGATGACTCATCCTTACATAAAAAAACAACTGAAACAAATATTGGTATTGTTGCAGAAAAACTTTTGAGTGACTTGAAAGGAAAAAAGAAGATTTCTGATAAAGCTGTATTTGGAATCAAAGCCGAGACAAGAAAATTTCTCATTAAAATTGTTTCTGAATTTTTGGATAAGGCACCAGTTAAATTTGGTCTTGTAAGAAATCTTGGATGGTTAAACCCCGAAAAAATTGTGAATAATCCAGCCTTGTGTGAAAAACAATTGAAAAAGATCATTCAGATTCTTCTGGAGTCCCAACATTTACTGGAATTAGAAAGCAAATGTGACCAAATGGTACATGAATATAATTAGTTTCTTATGAGCACTGCCTCCCATGCTGACATTAAACTTTTTGATAAAAAAAGAATCAGTTAGGCCACACAAAGTAGATCCAGGGTTTTTTTTGACCGACGAGAGGGGCCGAATATCGGCCCCATTCCCAATCGAAAATAGTCACTTTTTTTCCCAATTTGCTCCCAAAAATTCCCAATTCACGGCTGTTGAGAATTCATTTCTGTGTGACCAGTCGATTATTTTTAAGTGACCAGCACCGAATAATATTTGCCAGTGGACTTCGCAGTGTGAATTGTTCCAGTACGAAGGGTATTCACTTGTGTTGTTTTGAAACCATTTGACAGTGTCAAGGAGCGTCCTTGACAGTGTGTTCCTAGAATTGCCACTCTAAATTAGCTCCCTTGATGTGCATAGAATCACAACTGAATGACGCGACTTGCAGTGCGTGAGTCAAAGTGACAAAATGCATCGCTGTCAACTATAACGGCTCACGAATGTACCTAAATTTTGTTACAGGCGAGTTCCGTGCTTCTTAAAGCACGGTACCTATTTTTAGGTTCATCTCGCGTCTGAAATCCTGTCTGGTAACCTGTATTTTATTCAAACCGTTCCCCAGGTCTGATACTCCTGTTGACTGATGCCATGAAACCTAAATCGACTTTCGTCCCCAGAACGAACCGTCCACAATTATTTTACCCAAACCGTCCACCAGGCCAAGTACTCCTGCTGACTGAACTTGGCTTGCTTAGGTGGGGACTTATGTATATGCGTGATCATTAACCAATCCTTTTTCATCACTAGGATTGATTAATCACCAGTACAATTTAATAATTCTAAGCAGCCAGTGGGTAAATACAATTATACAACAGGTTTTCATTGATTAATAGACTGATTTCTCACAAGGATATGCTAGTAAGTTTATATATTTCTTGTTGATAATCGCTCAGATAAATTCCCAATTTTGGCCTCTGCGACGCTAATTTTCCCAATTAGAAAGGCCCCTGGACCCTTTCCCAAAAAGGGTAGAAAAATCCCTGAGATCTTCTGTTTCTCAGGCCATTATTTGTGAAATTGCATGCGGGCGAGCGTTTTTTTTTTTTTATTTTTTATTTCAGTAATTACTTTTTTGTCATCAAAAGTTCATGTTCTTGGTTCAAGTTTTAGGCCTCATAATCTACAGAATAGCATGGGTGGTGGTGTATTTCATCCCTTGGGTGCAAGAAGGCTTTGTAATGCTAAAGAATTGCAAAGCCTTCTTGTACTCAAGAGACAAATTCATAAAATTTTTTAACTTGGGTAAAATATCAGACATAAACCATTTAATTTTAATTTTTTTTCAAGTTTAAATTGGCTATAAAAAGAGAGCATGCGGCAGCCAAAAGGACCATGCGGGAGGGCCTGAGAAACAGATTTTTTATTTTTTTAGGCCTTAGACAATCTGTTTTATGAACACATGGCTGACAAACAAGAATTCACAAATATTTGGAAGAATAAAATTCTTTTGCTTTCACATGGCCAATCAACAGTTGAAAGGGGTTTTTCTATAAATAAGGAGGTGAAAGTTGAAAATATGTCAGAAAAAACAGTTATAGCTCAAAGAATAATATCTGATCATTTAAACAATGTTGGTGGTTCTACAGGAGTTACAATTACTAAGAAACTTCTATTATCTGCTGCCTCTGCAAGCCAAAGCTACCATTCATACCTCCAAGATCAGCAACGAGAAAAAGAAAAGTTAGCAGTTAAAAGAAAATCTGTACTTGATGAAATTGAAATCTTAAAAAACAAGAAGAAAAGATATGAGTGTGACATCATGCCGCTTACCAAATCAGCAGACAGTTATTCTGAAAAAGCAGAAAGCTCTGGCCAGATAACTTTGATTAGCAAGTCAAATGCATTTCGACGTTCTTCTAAAGAGAAACAACAATTTGTTAAGGATTTGCATGATGAACTTGATGCGAAACTAAATGAGCCCATTTATTTTCACCTCATATTTATTTATTGAGTTCAGTACATGCAGTGTTTTTATACGGCCGCTCATATGAGTGGGCAGTATTATGGTATGGCAATGTCCGTCCATCTGTCTGTCCATTCGTCCGCCCACTAGCTTTTGTTTGTCTACTCGATAACTTGAAAACAGTACATTCAACAGATATTGTTTCTTTATGGTTGATTTGTCAAGACTAGAGGATGGTTCCTTTTGATAACCAGCATTCTGGCATATCCAACATGGACACCACGGCAGTCATCTTGGATTTTCAGGAACTTTTGATTGTCCACGCAATAACTTGAAAACTATAGATCCAACAGATACTGCTTTTTATGGTTGATTAAGCATGACTAGAGAGGATGGTTCCTTTCGATAACCAGCATTCTGGCATATCCAATATGGCCACAATGGCAGCCATCTTGGATTTTCAGGGACTTTTGATAGTCCATGTGATAATCCAACAGATACTGTTTTTTTATGGTTGATTAGTCATGACTAGAGGATGGTTCCTTTCGATAACCAGCATCAATGTATGTGCATCCATCCATCTGTCTGTCCATCCGTCCATCCGTCTGTCCATCCATCTGTTACACTTTAGGTGGGTACACATCTGCTATCCGCAACTCCTCCTAAACCAGTGAACGGATTTCATTGAAACTCTCAGACGTTCTTTTACATACATTGAAGATGTGCACCTCCTATTTTCTTTTCAGATATTTTCATTTTTACAGTTTCTCATATTGAAAAATGAACTTTGTCAAATTCAATTGACATTCTGTACAGATCTGCTATCCGCAACTCCTCTTAAACCATTGAACAGATTTCATTGAACCTTTCAGACATTGTTGACATTCGCTATCCGTTACCTCTTGTAAACTAGTGAATGGATTCAATGAAACCTTCAAATATTCTTTTACATACAGTAAAGATGTGTACCTTCTATTTTGTTTTCAGATATTTTCATTTTTACAGTTTCACATATTGAAAAATGGGCTTTGTCAATTCAAGCTTTGGGGTGGAGGTGTGTGTGTGTGGGGGGGGGGGGGGGGATGGCAGTGTTTGTGCTCTCTACATTAAACACACTTTTACTGTTGTAAAATGTTTCTTGGTGGGAGTGGGTGGTATCATTTAGTGAGCAGTGCTCACAGTTTTTCTAGTTTAACTTGGTACAGTGAGTGGAATATTCTTTAAAAAACGTCTTTTTCATCGTCTCCTCCCTCCCCGCACCCAGAATGTTTTTTGATAAATGATACACCCCATTCTAAAAGAAGTCACATCCAAGATGGTTAAAATAAAGTCCTTGGCCTTAATATTTCTGCTCCCTCGTGGATTTTTAAACATCCTTCTCTAAACAACTTTGTCCGGTGAGCGTCTCGGGGCCCATTGGGGTCTCTTGTTTCATTCATCCCCACTAACTGACTGTCAGACTTTCAAGCATGCGAGCCTAAGTGCACATTGTTCCATCCATTTCACACCAACTGCTGTTGTGGCATAAATGATCTATCCACTAGACGCCCCTGCAGGAACCCCGGGAAGTGAAGGAGTGCCTGTTCACTGTGGTAAACAGGCTCTGTTTTACTGGTAAAATAGGACCCAGTCACCAATGCTTGGGAAGTGAAAACCCTCTCTAAAATGGGCAACATGGCTTATTAACGCTTACCCCTGGCCTTGAGTTGATACTCATGTTGTGGTAATGATTAGCCATTGTGCAAAAATATGTGACCTTAAACACCAATAAATAAATAAATAATAACTCACCCCCTGGTCTTGAGTTGATACTCATGTTGTGGTCATGATTGGCCATTGTGCAAAAATTTGTGATCTTAAACACCAATAAATAAATAAATAATAAATAAATAAATCTTCTAGACGTGTTTGATGTTCCAGTTGTCAATATTACTGTAAAGATGCTCTCCCACATCCAGTTGTATTCACTCACTGAAGAGACAGTATTAGTGTGGTGTTAGTTACAGCCTCCTGTGCAGTTGGTCCTTTTGTTTGAGCTTTCCAAGTCACTCAAACCACCATTAACAAGCTATTAATTGAAAGAAGAATATATTTTTTTTATTTTTGAAATTCACTTTAACCCCCTTCACACTGACGCCAAAATACCAAAATTTCAGGAAGCTGTTTTTTCCCATAATGCATCTAAAAATTTAACCAATTCAATCTCGTTTGACAGAGCTCAATGAGCTCTGTCAAATGAGATTGAATTGGTTAAATTTCTAGTTGCATTATGGGAAATTTTTTCTGCCTGAAATTTAGATATTTTGACATCACTGTGCAGGGGGTTAAAAAACTTTCCACAATCCAGTATATGTATTTCCGTTAGTACCTTGAATCCTGCACCCTATGTAACATGTAACCAAATAACCCTGTTCACTTTTACAGCCTTATTTAGTCAGCGTATATGTGTGTATATATGTGTGTGATATGGCAGCCTAACGACTGATCCTGTGCAGTGCCAAGTCAGTTTATGTCAGCTTACCAAGTAACTCGGTGCAGTGCACAAGATTAGTCACTCTTTTCTTTCTGATTATAAATTAACCCTTGAACTGCCACCAACATACTATTGCGTGGAAGAAATTCCCTATCCACATGCCCCCAACGTACCAGTACGTTTTTGACATGAATACATTTGCATAATTAAAATTGTATTTTCATGAGCTGTTATTGTCTTTGTGCATACCTAATCATGTATTAAGAAACAGCTTGCGATTGGCTGAATTATGGGGTACTTTCGTTTATTTAAGCAGATTTAGCCAATGAAAAAAAAAATGTAAACAAAACTGTTCTGGTACGAACAACAACATGGCAGCGTCTGAGAAAAACAAACGAAAACGAATGACATTACAGGAGGTTTTGGATGAAATGCAGCGTGATTCTGACTCTGATATTGATGTGAGTGGATTGGAAAGTGCAATAGAAAGTGAAAATGAAGTACAAAGTGGTAGTAGTGATAATGATTCAGATTTTCAGGGTCAAAGTAGTGAGTCAAATGACACTGACTTTTGTTATGATGGTGATGGACCCAGGTCGTTTGTGAATGCGGTTACTAACAGTCAAAGTGATCAAGGCTGCGGGCATCCAGCTAGGGCCTGTGGGAGAATAAAAACTGGTGCCAGGGGCTGTAGTAAATCTTCTCAAGGCTACCGGTAGACCCCAGATTCGTGCTGATGATGGCTGGAATATTGACAATAGCATTGTTCAGGTACCTGCAGGGACCAGCCTAGGGGGGAATTTTAGTGAGACTTCAAGTCTCCCTCCAGAAAAAATAGGGAGACTGCAGAGTCATGTAGGGAGACTTCATAGGCAAGTGGGGAAAATTAAGAATATTCATGTACCACCCCCGCCGCCCCTTCATATTTTCAATTTATGGTCCTCCATTAACGTACAAATAATCCAGGTCCAGTTGTCTATGATGCATCTGTGCCAGGTTAAAAAATTACAGTGTAATTATTGACTGAAAATCCCCCACTGCTACCTTCTCCTTCATGACCCCTCACCTCTTCTTCGTGCCAATCCCCCATCACCCTCCTGTGGTTGCCTTTCAACAAAGTCTACTAAGCTAATAATTTCCTAAGTCTGAAAGTGTGAACAGGACCAGATGTAAGAAGGTTGCTTGGGAGGTACTTTGTTAGTTAATAAACAAAATACATTCTGGGGTCGAGTATTTTGTAAAAGAAATGTCATTCCGCATCATTTTTATGGCATTTCGGTGTCATTCCGCGTCATTTCATGTCATTCCGATGTTTAGGAGGACCCTTTTTCAAGATCGTCCACATGCACACTTGTGTCCCTGCACAAAGCTTTTCTTGACATCACTAAAGCTTTTTTTCATGTGTTTCAATTCCATTCGTGTTTTTCTGGGAATAGACAGCCCAACAGTTAACAGTCGTCAGCAAATCGAAATGAAAATAATGTGTTATAAAATACGTCCGTTGTATATACGTTTTCGGCATCCTAAGCGACGTAACATACTTTCAAACTGTGTTGTTTTGTTGAGTCGCGTAAGTCACCTATTTTCGTTTCGACACTTGAAGCTCCGACTGGAATGCAACAAAATAGAAATAAAAAAAATCTGCCAAAAGCGACAATGGACAATTGCTTGTCGTGTGATTTCAAATAAATGGACGTTTATTTGACGAATTAAAATGCCCATTTATCACACTCGAGCACATTCGATTTTGAAAATACTCGTTTTCATGTAAACCTCGCATCACTCAGTTCAGCCTTTTCTCATTTTGGCCAATTTTTAGAGGGCGACTTGTAATCGCCCCGACTATTTTTCTAGGCGACTTTGGGCTTAGAAGGGCGACTTAATCGCCCTAGTCGCCCTCACGGCTGGTCCCTGGGTTCCTGATTTCACAGGCCAGTCCAATTTGAATGTTCCTCAACCAAAGGCTCTGATTGAGTGGTTTAAACTTTTTTTCAAAAAACAAGATCTTGAAATCATTGCACGAGAAGCTTATCTGTATCATAAACAATTCTTGGAAGCTACTCCTGATTGTCAAATTCATAGAAAGTCTCGAATTCATGATTGGACTGATACTTATGTGAATGAACTCAAGAGATTCTTTGCTATCACAATAATTATGGGAATTCTACAGAAACCATGTATGGAATCCTACTGGTGTGTTGATGAAACTTTATTCACACCATTCTTTGGTACTGTGATGCCCAGAAATAGGTATCATCTCTTGTTACGCTTCTTTCATTTGAATGACAATTCCCAGGCTGTTCCGAAAGGTGATGTCAATTATGATCCGCTATACAAAGTGCATCCTCTATTAGATGCATTTCGTCTTCGTTCAAAAGAAGTTTATACACCTGACAGGGATCTTGGGCTCGATGAGGGAACTCTGCTTTGGAAAGGACATATTAGTTATAAGGTTTACAATCCTAATAAACCAACAAAATTTGGCATCAAGAGTTTCATGGTGTCGGAGTCAGCTACAGGTTATCTTGCAGGTTGGGAAGTGTACACAGGTAAAGTGGGAAAGGCAAGTGAATATGGCGCCACGCATGATGTCATGCAGTGGTCGAACCTAGATTTCGTGGTCAGTGGTACAGAGTTTACATGGACAGATATTATAATTCCCCTACCTTATTCAATTCTATGTATGAACAGAATGTCCTGGCTTGTGGCACGGTGATGTCAAACTGTAAAGGTATGCCGCGTGTGCTTCGTGAAAAAAAAATGTCTGAAGGCGAATCAGTTGTTTGTAGGAAAGGCCACTTGATGGCAATGAAATGGAGGGATAAAAGAGACATATACATGCTATCAACTTTTCATTCTGGAAAAATGGTGGATACAGGAAAACTCGACAGAACTACTGGGGAAAATCACATCAAACCTGACTGTGTCATAAGCTACAACAAGATGATGGATGTAGTGGACATCACAGATCAGATGTCAAAACTACTATTCTTTTGCCAATAAAACTATGAAATGTTGGAAGAAGATATTCTTTTATTTTCTCAACATGATGATGACTATCGCATATATATTGTATCGAAAGTACACTGATAAACCAGATGATCATTACGAGTTCCGCTGATCTGTAGCTAAAGCTCTCATCACTGGATGTTTCCATCTATTTGTACCAGTTCGAAATCAAATTAGACCTACTGATGACCCTCTTGTGAGACTTGATGCAGCAAAAAATGGTCATTTTCCTGATTATTGTCCAGCTGCACAGAAGAAGGGTCTGGGCAAAGCTCAACGTCAGTGTGCTGTCTGTTCTTCCAGAGGACTTAGGACTGATACAACAATCTGGTGTCGGAAATGTCAAAAGGGCCTTTGCGTAGCACCCTGCTTTGAAATCTACCACACAAGAAAAGATATCAAGAGGTCTACACCTGACTCTGATGATGATATTTCAGAATAGTGTACTCCAAATGGTATAAATAAAACAATTGTCACCAATTTCAGGTTTCATTACTGATGACAACGTTGAATTCTGTTCACCAGAAGTACATGAAACGCAGTACCCAATATTATTATAGCAGCCAACTAGGCCACATCTTGACTATGTTGACAAGATGTGGCCTAGTTGGCTGCAATAACAATATTGGGTACTGTGGGGGTGGGAAAAAACCTCATGGTGATGCTGTTATCCATTTGAGTCTTCTGGTGTGGGCTCGTGAGTGATTTTTCCCTTCGTGAAATCATTTAGCTCTGGCCAGTAGCAGTCTCTCACACACCCAATAGCATATAAAATTCCCCACATTCTATATTATCAAGTCTTCATTGCATGTACTCTTTCCTGTTTATCTATATCAACAAGAAAGAAGACATTCAATGAAGATTTGGTAATCCTTTTTATGGGACAAAATGATATTGATTCAGACATAGTGATATTTGGTGAAAAAATGGCCTACAATGAGACAATCCTTGAAACACAGTTCCCAGTATGGTTATTTGAGCCAACTAAGCCATATCTCGACTATGCTTGTAAGATATGGCTTACTTGGCTGCAATAACAATTTTGGGTACTGTGGGGGTGGGGGAAACCTTATGCTGATGCTGTTATCCATTTGAGTCTACTGGTGTGGACTCACGAGTGATTTTTCCCTTCGTGAAATCATCTAGCCCTGGCCAGCAGCTAGTCTCTCGTGCCCCAATGGTGTATAAAATTCTCCCATTCTGTATTACCAAGTCTTCATTGTATATATTCTTTCTTGTTTATCAATATTACAAGAAAAAAGAAGACATTCAATGAAGATTTGGTAATTTTTTGTTATGGGACAAAATGATTTTGATTCAAACAAAGTGATATTTTGTGAAAAATGGCCGACAATGAGACAATCCTTGAAACACAGTTCCCAGTATGGTTATTTGAGCCAACTAGGCCATATCTTGACTATGCTTGTAAGATATGGCTTACTTGGCTGCAATAACAATTTTGGGTACTGTGGGGGTGGGGGAAACCTTATGGTGATGCTATTATCCATTTGAGTCTTCTGGTGTGGGCTAGCGAGTGATTTTTCCTTCGTGAAATCATTTAACCCTGGCCAGCAGCCAGTCTCTCACACACCCCAATAGCATATAAAATTCCCCACATTCTATATTATCAAGTCTTCATTGCATGTACTCTTTCCTGTTTATCTATCTATATCAACAAGAAAGAAGACATTCAATGAAGATTTGGTAATACTTTATGGGGTAAGATGAAGTTGATTCAGAACTAGTGATATTTGGTGAAAAATGCCGGCAGGGAGACACAGAATTTCTAACATGCGGTGGCAGTCCAAGGGTTAAGATTATCCCTATTATGCGGACTAATCCTGTGCATTACACAGCCTCAGTGCGTGTACATTTTCATGAAGAGTTTGAATCCGAATCAAATTTCACCATTCCTGAAGTTGAAGATACTGCACCTTCTTACAACCACGAGGACCCGCGGTGGCTCAGTGGTAGACTGTTGGACTTCTATGCTAGAGGTCCCGAGTTTGATCTTGTCCGGGACGACCTGTGTTGTGTCCGTGGGCAAGGCCCTTTATCCCAGTTACTTACATGGACGATGACGATGTGTACTGAGGCGTACTGCACATCAGTGGTGCACATGTCTTCAACCACTGTAACCCTGCTTGAGCAGAGCTTTAACAGAGTTAGAATGTTGAAGAGCTGACAGTTGCTCGTCGACGCTTGATGGTTCTTTCCGGGTACTCTGGCTTCCTCCACCCATAAAACTGTAACAATCACGATTAGCCATTGTGCATTAGTATGTGACCTTAAACACCAATAAATAAATAAATACAACCCTAAATTTTTTGTCAGTTTCCACTGAAGTATTGTATTAAACTGCAACTCATCCGTTTTTTAGCAAATCATTCAAAAATGTGGAATAGCCTAGGACAGGATCGAAGTGGCTTCAGATGCAGAGCCTCTTTGGACTCTTCTTCTGTCATCGGGGTCTCCTGTACAGGAGACCCGATGATAGAAGAAGAGTTCAAGAGGAGACACTTGTTATGATTTTGAAACTTCTCCACGGTTCAAATTTTCTGAAACGGCGCAACTCAGATCAGATCGAATCATCGAGACATTATTTAATTGTATTTTTAAGCTTCGCAGGACCATATTTATTATGTGCAGAATCTTTTTCTTTTCAAGCTCCAGTTTCTAAAAAAGTTGAACCAGCACCACCTCCTCCACCTGAGGACAACCAATCAAAACCTGTTGCTAAATATGTTGCACCCAGTTTGAGAGGTGCCTCAACTACACCATCAACACAAGGGTCTTCATCAAGGAGAATCAAGAAAAACAGCACCCAATTTGACTAGTGAAGAAGACTTTCCTACACTTGGAGGAATGAGAGAAACAGGGTGATGATTGTAGTTTTCTATTTTCACCTCGTATATTGTGATGCTATTTATAGTTTTCCATTGTGGGTTTAGCAGTAATCAAAATATACATACAGTTTTGCGGTACCTGTCACATGAAATCATCTCATTTTTAGCCCGACTGTTTACAGTAAGGGGTATAGTAATGACTTTTGTCCGTCCGTCCATCTGTCTGTCTGTCCGTCTGTTAACATTTAGTTTGTGGTTAAAGTTTTTTACTGAAGGTTCAAGTGGGATTTTTTTTTTTTTTTTTTTTTCTCCCTGTTTAGTTGACATTTGGAGTTTTGGTTAAAGTTTCTGGTTAAAGTTTTTTATTCAACCTTCAAGTACAGGCTATACCCGGTAGTTCTTGTCTGATCGTCACAAAATTTTCCTATGCAGGTTTTAGGTCTTGTCTTCATGAGAACGTCCCCTTTTGGTCGTGCTCGGTCAACCGGTATGGCTGCCTGAGCCCAAAACCCGAAAACCATTAGCACAATCTACAGGTCGTATTTATGAAGGGATTTCATTGCAACTTCATAGAATGCCTATGTATAATGCCTAGATGAGAATGTCCCCGTTTGGGCATGATCTGTCAACTGTGATGGCTGCCCAAGCCCGAAACCCAAAAACTTTTAGTACAGTCTGCAGGTCATGTTTAATATGTAACTTGATACGATGACTCCGTATGATGTCTACATGAGAATTTCCCCATTTGGGCATGATCTATCAACCGTCACATCTGCCGAGCCCAAAACCTGAAAACCTTTAGCACAGTCTACAGGTCATATTTATAGAGGGATTTCATTGTAACTTGATAGGTTGACTTCATATAATGTCAACATGAGAAAGTCCCCTTTTGGACGTGATTGGGCAACTTTGACGGCTACAGGTGCCCAAAACCCGAAAACCTTCAGCACAGTCTACAGTCATATTTATGAAGGGATTTCATTGTAACTTCATAGGATCAATCCACATGATGCCCAGATGAGAATGTCCCCTTTTGGTTGCGATCATTCAACCATGATGGCTGCCCGAGCCCGAAGCCCGAAAACCTTTGGCACAGTCTACACGTCATATTTATGGAGGGATTTCATTGTAACTTGATAGGTTGACTTCATATAATGTCTACATGAGAACATCCCCTTGGGCAACTGTGACGGCAACAGGGGCCCGAAGCCCTAATACCTTTAGCACAGTCTACAGGTCATATTTATGGAGGGATTTCATTGTAACATGATAGGTTGACTTCATATAATGTCTAGATGAGAGCGCCCCCTTTTTGGGCAACTGTGACAGCAACATAGGCCCGAAGCCCGAAAACCTTTAGAATATTCCACAGGCCATAATTATGAAGGGATTTCATTGTAGCTTGGTAGGGTGACTCCAAGTTTATGGTTAAAACCCCAACAAACACCAACCACCCCCCTACTCCCCCCCCCCCCCCCCCCCCCCCCCCCCCCCAATTAGGCTTTTTTTTCTACTCTTCTCCAATATGCATTTTGAACTATTTACTGTCACTACATGCGGAACCTTTTTTTTAAACTTATGTACCCCTCCCCCCTTGCCCCCCCCCCTTCCCCCCCGCCAATTAGGCACTTTTTTTTTTCCTTTCTTCAAAAATGCTTGTTTACAGTTTTGATTAAAAACCCAGACAAGCACCACCGCCCCCCCAATTAGGCATTTTATTTTTTTTTATTTCCTCCAATATGCATTTTGAACTATTTACAGTCACTGCATGCGGAACCCTTTTTTAAACTCACATAAACTCAAACTCATTTTGAATACCAAATTTTGTATATGCCATTCCTGGGACAGTTGGGCTGCATGCGTGACATCACTCTCGTTATTATCACCTGTATTCTGAATGTGTATGATGCCTGAAAAAGGAAGTGCGGTGGCTCAGTGGTTACAGAACTGAACTTCAAACCGAAAGCTACGCAGGGATAACTGTGTTGTGTCCTTGGGCAAGACACTTCATCCCGATTGCCCACATGGGGGCACGGTGGTTCTGTGAACAAAGGTGTACTTCTCATCGATGGTGCACTTGACTTCAATAAATGCTAACCCTGCTTGTGTGGAGTTAGTACATTGGGGAGTCTGACAGTTGCTAGCCATAGCTCGGTGGTTGTCTCCAGGTACTCTGGCTTCCTCCACGCGTAAAACTATCGGACACGATTTTACTCTGGCTGTCGAAAGTGCCGTTAAAAACCCCAATAAACAACAAATAGATGCCTGGAATGTTACAATTACTAACTCGAAGCGCTTGGTTATTACAGTGGGAACCCGGTTAATTGAATAGCTGCTTTTCCAGTGAAGATTATTCAATTAACTTGAGTATTCAATTAAGGATTTGGTCACTTTCCTATATTCTTGAGAAAAGCTGAGCATTTATTCTATTATATCTGGTTTGACAAAAGGTTGTGGAACTCGGTCAAAAAAGAGATAATAGATTAAATGCATGTATTGGATGTACTGAGGCCAAATAGGTCTGTATACAAGGGGAATTTGTTGATTGTTAGACTAATTTCTCGACATATTACAAGATTTTTTATTATGCCCTTGCCATCCTGGCAGGAGTATATGGTATTTCTTGTGTCCGTCAGTCTGCCCATCCATCCCAAAGTTATACCATACACTACTCTCACACCTTTCAAAACAGACATCTGAAATTTTGCACAATGCAAATCTACATGCAGCACATTACCATGTTAGAAGGTCAGGCGACTATGTATGTTTTTGTCACAGTTATTGCCCTTTTTCAACTTAGAAAATTTTATGTGTTTTTTAATTATGGTTACCTTCATGGTGTAATCAACTCCTCCCACCGTTGTTAATGTAATTAGTTGAAACTTTAGAACATGGTTATACATGCCTTGAAGATATGCAACATTTATTAAGTTTGTAGAAATTTTTTTTTTACAAAATTATTGCCCTTTATCGACTTGGAAAATTTCCAGTGTTTTTTTTTTTAGCTCACCTGAGCGAAGCTCAAGGGGAGCTTAACTAATCACTTTCTGTCCGTCGTCCGTCGTCCGTCGTCCGTCGTCCATCGTCCGTCGTCCGTCGTCCGTCGTCCGTCGTCCGTCGTCGTCCGTCCGGCGTTAACTTTACATTATCGACTTCTCCTCCTAAACCACTAGCCCAATTTTATTCAAATGTTGGCTAAATGTTTATTACCTAATGCCAATTCAGATTTGTTCAAATGAAGTTGCCCCTCCTCCTGGGTGGTGCCACACCCCCAAGGGGCACCAAAATCTTTGTAAATCTTCTTCTCATGAACCAGCAGTAGCAGAGACTTGATATTTGGTGTGCAGCTTCCTTTTGAGGTGTAGACTCAGATTTGTTCAAGAGAAGTTTGTGGGGCTATACTTGACGTTGTTATGTGAGGGGCAAAATTTTTTGCCCCGCCCAAAATTTCTATTTTCCAAACCGAGAGGCTGATTTGAACCAAATTTTATGTGAGGGCTTATTGGGTCATGAGTACTTGATTTATGCAAAAAAAAATTTTCCCGCAGCCCCGTGGGAACCGCAGGAGCTAAAAATAGAAAAAATTTAAAACGCCCATATCTCCAAAACTGCACGGCACTGAGAATTTTTATTTGGTGTGCAGCTTCCTTAGGACCAACAGAAAGGATTGGTAAAAAAAAATTGCCATCGGTTTTATCATAGGGTACAGTTTCGGGACTTTGAAAAAGTGCTGAGTCAGCACTTTTTAACACTGTAGGCAATGGGAAAAACATTAAAAAATCTTCTTCTCCAGATCCAGCAGGCAGAATCTTTTGATAATTGGTATGCAACATTGTAGGGTGGATCTGATTCAAGTTTGTTCAAATCGGCCCCCTGGGTTCATATTTGGGCTCAGTATAGGAGCCCGATTTCGAACTTAGTGCATTTCAGGCAAATTTCTTAAAAAATCTTCTTCTCCAGATCCAGCAGGCAGAATCTTTTGATATTTGGTATGCAACATTGTGGGGTGGATCTGATTCAAGTTTGTTCAAATCGGCCCCCTGGGTTTATATTTGGGTTCAGTATAGGAGCCCAAATTTGAACTTACTGCATTTCAGGCAAATTTCTTTGAAAATCTTCTTCTCCAGATCCAGCAGGCAGAATCTTTTGATATTTGGTATGCAACATTGTAGGGTGGATCTGATTCAAGTTTGTTCAAATCGGCTCCCTAGATTCATATTTGGGCTCACTATAGGAGCTCGAATTCGAATTTAGTGCATTTCAGGCAAATTTCTTCAAAAATCTTCTTCTCCAGATCCAGCAGGCAGAATCTTTTGATATTTGATATGCAATGTTGCGGGGTAGATCTGATTCAAGTTTGTTCAAATCGGCCCCCTGGATACATATTTGGGCTTACTATAGAAGCCCGAATTCGAACTTAGTGCATTTCAGGCAAATTTCTTAAAAAATCTTCTTCTCCAGATCCAGCAGGCAGAATCTTTTCATATTTGGTAAGCAACATTGTGGGGTGGATCTGATTCAAGATTGTTCAAATCGGCCCCCTGGGTTAATATTTGGGCTCAGTATAGGAGCCCGATTTCGAACTTAGTGCATTTCAGGCAAATTTCTTAAAAAATCTTCTTCTCCAGATCCAGCAGGCAGAATCTTTTGATATTTGGTATGCAACATTGTAGGGTGGATCTGATTCAAGTTTGTTCAAATCGGCCCCCTGGGTTCATATTTGGGCTCAGTATAGGAGCCCGATTTCGAACTTAGTGCATTTAGGCAAATTTCTTAAAAAATCTTCTTCTCCAGATCCAGAAGGCAGAATCTTTTGATATTTGGTATGCAACATTGTGGGGTGGATCTGATTCAAGTTTGTTCAAATCGGCTTCCTAGATTCATATTTGGGCTCACTATAGAAGCTCGAATTTGAACTTAGTGCATTTCATGCAAATTTCTTAAAAAATCTTCTTCTCCAGATCCAGCAGGCAGAATCTTTTCATATTTGGTAAGCAACATTGTGGGGTGGATCTGATTCAAGTTTGTTCAAATCGGCCCCCTGGGTTTATATTTGGGCTCAGTATAGGAGCCCAAATTTGAACTTAGTGCATTTCAAGCAAATTTATTACAAAATCTTCTTCTCCAGATCCAGCAGGCAGAATCTTTTGATATTTGGTATGCAACATTGTGGGGTGGATCTGATTCAAGTTTGTTCAAATCGGCTTCCTAGATTCATATTTGGGCTCACTATAGAAGCTCGAATTCGAACTTAGTGCATTTCAGGCAAATTTCTTAAAAAATCATCTTCTCCAGATCCAGCAGGCAGAATCTTTTGATATTTGGTATGCAACATTGCGGGGTGGATCTGATTCAAGTTTGTTCAAATCGGCCCCCTGGATTCATATTTGGGCTCACTATAGAAGCTCGAATTCAAACTTAGTGCATTTCGGGCAAATTTCTTCAAAAATCTTCTTCTCCAGATCCAGCAGGCAGAATCTTTTGATATTTGGTATGCAACATTGCGGGGTGGATCTGATTCAAGTTTGTTCAAATCGGCCCCCTGGATTTATATTTGGGCTTAATATAGAAGCCCGAATTCGCACTTAGTGCATTTCAGGCAAATTTCTTCAAAAATCTTCTTCTCCAGATCCAGCAGGCAGAATCTTTTGATATTTGGTATGCAACATTGAGGGGTGGATCTGATTCAAGTTTGTTCAAATTGGCCCCCTGGATTCATATTTGGGCTTAATATAGAAGCCCGAATTCGCACTTAGTGCATTTCGGGCAAATTTATTAAAAAATCTTCTTCTCCAGATCCAGCAGGCAGAATCTTTTGATATTTGGTATGCAACATTGTGGGGTGGATCTGATTCAAGTTTGTTCAAATCGGCTTCCTAGTTTCATATTTGGGCTCACTATAGAAGCTCGAATTCGAACTTAGTGCATTTCAGGCAAATTTCTTAAAAAATCTTCTTCTCCAGATCCAGCTTCAGAATCTTTTCATATTTGGTAAGCAACATTGTGGGGTGGATCTGATTCAAGTTTGTTCAAATCGGCCCCCTGGGTTTATATTTGGGCTCCGTATAGGAGCCCAAATTTTAACTTAGTGCGTTTCAGGCATATTTCTTAAAAAATCTTCTTCTCCAGATCCAGCAGGCAGAATCTTTTGATATTTGGTATGCAACATTGTAGGGTGGATCTGATTGTGATTCATGAACGTATTTATTTGTAAAGTTGATAGAATCTTAGACAAAATTTGCAGAAAAGATCTACTATAGAAGGGGTGGTATCCAGGGTGAACCGTTTACCCAAATCTAGCAGTACTAATGCATTATTCACACAAATCTTCGTTCAAATTTTATGACCCCTCATTGGAACACACGCATTCAGCTCATTCCAACAAAGGTCATATGCCATGTTTTCGAGACAAAGGAATAAAAATTTTAGTTATTCATGAAATTTTTAGGCAACTGTTGTCTGTTATTCGCATTGCTTCATGAAATTTCAGTACTTTTAGAAGTTACCTCAGTAATCAAGGGTTAATTCCCCTTAATTAAATGTCGCCTCTAAAAAACAACCACTTTGCATATCTTACCTTTTTACCAGCATAACTGCCAAAACTTGTCAGCATTCTTCGCAAAAATTGCTATTCAAATTTTAATTTTTGTCTCTTAAACATACATGTACTTATCGCTTGTAAATACCCCATTGGAATGAGCTTTTTGAGCTCATTCCAATGAGAGGTCGCACACCATGCTTTTTGAGTCAAAAAAGCAATTTTTTTAGTTATTCCAGAATTTCGTACGTAAAACACAGCTTTATGACTTCACATTAAAATGAGCTCTCTAAGCTTGTTCCAATCAACATTCACGCACTATGTCTTTCACACAAAAAATAAAATTTTCCATTTATTCAGGAATTTTGTTTGCAAGAACACTCTTACCCCCCCCCCCCCCCCCCCCCCCCACAAACACACACACACAAACACACACACACACACACAAACACAGACACACACACCTAAAAGTTCGTCAGCAAAAAAACAGTTACTCTCTATTTTTAAATGCATTATAGGAACAACTTGCCTAATCAAATTTAAATACTTTTGCATCATTCTGTATCTAGAACAAACCATTTACCATATCTTTACGCAAAATTCTCCAGCATCATTCACAAAAAAACACCATTATTTATATATTCACATTTCTGTCTCAAAAATATACCTGATCTTCCCATACCCCTATTGGAATAAGCTGTTTGAGCTTGTTCCAATGATGATAAAAAAAAATAAAATTTGTGAAAATTTTTGTTTTCTTGCATGCAAATATATACATGTAGCACATGGAAGATATCCACAGTTGGGGAGAGATGTCCAAGGCTATCTCTTCACATTCCTTGTTTGTGCTTCATGCTAAACCAGTTTGTCTGCAGAGATAAATTTGCTTTATTAAAAATCATTGGAGATTGGCCACACACCAATGATTTTAAATAAAACTAATTTTAGGTAACAAATGTTGAACTTCAAACAAAATCTATCACTCAACCAGTTAATGTTGATGAGGCATGACATGGTGAAGGTGACCTAAAATACTTCTTAGAGTCACTTTGTCAGGTGAGCGATTAAGGCCACGTGGGGCCTCTTGTTTTTTTATTGCGGGTACCTTATTGAGGGTACCTTCATGGTGTTACCAACTCCTTCCACAGTTTGTAATGCAGAGATATGAGATCTTAGGATATGGTTACATACACAATGAAGTTGTGCAGCCTCGATAAAGCTTGCCAAAAAAATATTTTTTCACAAAATTATTGCCCGTTGTTGACTTTGAAAATTTCCAGTGTGTTTTAATTGAGGTTACCTTCATGGTGTAATCAACTTCTTGAACAGGTTCTTATGTTGAGAGTTGAAACTTTAGGATATGCATGGTTACACATGCCTTGGAGATGTGCACCATATATAAAGTTTGTGGAAAAATATTTTTCATAAAATTATCAAATCAAATCAAACCAAGTCACACTTACATTTGGTAAAGAGGTGGGGATACCTTTTTATCTCACCTGGCCTAAAAGACCATGTGAGCTTTTCACATCATTTGGTGTTTGTCGTCGTCCGGCGTCCATAAGCTTTTCACATTTTCATCTTCTCTGTAACCGCTGAGCCGGTGTGAACCAAACTTGGCAGGAATGCTCTATGGGAGGTCCAACAAACGGTCCTCATTTTGTTCCCGTTGGGTGAAAAACATGGCTTCAGAGGCATTCTTGGATTCTGGTTGGTGGATTTTCAAAAATCTTCACCTCTGAAACCACGAGGCCAAATGTTTTGAAACTTCACATGAATGATGACTGGGATCCCTTCTACCAACGATCCTCATTTAATGTTGATCGGGTTACAAACATGGCCGCAATAGCAGCTTACAGTTACTGTAGGAACCCTATGGGAAATCACATTTTCATCTTCTTCTCTGGAACTACTGAGCCGATGTGAACCAAACCTGGCAGGGATAGTCTATGGGAGGTCCTCTGCAAACGATCCTCATTTTGTTCCCATGGGTTTGAAAACATGGCCGCCAGAGGTATTCTTTGATTCTGATTGGCAGATTTTGAAAAATCTTCTCCTCTGAAACCACAAGGCCAAATGTTTTGAAACTTCGCATGGTTGATGACTGGGACCCCTTCTACCAATGATCCTCATTTGATGTTGATCGGGTTGCAAACATGGCTTCATTTGCGGCTTATAGTTACTATAGAAACCCTATGGGAAATCACATTTTCATCTTCTCTGGAACTTCTGAGCCAAAGTGAACCAAACTTGGCAGGAATGGTCTATGGGAGGTCCTCTACAAACTATCCTTCTTTTGTTCCCGTGGGTTGGAAAACATGGTCGCCAGAGGCATTCTTTGATTCTGGTTGGTTGATTTTCAAAAATCTTCTCCTCTGAAACGGTCGGGCCAAATGTTTTGATACTTCACATAAATGATGACTGGGCCCCCCTCTACCAATGATCCTCATTTATTGTTGATCGGGTTGTAAACATGACCACAATTGCGGCTTATATTTACTATAGAAACCCTATGGGAAATCACATTTTCATCTTCTTCTCTGGAACTACTGAGCCGACCTGAACCAAACCTGGCAGGGATAGTCTGTGGGAGGTCTTCTACAAATGCTTCTCATTTTTGTTACCGTGCATCGAAAAACATGGCTGCCAGAAGCATTTTTTGATTCTGATTGGTGGATTTTTAAAAATCTTCTCTGAAACCACAAGGCCAAATGTTTTGAAACTTTGCATGGCTGTTGACTGGGACGGCCTCTACCATACCAAAGATCCTCATTTAATGTTGATCGTGTTGTAAGCATGGCCACAATTGTGGCTTATAGTTACTATAGAAACCCTATAGGAAATCGTATTTTCATCTTCTCCGGAACTACTGAGCTGACGTGGACCAAACATCGCAGGAATGGTTTACAGGAGGCTCTCTATAAACGTTCCTCTTTTTGTTCTAGTTGGTTGGTAAATATGGCCACCAGAGAGACATTCTCTGATTCTGATTGATGGATTTTGCAAAAATCTTCCCCTCGGAAACTACAAAGTCAAATGTTTTGAAACTTCACATGACTGAGGACTGGGACACCTACCAATGATCCTCATGTAATGTTGATGTAATGTTGCAAACATGGCCACAATTGCAGCTCATAGTTACCATGGAAAGCCTATGGGAAATCACATTTTATATGTAGTTCCAGATGAGTGATCACAGGCTCTGTAGAGCCTCTAGTTGTGTCGTCCTATGGTGTCACTTGATAGTTTTTATGATAATACCCCAATGGTCTGTAATCTGTCAAAGGTTCGATGTCTGTAATCCTTCATCCGTCACCCAGTAAAAAATGTTTCATTTCTGTAATGCTATCCATGGTATTGCAGTTGGGAGTTGGGGGGTATATATGCTACCCTCAGCATTGCTCTACTGTTTTCAGATTCAGTTTGTGAATTACTCTGGCTGATATGGCTGAATCGTAAGGTAAAGGTCTGTTTAACAATTTTGTTTACCCAAGATACACATTTCACAGTTATTGTACATGCTTCAAACTACAATTATAGCCATATCAGCTCAGTGTTGAAATTTCATTAGAATCACATGTATTTTCTGCTTCTTTTATTCATCTCACATGCTGTGAGTTGATTTGGTATAAAATAATACAATCTTTGTCTGGAACATAGATATTTAGAAATATAGTCATCCTTTTGTAATATACATTTTGTAAGCCTGGCATTCTTTACGAGTGCAGGACGATTTGTCAATATTGCATTGATTTGAAATAATTCATGACCCATTCTGTGACGCATTTCGATAGATTTTGAGCGTAGAAGACAGTCACATAAGAATTGAATGCAATATAAGAATTGAATAATGAGAAGATGTGTGTGCCAATTTTTCCACTATGTAGCTGAATGTAGTACAATTTTTCAGTCACAATATTAATACCTTGAAGTGAACATAACCAAAATAGCATACAAGTTTTTGCATTGAAAATTTCAGGTGCAATTGCACTCCCAAGCAATCTGAGGAGGGCAACTGTTTTGCACTCCTTGATTTTCTAGATTGCCAGGCCTGATTTTGCAACATATTGTTGTTATGAGTTTATGTGGACCACAGTCCATGTGTAGAGAATTAAAGCCACAAATGTAGTTGAAAATAATAATGATGAAGTGTGAAATTAGCTATTTAGTTAAATTTTTAACCCTTTTACTTTATTGCTATCATTTGATGCAAATTAATTGCAGGCCCTCCACATGGGAACCCCGGGAAGTGAAGCAGCACATCCCCAATTAACCGGAGTTTTATCCATAACCTGTCTGCTAATAACAGAGTGAATTTGTACTGAAGCTATGGTGAATGATTTTGTGCTTGGAAGTGAAATTCAGTTAACAGGGTTAATCAATTAAAAGGTCCTTATTAAGTGGGCACCACTGTACCATCACTTATTGTCTGGCTGAGTGTGTTATGCCAGTAAAGTTGGACACAACACAACTGACATTGCAAATGTTTAGAAATACAGTGGAGTCCACTTAATGGTATATCTTTTAATTGTATATAACATGGTTCCTGTAGGGGCCTTGCATTCAGGGAACAGACTTGAATGTGACCAAGGGTCATTCAAGGCCTTGAAATCCTGGAAAATGTATCGGGAGGCCTTGAAAAGCCTTGAATATTCATGAAATTAAAAAATGCTGACGAAGCACTAATCATAACTATACAGTTTTATATGCCAGAGTTTGTGAAGGCGTAGACCAAGCTTTGACCTCCAATCATTACCACCTCCTCCCACTTCCCTTGTAGGGAAGTGGGAGGAGGAGTTAATGACCAGAGGTCTTAGTTAGGACTATTGAAGGCAGGATCTTGAAAATCCTTGAATTTGGCTATTATAGGGCCTTGAAAAATGCTGAATTATATCGAGAAATGGCCTTGAATAGCCTCGGATTCTATCACTTCTTGCCTCAGGAATCCTGTGTAATAACTATTTACCATACTTTCAGGACAAATATGACCTGTTAATTGCCCGGTGGTTTTAGGGTAAACTTAAGTTAATTGAATAAAAAAAAAATCTTCTGTAATCTGTCAAGTGATTATTCCATCATTCACTGAATTTTCCACATTCAAGGACATTTTTGGCAATAATACATTCAGTGAGGGTATTTAATCTATTATATCTTGTTTGACAGAGTTCATTGTGCCCTGTCAAACAAGATATAATAGATTAAATGCTTAGTTTATAACT
The DNA here is from genome assembly GCA_031216915.1 of Pictodentalium vernedei. Lineage (NCBI taxonomy): Eukaryota > Metazoa > Mollusca > Scaphopoda > Dentaliida > Dentaliidae > Pictodentalium > Pictodentalium vernedei. The sequence continues at coordinate 250,859,074 of CM062289.1, forward strand.
ACAAGATTAGAAAATGACCCATTTCCTGTGAATTATATTTGTATACAAATGTTATTTGAATATTTAGTTTAGGTGCCACAATTATTAAAAATATTTAGTTTAGGTGCCACAGTTATTAAAAATATTTAGTTGAGGTGTCACGGAAAGTGATTGACTGAACCGTATGCATCTGCCAAACAGTTATGTGCTATGCATCTTCCAACATATGAATCAGCCAAAACATGCATCTGCCAATAAAGGTATATAAAGTAGAGCCAAACTAGCCACCTCATGCCTATGTCAAAGTTCACATGTTGGATGAAACCAGTTAGGCTAGACAAGCGACAATACAGGATTGCTGCAAGTTGAGATTCTCTCAGACTCTTCAGAGTTGTTGCAATTATTACATGCTAGCCACAAAAATACTTGGAAATTGGTGTAACAGAAAATGCAATATGTATTTCTTTGACGAACACGATTTGTATGAAAGTTGTATTTAAAAATCATATTTCTCGCTCGGTTCGATTGCCGATTTCCAATCAATTGTTCATTGTTCTCAACAAGGGTTCTCTGAAGTTTCATTATAAGCAATGACTGTCTACAAAAATAGCATTACCAGACAAATTGATGAACATAAAATAAAATGAATACATATGTTTTTTGTTTGAACACCATTTTAGGGAAGAATGAAAAGGAACTATTTTGTTCGTCATGTCTCAGTTTGGCCTTCACAGTGGGTTTGCCATCAATCAGCTGATTGGCGAAATTCTCAGAAAAATTACAACTGCTACAAAAACAGCAAATATATTATTAATATCGGGGGCATATAATAAAAAGAATACGTATGCTTTGAATACCTTTGTCATTTCATTCTTTCAGCCACTCGTGAAAATACCATATCATATTTCTTTCCAATCACTCTTGAGAGAATTCATGTATTTAAACAAAAAAATCCTCTATAATCAGTAAATTATTTAATATTACGCGTTTAAAATATGGAGAAAATAAGATACACTTTACTAAATCACTTCCCTTGAGTAACTTCAGTGACAATTTTTGCTCCCTTAACAGTGGATCTTGATAAATTTAGGTTGCACTATATTTTACTTGACAGAAATGATGGACTGCACATCCCATTGGATTGAGCACAGTGGCCTCATTTCAGTCAAAGGTCATCAGCTCTGGAAGCATTAAAGAAAAAAAAACAACATCCAAGCATGTATTGTGTATACATAAATTGAATTACTACATGTTTTAAATTTTTTATTTCAGACAAAGTGGTGATGATTCGCTTCGGGGAAATGTGCAGGATCCACGACATAAGAAAATTGAGCTAACTTTAGAGAATAAATTCTCTGCCTTGCAGGATTGATGAATATGTTCATAGTGAATACAGATACTTCAGAAAAAAAAAACAAAGCCTACTTGTTACAGTAGTGGTCAGAATAAGTTGGAAAGTCATGATGATAAATTGGAAACTTTAAAAATTTTGTGCACCAGATAGTCATTAACTGGAAAATTGAATCATCCATTTATTGTCTTCAGATAACACAAGAGTTATAAAGTCAGACAGTTGTGCTTTTATCTTTGAGACTCGTCAGAAATTTTGTAGGCCAACTCATTTCCATTTGAAAATTTGCTATAGTGCTAAATTGATTTTTTGTGGTCACAATTGGCCATTGTGCAGAAGTTATGTGACCTTAAACACCAATAAATAAATTGATTTTGAATGTTAATATAGTGGAACCCAGTTAATTGGATATATCTTAATTGAATAACCCAATTAATTGCATATAACTCCAGATACCAAACCATTTACCATATTTTCAGTGCAGATTTGACCTGTTCATTGCTTATAGGTTATAGAGTACACTCATGTTAATTGAAGAAATCTTTGATCTATTGAAGAATTACTTGACCATTAAATTCCCCATATTTGTAGTCCTATTTGACCAGAGTACATTCAACATAAAGCATTTAGTCTATCTTATCTTGTTGGACGGGGGAGCGCGGTGACTCAGTAGGTAGAGGTGCAGGCTGCAAGCCGAGAGGTCCTCGGTTCGAATCCCACCTGCGGCAACCGCGTTGTGTCCTTGGGCAAGACACTTCATCTCCATTGCCTGTATGGGGGCACGATGACGCCGTGTACTAAGGCGTACTGCACGTCGATGGTACGCATGTCTTCAACCAATCTAACCCTGCCTGTGCTGCAGTGCGGAGTTACGATGTTGGGGAGCTGGCAGCTGCTCGTCGTTGCTCGGTGGTTCTCTCCGGGTACTCCGGCTTCCTCCACCTGTAAAACTGTCACGGTCATGATTAGCCATTGTGCATAAATATGTGACCTTAAACATCATTAAATAAATAATAAATAATCTTGTTGGACAGAGCTGCATAATATCTTTCAAACAAGATATAATCAAATAAGTCCAAATTTTATCAAAAGAGTACACGAAAATGACAATGTTGAATACAACCATAAATTGAATATTTTTCCCATACAAAAAATAGCTATCCCATTAACCCTTTACCCAATGCAGACGATATCAAAATTTATTATTTTAAATATAATTTTTTGAAATTTTTCAAAACATTTGATTTCAACAAAACCATATCATGTGAACCCTTGTTGGAACGAGCTCATCGAGCTCGTTCCAATTAGGGGTCACATGATATGGTTTTGTTGAAATTTTTGAAAAATAATATTTTTTTCAACTGCTGAATTTGCATATTATGCGGGCGGATGCGGCCGTTTCGTTGGGTAAAGGGTTAACAGAGTACCAATGTGTAGTCTTGCATATATTATTATCACATGTATTTTTTTTTTAACCCTTTACCCAACGCAGACGATATCAAAATTTACTATTTTAGATATTATTTTTTAAATTTTTTCATAAAATTTCAACAAAACCATATCATGTGACCCCTCATTGGAACGAGCTCGACGAGCTCGTTCCAACGAGGGGTCACATGATATGGTTTTGTTGAAATTTTTTTAAAAATAATATTTTTTCAACAGCTGAATTTGCATATTACACCGGCGGATGCGGGCGATTTGTTGGGTAAAGGGTTAAGTAATATGATTACTGTATTGTGATAAACTGATTACTTACTCTCGATCAGATCTTTTTGGTCACAATGCAATCACCACAGTAGCTTGAGATTTCAGAATCAAATTTTTGCGAAATAAGACTAGAAAAAGACTAGCAAATGAAAATAGAGCATCTGAGATTTAATGTTATTGCATTTCTAAGGAGTGTGATGGCTCAGTGGTTTTGGCATTGGACCTCAGACTGAAAGGTCCACGGTTCGATTCCTGCCAGAGGTAAATGCATTGTGTCCTTGGGCTAGGCACTAAATCCCAATTGCCTCTGTTGGGGCATGGTGAAGCTGTATACTAAGGCATACTGCATGTCGATGGTGCACTTGTCTTCAGCTAATGCTAACCCTGATTATGTGGAGTTGGTATGTTGAGGAGTCTTGACAATTACTTTCCACTGCTAGGTGGATCTCTCCAGGAACTCCGGCTTCCTCTACCCATAAAACTGTCCAACCTGAAGTGACATTGACTGGCTGTCAACAGTGTCATTAAACCACAATAAACAAATATTGCATTTCTTATTTGACGAGTGAGATTCTGTAGCCTTTGTAGGGATGTAGGTGGACAGAGTTTCAACCGAATTGTCACCCTGTCAGGATGCTGTCAAAATTCTCTGTCTACTTTTGTTATTGCATTGATGTACAAAGCACCAGACAAGAGGCATAAAGGCAATAAAACAGTTTAATTTCAGCAAAAAAATGTGATGGAATAATTTATATTAGGAGCATGAAAGTATGCTTCAAATTTGTAGAAATGAAAAAACACATTCATATTAAATCTATTGTTAAAAATTCTTCCAAGTAGAATGCATCCATTTATGTAATCACAGGTGCTCACACTGGCCAAGTCGTGAGAAGAAATAAAAAAATTAACGTTTTTTATGAATCATAAAACAATCGTCAAATAAAAGCTATTAACCCTGGGAAGTGAAGCAGTTCTTGTTTACTGTGGTAAACAAGCTTTGTTTTACTGGTAAAATAGGCCCTCGACACTAATGCAGTGGATGTCCTCTAAAATGGGTAACGTGTATAAATGATTGACTAAACTGGGCTTTATCTCCTTGTTGTGGTCATGATTAGCCATTGTGCAGAAATATGTGACCTTAAACATAAATAAATAAATAAAAGCTATTAAATATGATTTTTCTTACTGTACCTGTTAACCCCCTGCATACTGATATCAGAATTTTCAAAATTTCAAACCACACATTTTTCCAATAATGCAACTAGGAAGGTAACCAATTCAGTCATGTTTGACAGAGCTCATTGAGCTCTGTCAAACAAGATAGATATAGAATAAATGGGTACTAGGGTCGGTAATCAAGATTTAAACCACGAGAATCTGATTACCAGCCCAAGTACCTATTTGTTTTATTTATACCATACTCTTAATAAATAATCAACTTTGTCACTTAAAATGGAAAAAAAATGTTACTTTCTATCGCAAACACACAGGTTTGTTTTTTGTTTACAACTGTGCCTGTGGGCAGTACTACCAGCTACACGTGAATGATTTATTGATAGCTGACACATCATAAATGTTGATTGATTTTACCTTGCTTTTTCAGTCAAATTATTATTAACAATTCTTGAATTTTATTTTAAATATTTAATTGTAGGTATTTTAAACTTAAGTCATTGCACGTAGTAGTTAGCACCGGAAAATGCCATATGTTTGAATGAAACATCGCAACGTGTGAATGCATTGAAGTTGGCAAATTGCATCATGTCAAAGGTCAAGTTGGATGAACTTCCTATTATATTTTTAAAAAAAAAAAATTTTAACCGCAGCAGAAGCTTTACACCAGTAGTGGGGTTGAAAGCTAAAACTTAACATACAGGCTTTTCACAGGTAGTAACATAGGCGAGCATGGTATAAAATTGGCTACATTCCTAGTTGCATTGTGGGAAAAATATGTGGCTTGAAATTTCAGCATCAGAGTGCAGAGGATAACTGTTGTGTCTAGAACTTGTTGTGACGAGGGTCTGTTCCATCACCATGCTGCACTGTAACATGTAATTTATACTTTAACAATTTTAATCCTTTACCCTTCATCAATAGCAGATGACACTTTCCAAAAACAAATTCTTGAATAACTGAAAATGTGTGTTTGTCACCTCAAAAAACATAGCTTATGACCCCTTCATTGGACAGAGTCAATGAATGAAGTCCAGTGAAGGAGTCATGAGCTATGTTTTCAAGGGTCATAAATAAGGAAATTTCAATGGCAAATTTTGTGAATGGTGTTGGCTAGAATTTTACCTGCGTCGCCAGCGGCAGTGCAGGTCTAGTAACTGCTCGACTCCGTTTGTCCATCAGTCCGTCCGAAACACTTCTTCCGTCAAAGTTTTCTTGGCATCTATGAAAGGGAATGATTTTATATATGGTCTGCTGCTTCATAATGATGAGTTGTATCGTGTATCTAATTTTCAGATCTGCCATGCAGCCACTTCCTGTTTGCCGATACTTTGAAGTCTGTTCTGTAATCAGTTGCATGCAGCGACGCAGGTCCAGACCCGGTATTGGTCTTGGCTTGTTCCATAAAGGGTCAAAACATATTTTGCAAACTAAATAAGGATTAAAGACACTTTATACCTCAATATTTTCTGGACTTGTGCTGATATTGCAAATAAGTACTGTGGCAGGGTTTCCGCTAGGGTAAAAAATGTTGTGGCCAGTAATTGGGGGAAAATCATAGAACAAAGGATTGCACCTCGAAAATGCTATTTTTTTCCCCATTAATGAAGGTATCAGAGTATTATTTAATTAGGTTGCCACTATATTAGTTTGTGATTAATAATTGGGAAGTGATTATAATCAAACCATGTGCACTTCAAAATTCAAATTATTTAGCAGAATATTCATCATAAAATTTGACCTAGTCTTCGTCGTCACAACATCATTAAAATAACAGAAACTAAGTCAGAACGAAAACATGAAAATTTAGTTTACTTAAAAGCAATCACTAGGAAATCAAAAAGCATGCAGTTGTGACATAAGTCACCGATTGACTCGAAGTTTGCCAATGTTCTCATATAATGTTGCACGACTCGCACATGGACTTTGCGAACTCGAGAGTGTCATTGATTAATCTCTGACCAACATTCATGTGTAATTTTACAATGCGTATCCTGCTCCTGTTTAGTGTAAACTGATATTATTACTGTTGAATGCATTGCGATGGTAGCATGAGAGTTTTATTTCATGTTTTCCCCGATGTCAAACTTCTTGTAGCAATTTATATCAACTATAGAATGCGCAGTTAGGGGAATTTAGGGCGAGGGGAACAGGGCCGTTCAGGGGATGCCAGGTCACCCTATCGGAAATGCTGACTAAGGTAAGATTTTTTCAAAAATTTCTTTTACATTTTATTGGAAAGTGCTATCTCCAGGTACTTTCCAATAAAAGGCAAGAAAGAAATTTACTGCTGACTGAATAATATTGACTGTGTGCAAATAATGTGTGGCCTCAAATGGCCAATCTCCTATAAAAGGTGTCGGCAAAATGTACTGCTGACTGAATATTGACTGCATGAAAAGAAGGTGTGGATCCAATAGAAGACCGTATAAATTAGGTAAATTATCATTTTGTTCACCTCAATGAACTGGGGTGATCAATAATTTGTTAGTCTACCTTTGGAGAGTTAGACAGTAACTCATTGCCTGCTGCAGACAAACTTTCCTGTCCAGTACAAAAATACCCTGTTAGGCTGTACAAAATAAAATAAATCATTCTCAATCAATTGTCCAGTGAGGGAGGTAGGTCTTATTTTTCTTCTTGCATTTCATTAGCATTGATTAGAGTCTTTTCACTGTCTTTTCACACACAATATATAGAAAGTGCATAATCATACAAATAAACTCATTTAATTTTAAAAATATAACTTTTACATCTTTAGTTATGCTCTACAGATTTCTGTTACATACACTCATCATAAAAACATAAAATGTGTTGAGTCTCCCAATTTTATAGTACAGTATGGCCGCCGTCGACTGATCACTTTCCATGGGATGGCAATATTTCCACAGATCTAATAATATTACATTCCGAACACTAATTATAGGAAAAATCATCAAAAATTTAATTAATGAAGCACCGGGTACAACCCGGTGCTTCATTAATTAAAATGTTGCTGATTATGATTTTTATTACTTGGTAAACTCATGCGTGGACATCACTGCCCATGCATGGATTACGACCAGTCCGCAACGACTGTACTGTAATGTTAGAAGACACTATACAGCAATAAAAGAACCCAATGAGGTGAGGTCAATTTCAGTGAGGAAAAACCTGATAATTAAAATATTTTTTTTAGCCTTATATTGTAAGAGGAATAATTTTGGCTCTTAACAAGGTAGATCACTACAAATAGGAGTAACTTCTTTATCAATAATTTCTTGTTGCCATTCATTCTCTATTTGATTTTTCATTAAATCAAGTCACGGCTGTTTTCCAGCAGCCACGACTTGATGTTATGAAAATTGCAGAAAATACTCATCAGGTAAAGTTTCAAGTTAATTGCAAGAGAACTTACTTGGATTTCTCTTGGAATTTGTTTTTTTAACCCTTTACCCATCACGGACAATATTAAAGTTTATTATTTTAAATATCATTTTTTTCAAATTTTTCAAAACATGTCAACAGAACCATATCATGTGACCCCCTCAATAGAATGAGCTGAACAAGCTCATTCCATTAAGGTGTCATATGATATGGTTTTGTTGAAATTTTGTGAAAAATAAAAGAAATTCAAATGCTGAATTTGTCTGTTATGAGGGTGGTTGCAGCCAATTTGTTAGGTAATGGGTTAACACTTCAGAACCATGAACTGCTTTATAATGATATCGCAGCCAGGTGTTGAACTTCCATGATGAAGTCATAGTACAGTGGAGCCCACTTAATTGGTTATCTCTTAATTGAATAACCCTGTTAATTGAATATAATTTCCAAACACAAAACCATTTACCATACCTTCAGTACAAATTTGACCTGTTAATTGAAAATAGATTATAGAGTAAACTCCTGTTAATTGAATAAAAAATCTTGTAATATGTCGAGAATTTACGCTGACAATAACCAACTTTCCCTTGTTTATTGACCTATTTTGGCTTCAGTACATCCAATACAGGTATTTAATCTATTATATCTTGTTTCTTATTCACTGCGGTAAACAGGCTTGGTTTTACTGGTAATATAGGACCCAGTCACCAGTGCTTGGGGGTGCAAACCTTCTCTAAAATTTGCAATTTGGCTTATTAACGCTCACACATCTTGAGTTGATACTCATGTTGTGGTCATGATTAGCCATTGTGCAAAAATATATGACCTTAAACTCCAATAAATAAATAAATATATCTTGTTTGACAGAGCTCTATGTGTAGTGTTGAAACGATTACCCATTTTTCAAAGTCGACTAGTCGACGGGAGTAATCGACTCAAAATCGACTAGTCGGCCTTTCTGTTCAAAACATAATTGTCTCCTGTAAATTAGGTGATAAGAGACTGTTACATGTAAGTTGATAACCCTTTCATTTAATGACTTGTTTGACAGGTGTTTGATGAAGTTTCCTTGTCAAAGTCATGAACATGGCTGTTCTCTTTTTCGTATTTGAGTTTTTTAAAACTTCGTGCATATTATAGCTTAAACCATTCAGTAAAAAAATTAGGATACCTGGGAAGTGCCTCCTAGTCCTCTGTCCGTACCGTGGAAAAAGTATCCAATGATGTTAAAACAGAAATTTCGTGAATTTGTAAATGTAGTGTGCCGCCATTCTCCCGGTGCAATTAATTAAAAACTCCCGGGTCAAATTTTGTGACGGAAAATTAGGATACCTGGGAAGTGCCTCCTAGTCCTCTGTTCGTACCGTGGAAAAAGTACCCAATGATGTTAAAACAGAAATTTCGTGAATTTGTAAATGTAGTGTGCCGCCATTCTCCCGGTGCAATTAATTAAAAACTCCCGGGTCAAATTTTGTGACGGACAGTTTCTTCACCTTCATATCCGGTCTTCGCCAGCTCGCACCCAAACCAGTACAGTAATATCATAGAATATGGAGCATCTTTCTGAGTGCTTCGGGCATGTATTTTATTTTTATATCAATTAAAAAGTGTGGGTGTCTGGGCGACTTGGGTGAGGGACAGAACGCTTGCATGAATTAACAGCATCTTTGAAGTTGTACATCAAAGTATTTTTCTTCAATGCGTGCCAGTGATTAGGTTAGGTGAAATCAGTGCTTGTAATGCTGCTGAAATCTAAATTGTAACATTATCGGCATCAGCAAACGACAATGATTGCATTAATATCCACTTCTCAATACAATTTAAAATAGGTCCACCACGAAGCAGAAACGTCTGATGTTTGTAATCATTAACCCCCACTATTGGAATTTTACTACTTCATCTTTGAGTTTCCCGACGAGGCGACTGGCAGATTTCAGAGTCGATTTTTTCGAAAATCGAATTGACTTCGACTAGTCGACTAATCGTTTCAACACTATGAGCTCTATCAAACAAGATATGATAAACTAAATGCTCAGATTAACCGAAGAATACTTCTAAGTGTCCATCTCTTCCTGTTAATTGAATAATTTTCACTGGCATAAAGGCTATTCAGTTAACAGGGTTCCACTGTACTGTTATCACAAGAGTGGAATTTTTCTAGATCGGATCGCAAAAGTGTTGTGACACACCACTTATACATCAGTAGGTTGAGATTTTGTAAAAAAAAATGTTGTGAAATCAAGACCAAATCACCAAAGAAAATGGAAATAGTATTCTTAGATTAAATTTTCTTGCATTACAGGTTTTCATATATTACCTTCAATTTCAACCCCTCCCCCACCATCACCTACACTACTTACACCGACCTAAAATGATGTGGAAAGTATATATTTGTCATTTATCATGGATATCTCAGGAAGTAGAGTAGTGCTTATTTCCTGCAGTAAACAAGCTGTGTTTTTCTTGTAAAATATGGTCCCGGTAACCCATGCTAGAGGTGGAAGTGGGCAGGTTAGGCATAAATGATGTACTTGTCTTCAACCAATACTAACCCTGCTTGTGTAGAGTTAGTGCTTTGAGGAGTCTGGCAGTTGCTCGCCATTGCTCAATGTTCCCTCTAGTTTCCTCCACCCATAATACTAACCGACATGAGGTGACCCTGGCTGTCGAAAGTGTCGTTAAATTCCAATAAATAAGTAAACAGGCATAAGTGAATATCTAAACTTGTGCTATGGTCATGATTCAGCCATAATAAAAATGAATTAAGCAGATGATTTTGAAATTAAATCAAATCTTGAATCGAATCGAATGTCCTTCCTACTCAAATTGTAAATATTGTACCTTTTTACAATATAAATTAAACTTAGCAGTCTGCATTCAAGTATTTTACATGTATTCAACGGCAAATCGTCTGCTTGTTCAAATCAATAAAATTGTGGAATATTCCAGAAACCGAATCATAGTAGTTTTGACAGCAGCTGTCCTTGAACTCTTCTGTCATCAGGTCTCCTGCAGGAGACCTGATGACAGAAGAGTTCAAGAGGTGACACTTGAAAGGACTATTGAAATTGATAGTTCATGCACAAATCATAATTTGTTTTAATTTGTATCCCTCCTTTTTCATCATCATGGCAAACATTCAATGCTGTTGATTATGGAACAAGGAAAAATGTAGCATTTTTATTTTTGTTAACCATGTAAAAAAAAAGACTGTCAGGTTTTTTTTCTCAGTATTTCTCCATCATAGAGCTGATAGTTTATGTAATAATAGTTAAAGAAGTGCAGTGAGTTATACTTATGTCTTGTCTCTACCATTCCATATATCACCAAACCAATGCCCTAGGCATAGCTTAAATATGCAAAAAAGAGCATTTTGTTATTTTTTAATGCATGCTAGTTAATATCAATGTTCAGATTTCAAAATCCAGGTTCATCTCAGTGTTTTTGAGCTTTTTGGTGTAAATTCAAATTTCAGCTGTCATTGATACCCTCAAGTGGTTGAGTGCTGGAAGCCCATATTTGGGCTTTATTCTGAAATATCTACTGCAACTCGAAGGGCTTAAATTCTAGGGGTGTGCTGTGTATTGTCTTTGAAGTGAAATTGTTTTTATTCTTTAACGATTTGCCATGTTACAATTTATGGGGGCCATGAATTCTAAAATGGCAAAGACATGTGAACAAATTCTGATAACTGTAGATAATTTAGCACTCTACCAGTTAAGAATCTAAATTCCAACTTTGATCACCTGTTACTGCAACCGAACATGTGCCTCAGGTGCAGTCATTAAGTACAGGTGCAAGTTTCATTCTAGGTAGTTGTTTGTCCGCAAGCTTTGGTAGTCTATATAGGCAACCAATACTTGCCCACAAACCACTATATCACAGAATGTAGACTTGAAGTGTAGCAAAAGTGTGTAAAAATATCCAGTCCTTTGAGGGTTAAGTTTGAGTAGAAGAAACATTCCACCTTATGCCCTCCCTTCCTTATCTGTCATCTCCACTGTCAACAGAAAATGAAAGTAGTCAAATCCATCCTCAGTCAGATCCTTGTTTTAAGACCAGGCAACTATACTACTCCGTTTCGGTTTGGGAGGGGAGGGGGGGAGGCTTCACCACTGTCAACAGAAAATGAAAGTAGTCAAATCCATCCTCAGTCAGATCCTTGTTTTAAGACCAGGCAACTATACTACTCCGTTTCGGTTTAGGAGGGGAGGGGGGGGAGGCTTCGCAAAGATAACTGATTAGACTAAGAGGATTGGGTAAACTTGATTGTTCCAACTTCGATGGCTCAAGTCCAAACTGTGAAAATATTTCAACTACATCATCAAATAATTCCTTGATGATGTAACTGGAATCTTAGTCAGTTGGGATTATATCTAAAAGAAAAAGTAAGAGTTCTCAAAAAATTAATTGTGGGTGAATACATGATAAATACATACATGGGCTTCCTGTTGTATTATTTTACCGCCAAGTCCCCAGACAACTTCAAACAGCCACTTTTATATTGCTTTGAAAAAGTTGCTCCAATTGTATTGACCCTCTGATTTCAAAATGGCCACGTTTTCAGCAGCAAATATTTCCCTTAATTCAGTAAAATATTTTACCAAATATACCTTGTTTGACAGAGCTCAGTGAGCTCTGTCAAACAAGATATAATTGGTTAAATTTATAATCAAACAAGAAAAACAGTGACTGGAGAAAATTCTGTTGCACCACCAGAGTGCTAAGGGTTAATCTTCCTTGAGAACTACTGGAGTGTCGCATTTATCCTGACCTTGGTCTTTACATTTCCCCGCGGTAACCCTGGGAGGTGAAGCAGTGCCTGTTCACTGCAGTAAACAGGCTCTGTTTTACTGTTAAAATAGGACCCAGTCACCAATGCTTGGGAGGTGCAAACACTCTCTAAAATGGCCAACATGCCTTATTAACGCTCATCCCTGGTCTCGATTTGATACTCATGTTGTGGTCATGATTAGCCATTGTGCAAAAATATGTGACCTTAAACACCAATAAATGAATAAATAATACGTACAGACAGCCAACAATGATGTAGAAACAATGCTGTAGTCATCTGTAACTGTGGACAAGTATATATAGTAGTTATTATCATAAAATTAATCTGCAGATTTAAGTGCTAGGATGTACCAAACATCAAATCGGTCATATTTGGTCCCCAGGAGCCTGGATCAAGTTGTACATACCTCTGGGAGCATGGTGGTGCATTAGGTAGACATATAGACTGCAAACTGTGAGGTTCTCGGTTCGAATCCCACCTGCGGCAACCGTGTTGTCCCCTTAGGGCAAGGCACTTAATCCCGATTGCCCACGTGGGGACACAGTGGAGTTGTGTACTGAGGCATCCTGCACGTCGATGGTGCACTTGTCTTCAACCAATGCTAACCCTGCTTGTGTGGAGTTAGTACATTGGGGGTCTGACAGTTGCTTGCCATTGCTCAGTGGTTCTCTCCAGATACTCTGGCTTCCTCCACCCGTAAAACTGTCCGGCATGAGGTGATAATGGCTGTCGAAAGTGTCATTAAACCCCAATAAATAAATACTTATCTCCATCTGCATTTTCAACATTGTGTGTGTGTGAGAGAAGTCCAAGTATCAAATCTAGTCTTGTAAGAAAGTGCATATCTATACTATATTTTAGAATGTCTATGTATGTGTGTATGTATGTCTGTCTGTCCGCTATAGAAATGAATGTGGGGCCACCCCGAGTGTCCAAAATGGGCCTACTAGGAGTACTTTTTTTATGGCGGAGGTCATCGTCAGGTTTAAAAAAGTGTGGGATGGGGGTATAGGGGGGCACCAAAAGTTATGACCAAAATAAATTTTTTTTACCGATATATGTCTTCAAAGGGGTCTACTAGGGGTATGTTTTTATCAGGAATCTAATGGTGAGGTGTAAATAAGTATCGGGATGGGGGTAGTGGTGTAGAGGGGCACCAAAAGTTATGAGCAAAATTTTTCTCACCGATATAGGTCTCCAAAGGGGTAATTTTTTACCAGGAATCTAATGGTGAGGTTTAAAAAAAAGTGCTGGGGTGGGTGGGGGGTGTAGAGGGGCACCAACAGTTATAATACTCTCCTCAGCCCGAGCAACACCGGGTAACCCTGCTAGTTACTGGATATAGCAAGAGCAACTCAATATTCAAAGGCTCCAATCAAGACAGAAAATGCCCAGACTGGGAAAATTATTGTGGGTGGGGCATACCCCTTACATCCCCTTTAGTTACTCCTTGTTCAGTTTGCTATGGACCACCCCCTTATCATTTGCTTATTTGTACTTAAAAGGTTAATGTGAAAATGTTTATCAAGCCTGGAAATAAGTAGGCTGTCATCTGCAGAATGAGGTCCCAGAGAGTGAACTAGCAGTTAGCATTACTAAATTTACCCACTGTGAACCTCAATCTGAATCAAGGGTCTTGGGCCTAAATAGACAGAAGTACCCAGAGGATAAATGGGTGATTCTTGCCGATTGTATGGGACAGCATCAGCAATCCCCCCCCCCCACCCCCCCCCCCCCCCTCACCCCCTTTCCCCTGGGACCTTTTTCTGAAAATGACAGATTGATTATTTCCAGGCTTGTCGACAATTATATTGATGAATAGCTGTGATCTGTAGCAAACTTTGTGAAGTATATATTGTAAGCTATTAAATAGCAATTGTTAACTTTTTAGCTCGACAGACTTGAAAACTGGGCAATACGGTCATTTACTGATTTATGCTTGTTTGATACACATCCAATCCATTGCAGTGTCAAAAAAGGGATGTATATAATAAGGTTGTTGATTGTTAGAATTAGGTTGGCGCATATTTACTCATATAACTGTGGCCATAATGTTCCAATAAGACTTATATTCTCGCCCTCTGATTGGTTGAGAGCTTGCATAGTTTTTTCACTCTTTATGGGTCCTCTAGCATATATTGCCGTTTGACGTCATTGGTGTCTCAGTCCATGAATTATTCATGGATTTTAGTCTCTGGTTTATTGATTAATTGTAAATGGCCACTTACATCGTGGGAAACACCAGAGGTTTATTTACTAAACTTATAAAAAGTTGCCATGTTCATTTCATGGTGTGAGTTTTGGTCAGGGATCTTATTGGAACATATACATTATTGTTATGAATTGACAGTAACCTAGTCTGAGGTTTGCAGTTTGGAATGTTTGTTCAACCTCTATGCTTTGCGTCAAGGTTGAACATAACTCTGAGCCCAAACCTCAGATCATGTTACTGTCAATTCATCACAATAATTTATAATGTCAACTAAAGTTGGTATGTTGTTTCTGCATCTGATGGAGGGTTTATACTGTACTAATATTGCATAAGTATTGACATAGATCAAGTTTCAAAAATACTGTAGCAAATGTTATGTTCTGTACCAGTATTGCTTGAGGATTAGACATGTTATGCCATATTATGCCGATGAATTACAAAATAATGAGATTTTTTAGCAAAAGTAGTGAGATTATGATATATATCTCAAAGACGAAAATTTATTGTATTCAACCCTTAACCCACTAAGGATTTTAAATTTTCAAGTCACAGCTGCTTTGTTGAAAAATTCAGGACAGCGTGGCTTAACTGGTAGAGTGCTGGAAGCCCATATATGGGCTTTATTATGAAGAGCAGGTGCTTCAACTTAAAGGTATCATTTTTGGTGAATGAGCTTCATACTACCTTTGAAGTTAAATAATTTTGTCTGTTAGGATTTACCTTGTTACAAATCATGAGAGAGTGCCCATAGGCACTCTCTCATGAATTGTAACAAGGCAAAGATGCATGAACAAATTTTGATGACCAAAAATAATTCAGCACTCTACCAGTTAAAGAAATGTTAAGGGTGTTACAGCTATTTATAGGAGTATATTTTATTAACAGGAGAGGATAATCCTTATGACAAGCCTCTCATGCACATGATATAAAAAAGTTGCCCGCATTTTTTCAACAGTGTTTTGGTCCATACTTTGTTTTTAATTCATTTATGCTTCATCGGTCCAGCACTGCAGTGGGGGTATAATTGCCTTCAGCAATAGGTTTTGTTTAAACAAATTTTGATAAATAAAATGCCTCACACTTGTTCATTAGCATTTATTTATTTATTTATGTTTATTGGGGTTTAAGGTGTTACATACTTATGCACAATGGCTAATTGTGACCGTGACAGTTTTACGGGTGGAGAATGCCGGAGTACCCGAAGAGAAATACCGAGCATCGGCGAGCAACTGTCAGCTCCTCAACATTCTAACTCTGTTCAAGATCCGCTCAAGCAGGGTTACAACGGTTGAAGACATGTGCACCATTGACATGCAATACATTTTAGCATGCGACATCATCGTGCCCCCATGTAGTCAGCCGAGATAAAGTGCCTTGCCCAAGGACACAACGAACGTTGTCCCGGATGGGGATCGAACTCGGGACCTCTACCATAGAAGTCCAACAGTCTACCACTGAGCCACCGTGCTCCCTGTTCATTAGCAAGTACACAATAGAAACTCAGGAAGTGCAGTGGTGATTTTTTGTGGTAAACAAGTTCTGTTTCACTGGAACAATAGGAACCAGTAACCAGTGCTTGGGTTGGAAGTCCTCCAAGGTTTGCAGTAGGAGTATGAACAATTGGCTACATCTTTTACAATGATTTATTACTGATTTCAATATGAAATGTAGGGCTGTCACGATTTTTTATTTATTTTAGGAATTGACTAATCGTCGCACATAATTGATACGAATCGGTTAATCGTACCAAGATGACCCCCCCCCCCCCCCCCCCCTCTCCTACCTCTCTTTGAAGTCTTTAAAAATGAAGTTCAAGTCAGTTGACCTGCCTCAAGTAAACAACGAAGACAATCCTCTTTTGGGTACATTCAAAGATTTGATGTTCTGAACTTTTGAACTGAACCATCAGTGTAATAATCAAGACCGGTCGTCAGTTGCGAACTTCGCAACTGCCGAAAGGTCTTGATTATTACACTGATGGTTCTAAAGTTCAGAACATCAAAGCTTTGAATGTACCTAAAAGACAAATGCTTATAATGGCTTCTTGAGGTTTAACATCGATATTGTTGACCTTTTACCTTTAGAAACAATAGTTTTTTCATCAATTTTTTTTTTAATTATTAAACGTTTAAAATAGGGTGAACTTTACTGATTCTTCGACAATGAAACACACTAATCGATTTTAGCCTGGCCAATTGACAATCGAGTAATTGATTAAACATGACATCCCTAATAAAATGGACAACTTTGTGTATTACTGGTAGAGTGCTGGAAGCCCATATTTGGGCTTATTCTGAAGTACAAGTACTGCAACTGAAAGGCTTCAAATTCCCTGGCTGTGCTTCATATTATCTTTGAAATGATATTACGTATGTTAAGATATGGGCACTCTCCTATAAATTGTATCAAGGCAAAGACATTTCAACAAATTTGGGTGGCCAAAAATAATTTAGCACTCTACCTCTACCAGTTAAATACACACACCTTTTTATGTGTACCCATACTATGTATGGTACACATAATGCCGGCATCCGGGGTGACCATCCGTCGTTCGTCCATCCTTTGTCCGTCTGTCTGTCCATCCAGCGTCCGTATCCATTTCTTTGGCATTCGATAACTTGAAAAATATTGCTTGGATTGTCTATTTACTTTATATTTGTGTTCAGGTTACTGATTTGCCAAGCTGTATAGTTTTTGGTGTAAATCTGATGATTTGATCCTGAGATATTAACCCTTTATCTTTCAAATTGAAAATTTCTCCAATCCCTTTGGCATTCGATAACTTGAAAAATATTGCTTGGATTGTCTAGTTACTTTATATTTGTGTTCAGGTTTCTGATGTGCCGAGCTGTATAGTTTTTGCTGTAAATCTGATAATTTAATTCTGAGATATTGACCCTTTATCCTTCAAATTGAAAATTCCTCCAATCCCTTTGGCATTTGATAACTTGAAAAATATTGCTTGGATTGTCAAGTTACTTTATAATTGTGTTCATGTTGCTGATGTGCTGAGCTGTATAGTTTTGGGTGTAAATCTGATAATTTGATCCGGAGATATTAACCCCCTTTATCCTTCAAATTGAAAATTCCTCCAATCCCTTTGGCATGAGATAACTCAAAAAATATCAATCCGATTGTCATGTTACTTTATATATTTATTCAGGTTACTGATGTGCTGTGCTGTATAGTTTTTTTATGTAAATCTGACAATTTGCTCCGGAGATATTAACCCTTTATCCATCAAATTAGACACGCCTCCAATCCATTTCTATATGTACCCATACCTTGTATGGTACACATAATGTCGGCATCCGTGGTGGCCCTCCGCCATACAGCTTTCTACTAGTTGCGTGTATGGGTACACATCTGACGATTTCATCGGCCTATTTTTGATTCAAGTGTATGTTAGGGCATTAATCTCTGCAAGGTAATAGGTCTACTTTTCAAAGAATTCTAGTTTTGAAAACATATGGATCTTAGCTCTTCACCTTTATCATTTTTTCATTTGTTAACCCTTTACCTCACATAGTGGCTAAAAACAGCCAGAAATTTAACCAGATAAGCCTACCTCAACCTAAAATATCTCTGAAATTTCTCAATAAAACCATACAAATATGGGTATCATTAGAACCAGCTTGACGAGCTGGTTTTAATGATATCCATATTTGTATGGTTTTATTGAAAAATTGTGAAATTTGTTTTCGAAAAATGTGAAATTTAATTTGTTTTTTAAAAATACTGTGTTAGGTAAAGGGTTAAAATATTATATTATGACAAGTATTTTCTGTTTGTTTGTGTGATGTGACCAGAATCCATTTAAATATATTTTTCAGTTCAAGCAACTTTGTGTGGGATTTACAATTAAATTTATACAGATATATATTAAATACATACACCCTTCTGGATCCAGTATATGCTGGGGTCAGGGCCATAACTATGGGTGACCCCCCTTTCTCCCCCCACTCCCCCCTCCCCCCCCCCTCCCCCCCCCCCCAATAATTTTACAGTTTTGTAAGTTTAACTGGGTTCAAGTCTTTGATATCAGTTTAATGGAGTTGGAATATTTTTTCAGTCTGGTCGTCTTGAGTCATGAGATAAATTGGGATAACTACACCCCCCTCCCCCACACTCCAACCCACCCCACAATCAGTCATCTTCACTATATCCCTGGATGGGGTGCTAATCACAAATAGGTATTGGTTCTAGTTGTCAAACAATTTTTGAGGCTTAAAAACATCCGAACAGAAATTTGTTTATGCGATAACTTGAAAAGTGGTTGTCAGGTAGATTTCAATTAATTGTGGTATGATGCTTCATATTAACAATAATATCTTGGACAAACTCAGTAACACCATTCTTATGACACCAACCTCTGGGGGAGGTTTCATTCATCATATTGTTGAGGGTTTCATCTGCATGAATGTTTTGAATTGTAACTCCAGCATCAGTTGTTGGGTTTTGATGTCCAATGGTAAGGTGAAAAGCCATATGAGGTAAAGGATATCCACATGTTACATTTTTGTCAAGGCATACTTAACTCTTAACATGTTGAGTTAGGGTCCTTTCTCCATGAAAATTAAGGGTGTTAATTTAGCCTTAAATTTCATTGTTTATGTGATAACTTGAAGAGTAGAACTCGGATGTCAATACAATTTGATATACTGGTTTATATTAACATTGTCTTGGTCAAGTTCGAAAATCACGGTGATTTCTGAAAATCGAGATAATTGTTGCCCTTCATTAAATTTCGTTGAACTTTACTCAAAGTTTCATTGTTGATACAATAACTTGAACAATAAACATGCGATTTCACTAAATTTTTAAATCATACTTTTTATTAAAAATGCCTTGGACAAATAAAAAAGTCCAAGAACTTCCCAATAATTGAGTGAGTTATTGCTTTTTGTTGGTTCTTTTTTACTGGAACTTTTTATGTTTATGTGATTACTTGAATAGTAAACAGATTTTAATCAATTTTGAATATGCTACTTTATATTAAAATTGTCATGGATTAGATTGTAAATCACAGCAAATAAATAATAAATAACTACCATAAACAAAGGGAAATTACTGCCTCAATTTATTGAAAATTGAGGCAGTAATTTCCCTTTGTTTATGGTAGTTATTTCCGTTTGTGTGTTGCATTTTACTTCAATTTTTAGCTCAACTTTGATGTAGTCAAATTTGAGGTTATGCCATGGCCCATCGTCCGTCTGGCTGTCTGTCCATCTGTCTGTCCATCCGTCAACAATTCAATACGGCTCGGGCTAGAGGCCTTATTTATGAACCGATCTTTACGAAACTTCTTGGGTACTTTTGTTATCACCGTGGGACGAGAATGAGTGTTTTTGGGTGCAGTCCGAAATTCAAGATGGCCACCAGCAGCCATTTTGTACCTTAGTTAGTGCAATCAGTTTTTTGTACAAAACTTCTGTTTGAAAGTTCTGATTTGAATAAATTTTTGAATGAATATTTATTAACATGGAATACATCACATATAATATGGGTTTTTTTCTCGTGCAGAAATTATGCAAATTAGATGAACTTTGATTTATTCAGTGCTACTAATACATAGTAAGTGCACATGTCAATATGGCTCAGGCTAGAGGCTGTATTTATGAACCGATCTTCATGAAACTTCTTGGGTACCTTTGTTATCACCTTCGGACGAGAACGAGTGTTTTCGGGTGCGGTCCAAAATTCAAGATGGCTGGCGGTGGCCATTTTGTACCAAAATTAGGTACAATCAGTTTTTTTGTTCAGAACTTCTATATGAAGGTTCTGATTTGAATAAATTTTTGAATGAATGTTTAGTAACATGGAATACATCACATATAATACTGTTTTTTTCGTCTTCAGAAATTATGCAAATTAGATGAACTTTGATTAATTCAGTGCTACTTATACACAGTAAGTGCACATGTCAATACGGCTCGGGCTAGAGACTGTATATTTATGAACCGATCCTCATGAAACTTCGTGGGTACCTTTGTTATCACCTTGGGACAGGAATGAGTGTTTTGGGGCGCGGTCCAAAATTCAAGATGGCTGCCGACGGCCATTTTATACTGAAATTAGGTGCAATCAGTTTTTTATAGAACTTCTAGGACTATGTTTGTTATCATCATGGGATGGTAATAAGTGCTTTGTGGCTTGACCAAAAATTCAAAAGGCCTGTTGGTAGTCATATTTACGGGAATTCTGTGTATTACATTTTTTGTACAGAACGTGTAAAGAAGATTTTTTATGTCAGTAATGTTTGCTATAAATTTATTGGGTGCCTTTGTTATCACTGTGCTATGAGAACAAATATTTTTGGGTTCAGTCAGACCCACTCTGGGACTCAGAAAGGGAGATAATTAAAAATCTTTTCCAAAAACACCAGACAAAATAATGTTTCTTGAATTCAGCATCTCTAGGATGTGTATATTCAAAAGTGTTGAAGCCAATTTCTTGTGTTTATATTTGTTGTTGTTTGGGGAGGGTAAATATTATTAGCACAACCCGATTTTCTATTTACAAGGAGAAAAATAAAACCTCCTCACCCATGGGAACCCTATGAGCTAAAGATAAAAAATTCAAATACCTATATTTTAAGAAGGACTGGACAAATATTTATTAATTAGTATGAATCAACCTTAGAAGGGTTTGAATCAAACAGGCCAAAACAGTTGCAAACATTTGGCGTATGGCGCACCATACAAGGATCCCCATTGTAATATTAACCCCATGAAGATTTCTTTTCTAGTTTAGCATCTAGCTGTCACACACCTTTACAATACTTTACCTATCTATTTGTTACAGGCTACAGTCAGCATTTATGTACAGACCGTTACAATACTTTATATGTACCTTTGTTATCAGGTCATTACCTAGATGTGTGTCATTACTGTGTCACATACTATACATGTACATGTCTTACACAAGTTGAGCTATAGTGTCATTGACACTTTCATTGATATTAGTTTCTAACTTGAAAAGTAGATTATCAGATTTTAATAACTTCTCCCCCCTCCTCAAAGGGAACCCCCGGAATGGAAGCAGTGCTTGTTTACTGTGGTAAGCAAGCTGTGTTTTACTGGTAAAATAGGACCCAGTTGTCAGTGCTTGGGGTGAAATTCCCCTAAAATGGGCAACATGAGTTTAAACAATTGGCTAAACTTGACTTTATATCTATGTTGCTGTCATGATTAGTCATTGTGTAGATCTACATGTATGTGACTTTAAACACCAATAAATCAATCAATAACTTTTGGCATACTGCTTTATATTAGCCCTCTGCAGACTGATGTCAAGATCTGGACATTTTAAGGAGCAAATTTTGTCCATAATTTATGCAGCAGGGAACTTAACAAATTCAATTTTGTTTGACAGAGCGATGAGCGATGTCAAACAAGATAAAATTGGTTAAATTATTTGAAGCTTGTAATTTTGATCTTTCCACATCAGTTTGCAGAGTGTTAATATTATCCTGGAAAAGTTTGAAAACCATACTGGTTAAAAACTTACAGCATTATTGCTCTTTTTTTGTTTTAATAGAAATTTTAATGATTATGTGATAAACAGTGATTATCAGATTTCAGTATTGTTTAGTTCATTACACTTTGGCTTTTTTCTTTGTTCATGAGGCACACAGGGGAATATAATTTTGCAACGCAGTGCCTTTTTTTATTGCAGTCCTGCGATCACAAGAGTGGTAATTATGCTCCCAACTTAGGTCTGGTGTCATATAGTGATTGAAGTGTGGATATCAAGACCAGTAACTCAAAACCTGTTGGTCCACAATCATCAAACTTCACACATTTATGAAGAACAATGGGAGGATGGGTCACTCACACCATAGCTGTGTCCGGAACTTTCAAGGTCGAGGTCGAATTTCAAGGTAACACATAAAATCTGTTGATATTCGTGCCTTAGCTTTAACACAGAAATGAATCGAACAACAATTGTGAAATTTCAAACAAATGTTAAGGACAGTTAGAAGGGGAGTTGCATATATCAGTTGTATGTACATCTTCAAGATCCAGGTCACACTTCAATGCCCAATGTTGAACATCACAAATCATGTCTCGGTCATAAAAAAGAAACTATTTGGGATGTAATCATCGAACTTCATACAGTTATAAAGGACAGTGGAATGATGTGTTCACACACAGCTATATCTTTAACTTCAGGGTCAGGGTAAAATTTGACGTCACACTCACAATTGATTGATTTTCATGTCTCTTTCATAACTTAGAAATTAATTTAACTATAATTATCACAAATGCAACTGAAAAAACTCTACAAATCTTCCCCTGCCAGGTTTAAGCTGGATCTGTTTAAAAGTACAGCATTTTGATTAGTGACTTCCACATGTAGGTGTGTGTTCCATTTGGAAAACCTAGGAATTGCTGCAGAGGACTTTGGGTTGGATATGAGGTGAACCCACACCATTGAAATTGTCATTAAACCCCAATAAATAATTGATGACTTTGGAGGGTATCTTCTGTTTTAATGCTGGCATAATTGGATCTATTTAAGAATTGAATGCAATTTTTATAATCTTTATTGGAGTATGAACGTGTGGGAATGGGTACAAATTATGTATGAATCCTTCAGGATTCATACATAATTTGTACCCATTCCCACACGTTCATACTCCAATAAAGATTATAAAAATTGCATTCAATTCTTATAATTACATTTCGTAACTGTTTAAACTACTTTTTACCAAACAACAAAGCAGAAAGACAAAATAAAACATGTACGAATGAACGAGGCAAAAAAACACCCTCACACAAAAGACAAAGCACACAACAACTCTGATTTTTAATTTTCACAACTTTAGAAATGGAAACGAGTATTTTAGTACCGGGATTTATGCCACAGTTGGAAAATGTCACCAAAGAAACAGCAGCAGAGTTGATCACTGCGAGAGGCACTAAATGTTAAAAACCTGCCCAAACACCACCCGAATTACATTCTGTCAACTGCGCTCTACCGTAAATTTGGGTCAAAGTTCGACCAAATGTATTCATTGGAAAATGAATTACATTTGGTCATGACGTTTTCACCCAGCTGACCAATGGGAATTGATTATTTGGACCCAAAACGTATAACTACATTAACAATGTAATTATTAACTGGTAGAGTGCTAGATTATTTTTTCAAAGGTGATTTGTAATGCATTTATTATTCTTCAAGGAGTCCATGCTTCAAGCACAAGGAGCCCCAGTTTAGTGAGATTTTATTCATAATCATTTCGTTACAATTTATTGGAGAGTAACAAAATGCATTCTCTAATAAATAGTAATCAAACAAATTTGTTCAAACATTTTTTTTTAGTTTCAACTGCTGAGCAAATTGGGTAAGGAATGTAGTGTAATGCCACTAAAGTGGCTTTCAGTACTTTTCAGTAGAGCCCCTATAAGTGCCTTCTTGCACTCAACCAGTTAACTAACATCTGGGGTGAGAGTATCTTCAGATTGCAGCATATAGTTATGCAAGATTGTCCAAATTGACAGTACTCGGTTTGCAGTGAGCGTATAACCATAAATATGGAAAGTAACATTAAGCCCAGTAAACAAACAAAATTTAGACAGGCGACAAATGGCTTTTGAATGCTGTGACTTTGGGACTCACTGGATTCAGTAGTATATAACTATCTTATAGCAATGAACGGAAAGTGAGATAGGGTTAAAGGACTTTTTCATGTGTATAACACATAATTTGCCAATTATATAATGTTGAACGAATATAATTTTTCCAACATAGATTTGAGCCCTGATTTTTAAAGTACCACTGGAAGAAGTTTTAGTTCAGCAGGCCTGCTCAAATTTGTTGCCTCAAAAGAAACGGAGCAACCAATTTATCGTATACACAGATTACAACTCTTTAACCCTTTACCTAATATGAAAAGCAGACGACACTTGCAAACAAAATTCTTGAATAATTATTTTTTCCATTTTTTGTCTCAAAAACATAGGTTATGACCCCTCATTGGAGCGTGCTCATTCTAAAGAGGGGTCATAACCTATGTTTTTGAGACATAAATGAAAAAAATAAAGAAAATTAATTTGCGACTTTTGTGAATAGCTCTGTCCGGTTTTGGCCTTTACGTAAAGGGTTAATAACAGGAAGATTTGCTTGAATGTATCATGGTATTCATAGCTAGTAACTATTCCAGAATCATCTTCTCTTTTATAATGTTAATAAAATTACTGACATTGACACTGAAATGCTGTGATGGAATACACTGTTCAGAAGGGCTCCTTGATCCCAACAGTGTATCACAACACAGCATGCCAGCGGCTTTACCCTTTAAACAATGCACTCGACATCAGGGTTTTTTGTTAAATTTCAAAAGAAAGAACCCTTAAGGTGTAAAAGTCTGTTTTCCATATCAGCATTTGCCCAAACAATGGCAAACATCAGACTTACCACATTTCTTCTGCTTGTAAAATCGAGAAAGGGGTAACCATAAAATTGGTCGTTTGAAACAAGTCAAGGCAAGCCCTTTTAAGGATCACCTTAATTTCTTAATTTGTGATGGCCTGCAGAGCTGCAACAAAACTTCACTCCTGTCTCCAACAGTGATTCTTAGATAGCTATCTTGGGACAAGGGTGCCGGAAGTGGGGTTTGGAGATGGGGTAGTGGAGACACAGTGGGTGCCCATTTTCGCCAGAAGTGCACTGTTGGAAAAGACATTCTGAGAACTGGATCTGAGAAACTCTTTGAGTATTCCAAATGCAGTGTATATAATATTTGTACTAGAGTGTCACATTAAAATTTATGATACGTTATAATCTCCCAGTTTGTGGCTTAGTGGTTACGGAATTGGACTCCAACCCAAAAAGTCCACAGTTCGATCCCCGCCAGGGGTAATTGCATTGTTTCCTGGGGCAAGGCACTTCATCCTGATTGCCCACGTGGGAGCACTGTGGCACTGTGTACTAAGGCATACTGCACGTCGATGGTGCTCTTGTCTTCCACAAATGCTAACCCGGAATGTGTGGAGTTGGTATGTTGGGAAGTCTGGCAGTTGCTCGCCCTTGCTCTGTGGTTCTCTCTGCTATGGGTACTCTGGCTTCCTCCACCCATAAAACTGTCCGACACGAGGTGACCCTTGTCGAAAGTGTTGTTAAAACCCCAATAAATAATAAATATAAATAAGTAAATAACTCCCAGTCTTACTTAACTCATCCCTAGAGTCGCATGCCTTTTTATACCCCTGATCCACCTTGACCTTGGATGTTTCCGGCACCCTTGCTTGTTGACCTTTCCAAGAAGAATTATTGGGCTTGTATTATCAATGAAGGAAAAGTAAGAGATCTTTTTCAGTGATTATATCGCAACCGATTCCACTGGTACTCAACTTTTATGTGTCCCATCATATTTTGATATTGATCACCACGTGTTTACTCAATATATGATGTGCTATGATGATATTTTTGTTAGTTCATTTACTAAATGGAAAAAGAATAAACAAACCAAATGGAAACTGTGTCATTTTCATTTCACTAATTTTCATTAAGTGATCAATATTTTTAAATGTCACAATGTCCTATTGAAACGTCACTCAAATTTCTTGGTAATCAATGTCTGGGGCAAGCCTGAATATAAGCAACCTGTCATTTGCAAAATGGGGTCCCCAGAGGGTGAATATGCTGGATGCTATCCCATACAGTGGGGCCAATTTAAACGCTAGGTATATCTTTCTGTCTTGGCTTGAGACCTTGATTCAGACAGGTAGACAGAGGGTAAATTTTGTGATGCTACCCTGCTGTGCAGGGTAGCATCACCAAATTCACCCTCTGGGGACCTCGTTTTGCAGATGACAGTCTGCTTATGTTCAGGCTTGGTCTGGGGTGGAAGTTCCCCAACTTGGGCAGTATTGTTATAAATGATTGACTGAGCATGAATTTATACTTTTGTTGCAGTCACGATATAGCCACAGATGCTGAAAGTGATCGTGAACACCAAATAATAAATGAATTTGGAAATAACAAATAATTGAAGTGGTGCAGTGCTTATTTGTTGTGGTAATCAGTTTCTGCTTTATTGGTACAACAGGGAGCGCGGTGGCTCACTGTTTGACTTCTATGCTAGAGGTCCAGAGTTTGATCCCCATCCGGGACGACCCGTATCGTGTACTTGGGCAAGGCACTTTATCCCGGTTGCCTACATGGGGGCACGATGACGCTGTGTACTAAGGCGTACTGCACGACGATGGTGCCGCTTCAACCGCTGTAACCCTTTTTGAAAAGAGAATGTCGAGGAGCTGACAGTTGCTCGTCATTGCTCAGTGGTTCTCTCCAGGTACTCTGGCTTCCTCCACTCGTAAAACTGTCACGGTCACTATTAGCCATTGCGCATAAGTATGTGACCTTAAAACACCGATAAATAAATTGGTAAAACAAGATCCATGATAAACGTCTGGGGCGGAAGTCCTCTAAAATGGGCAGCGCAGGTATAAATAATTGGCCAAACTTGACTTCAAACTTATGTTGTGGCCATGGTATAGCTATTGGTGGCAATGTTTTCAGCAGCCAATATTTGCCATAATGCAGTTTGATATTTAACCAAATATATCTTATAATAATATACATGGTTAAATTCATAGTTAAACGAGAAAAACAGAGTTATTGGAGAAAATTATGTTGCACTACCAGAGTGCTGGGGGTTAAACGCCAACAAAAATTTAATTTTGTTTCATCTAAACAGCTTTACAAGCCTGTGATGTAAATTTATGACTGACAACATCTTGGATTTGGCATATGAATTGTCAACAATTCTATTAGCACACCCTACAGGTCGCATCTCTCACCCGATCTTTTCAAATTTTCTGTGTAAATTTGGTGTGATGTCATGATAGGAGCTACTGAAATTTTCCGAATTTAGTTGAAAAATATGGCCACCAGCAACCACCTTGGAATTTACATATAAATTGTCAGTAATTATATTAGCACACCCTACAGTCCGCACCTCTCACCCGATCTTTTTAGGCCCCACCGACTAAGTCGGGAGATTGATATTGAAAAGGTGTTGTCTGTCCGTCCATCAGTCCATCCGTCTGTCCGTCACAAAATTCCTACAGTTTTCAGTGGATTTTTTCGAAACTTGGTTTGAGGTATCAGTATCAAGTGCAGATGTGCATGTGGTCAGGAATTTTCAATGCGACGAATTTTGCGTGGTTACAGCCCTTGGTAATGGCAACGTTTCCATCATAAAGGCTTGTCCGCTTAACTCCACTGGCATTTTTTATTTGACTTTTACGAAACTTGGTGTGCAGTATGAGTATGATGTGTTCATGTGCATATGGAAAGGAAGTTTGGATTTCGAATAATTTTTTCAGTGTTATAGCCCTTGTCGACTTCGAATTTACCAACACTGCAGGTTTTTTTAAGTCGGGGTGGGGGGGGGGGGGTTATTGAAATGATGTTCGCCCGTCCGTCCTTCACAAACTTTGTCCTTAACTCCTGCCGTTTTCAGTAGATTTTTACGAAACATGGTCTGAAGTATCAGTATCAAGCGTAGATATGCATGTGGTCATGAATTTTCGATGCGACGAATTTTGCGTGGTTACGACCCTTGGAAATGGTAAAAATTTCCATCAAAAAGGTTTGTGTGCTTAACTGCATTTTTATTGGATTTTTACGAAACTTAGTCTGAAGTATCAGTATCAAGTGTGGGAACGTGGTGGCTCAGTGGTAGACTTGGACTAATTTGCCAGAGGTCCCAAGTTCAATCCCCGTCCGGGACAACCCGTGTTATGTTCTTGGGCAAGGTACTTTATCCCGGTTGCCTACATGGGGGAACAATGGCGCGGTGTACTAAGGCATACTGCATGTCAATGTTCCACATGTGTTCAACCGCTGTAACCCTGCTTGAGCGGAGCTTGAACAGAGAATGTTGAGCTGACAGATGCCCGTCGGTGGTTCTCTCTGTGTACTCCGGCTTCCTCCACCCATAAAACTGCCACGTTCGCGATTAGCCATTGTGCATAAGTATGTGACCTTAAACACCAATAAATAATAGTATCAAGTGTAGTTGTGCATGTGGTCAGGAATTTTTGATACAACCAATTTTGCATGGTTATAGCCCTTGGTAATGGCAAAATTTCCATTGCAAATGCTTGTTCCCATCATGACATAAAAGTCGCCGAGGGATATGGATGTTCCTTGTTCCAATTTCAAATGTAACTTTGGTGTGATGTCTAGATGGGAGCTATCAAACCTTTCTGAATTCTGTTGAAAAACATGACTGCCAGCGGCCATCTTGGCCTTGACATATAAATTGTCAACAATTCCATCAGCATTGCCTCCAGGCCACAACTCTAACCCAATCTTTTTCAAATTTTATATGTGGCTTTGGTGTGATGTTTACATGGAGCTATAGAATGTTTCTAAATTTTGCTGAAAAATATGGCTGGGAGTGGTCATCTTTCATTTAGCATATAAATCTGAACTTTGTTAAAAAACATGCCTGGCTGCAGCAATCTTGGATTTGGCATATAAATTGTCAACAATTCTATTACTACACTCTACAGGCCGCATCTCTCACCCGATCTTTTTCTGATTTCATAGGGCAGCTTTGGTGTAATGTCTATTCTGTAGAAACTTGAGCGAATGACTTGGCATTACTGAAACTTTCGATTTAGTTCAGTCCCTTCTTGGTAAACTTGAGCTGTAGAGTCATTTACACTTTCATTTCACACAAAACCTTTGGGGGTGTTTGGCATAATGATATGAAATTTTGGATTTTCACTTTGCCATTTCAAAAGGAAGGCTCAGTTCTATTTTCAGATATTTTTATGTGTACCCATACTATGTATGGTACACATAATGCCGGCATCCGGGGTGGCCATCCGTCGTTCGTCCATCCTTTGTCCGTCCGTCTGTCCGTCCGGCATCCATATCCATTTCTTTGTCATTCGATAACTTGAAAAATATTGCTTGGATTGTCAAGTTACTTTATATTTCTGTTCAGGTTACTGATGTGCCAAGCTGTGTAGTTTTTGGTGTAAATCTGATAATTTGATCCTGAGATATTAACCCTTTATCCTTCAAATTGAAAATTCCTCCAATCCCTTTGGCATTCGATAACTTGAAAAATATTGCTTGGATTGCCAAGTTACTTTATATTTGTGTTCAGGTTACTGATGTGCCGAGCTGTATAGTTTTTGGTGTAAATCTGATAATTTGATTCTGAGATATTAACCCTTTATCCTTCAAATTGAAAATTCCTCCAGTCCCTTTGGCATTCGATAACTCAAAAAATATCAATCCGATTGTCATGTTACTTTATATATTTATTCAGGTTACTGATGTGCTGTGCTGTATAGTTTTTTTATGTAAATCTGATAATTTGATCCGGAGATATTAACCCTTTATCCATCAAATTAGACACGCCTCCAATCCATTTCTATATGTACCCATATCATGTATGGTGTACATAATGTCGGCATCCGTGGTGGCCCTCCGTCATACAGCTTTCTACTAGTTGCACGTATGGGTACACATCTGACGATTTCATCGGCCTATTTTTAAATGAACAATGTGTTACTTAACGGAGATGATTGTGCACTTTAAATATTTTGAGGCTTCTGCAGTGGGGCACCAGGATGGGAGCATTAGTCCTCCATTGCCACGATCATTCGTTTGTTCTGCTGAGATGCGTGTTGTGAACTCTTGTTTATTGTTTTAGGCAGCAAGTCAACTGGTAGAATTTTGAATTCTTTTTAAAATGTGATTTGAAACATGAATATTTGTTTTGAAGACTCTATTGCTGTTTTGCAAGATTTTATTCATAAGTAATTGATTTGTTACAATTTATTGGAGAATGCATCTTGGAACTCTCCAATAAATTGTAAGAAAACAAGTTTCTATGAACATTTTCAGCTCAACTTGACGTCATTGGGATAGGTTGCAATCTGTCGTACGGTCCTTCCACAATTCCTTTAGCACACACTACAGGCCGCTGCTCTCACCTGATCAGTTCCAAATTTCATATGTGGCTTTAGGGCAATGTCTAGATGGGAGCTATTGAATTTATTTGAATTTTGTTAAAAAACATGGCCGCTAACGGCCATCTTAGATTTGGCATATAATTTGTTAACAGTTCCATTTGTCCACCCTACATGTCACATCCCTCACCCAATCTTTTTCAGATTTCATATGTAGCTTGGTATGATGTCTTATCGTTTGAAACTTGGTTGAATGACTTGGAATAACTGGCGTTTTCTATTTAATTCAGTCCCTTCTGGGACAAGCCGAGTTGCAGTGTCATTGACACTTTCATTTGTTCTACTGTTGAGCAAACATCAAACTAATGCATACAGTATAAAGCCACTATGCTGGCTTTCAGCATATTTCAATAGAAATAGTTTTTTCTGAATTTCGTTGAAAAACATGGCCACCAGTGGCCATCTTGGATTTGGCATATAAATTGTTTACAATCCCATCAGCACACCCTACAGGCCACAACGCTCACTCAGTCTTTTTCAAATTTTATGTGGCTTTGGTGTGATGATTAGATGGCAGCTACAGAATATTTCTAAATTTCGCTGAAAAGTATGGCTTTTAAACATTTTCGTATCCGGGACATAACTTTTTAGTGGAAGGAGATAGCACAATGAAACCTATACAACATATGGACGACTAATAGACGGTCTGCCACGTGAAAACTTCACGACCAGACTATCAAGGTCAAGGTAACAGATATAGGTCAACACATGGAATCAACATGCACTTAACTGTTTTGTATGCGGGACATAACCTATTAGTGGGAGGAGATGTTACAATGAAAGTAACACAATCTCTGAACCAAGACTATGCGGGGTGTGGCATACTAAATTCACGACCTGGCCACTAAGGTCACAGATAGAGGTCAACACATGGCATTCAAGTTGTTTTTTTAGCTCACCGAAGGGAGCCCAACTTATCACTTGCCGTCCATCGTACGGTGTCGTGAACATTTTTCAAATGACTTCTTCTCTGAAACTACTGGTCCGATTTTCACAAAACTTCATGTGGATGTTCATTTCTATATGGATATTCATGTTTGTTCAAATGATATGGCCACGTCCCTTGGGGGCTCTGTATGGGGCATAACTCTGATAGCACCATATGAATTGTAGAAAAATTATTAAAAAATCTTCTTCTCCAGAACCAGTGGGCAGAATCTTTTGATACTTGGTATGCAGCATCTTGGTATGGGTCTGATTCAAGTTTGTTCAAATCGGCCCCCTGGATTCATATTTGGGCTCACTATAGAATCCCAAATTCGAACTAAGTGCATTTCAGGCAAATTTCTTTAAAAATCTTCTTCTCCAGATCCAGCAGGCAGAATCTTTTGATATTTTGGGTCTGATTCAAGTTTGTTCAAATCGAGTCCCTCAACCAATATTGGGGCTCACTATGGGGGCGTGAATTTTTACTTAGTGCAATTTAAGAAAAATTCTTTAAAAATCTTCTTCTCCAGAACCAGTGGGCAGAATCTTTTGATATTTGGTATGCAGCATCTTGGTATGGGTCTGATTCAAGTTTGTTCAAATTGAGTCCCTTGATCAATATTGGGGATCCCTATAGGGGCATGCATTTTTCCTTAGTGCAATTTAAGGAAAAATCTTCTCCAGAACCAGTGGGCAGAATCTTTTGATATTTGGTATACAGCATCTTGGTATGGGTCTGATTCAAGTTTGTTCAAATGGAGTCCCTTGATCAGTTTTGGGGCTCACTATGGGGACCTGAATTTTTACTTAGTGCAATTTAAGAAAAAAAATTTAAAAATCTTCTTCTCCAAAACCAATGGGCAGGATCTTTTGATATTTGGTATACAGCATCTTGGTATGGGTCTGATTCAAGTTTGTTCAAATTGAGTCCTTCGATCAATATTGGGTCTCACTAAAGGGGTGTGAATTTTTACTTAGTGCAATTTAAGAAAATTTCTTTAAAAATTTTCTTTTCCGGAACCGATGGGCAGAATCTTTTGATATTTGGTATACAGCAACTTGGTACGGGTCTGATTCAAGTTTGTTCAAATTGAATCCCCCATTCAGTATTGGGGATCACTATGGGGGTGTGAATTTTTACTTAGTGCAATTAAAGAAAAAAATCTTTAACAATCTTCTTCACCAGAACCAGTGGGCGGAATCTTTAGATATTTGGTATGCAGCATCTTGGTATGGGTTGGATTCACGTTTGTTCAAATTGAGTCTTTTGATCAATATTGGGGCTCACTATGGGGGCGTGAATGTTTACTTTGTGCAATTCAAGGAAAATTCTTTAAAAATCTACGTCAGAGCCATCATGCAGAATCTTTTGATATTTGATCAGCAGCATTGTCCCATTCAGTCCTGTTGATGTTTTAGCTCCACAGAGAGCATAGATTTACTCTGTAGACCCTTAAGAATAGCTTTTGATAAAATTTGTGTCTTAACAGTATGGAACATTAGGTGAGCGCCTAAGGCCCCCTGGGGCCTCTTGTTTTGTAACTGAGACATCTTTTAGTGGATGGAGATGTCACAACGAAACGTTCAAAAAATATGAACTAACAGTAGATGGTGTGCCGCGTACAAAATTAAAGACCAACTTGTCAAGGTTACAGATAGACTGAATATTGTTTTTGGTATGAAGCTTCCTTAGGAGCAGAGGAATTAGATGCACCAAAACAATTTCTATGGATTTTGTCATTAGGTGCCATTTGGGGATGCCCATTTTAACACTGTTGGCGATGGGAAAATACCTAGTCATTATCTTTTTGTGCCTCGTGAACCAAGTATTCTTCTTCCCTTTGGGCCCAGTCTAAACTAATTGAGTACAAACATCTTGGTGGAGTTTACTCTTCATATTTTTTTTCAAAAAGTTGCTGTGCCCCGTGGGGTGGGGTTAATGCCTAAAATGGTCTAAAAATCATCTTCTCATAAGCTACTTGCAGTATTTCTGTTATGAAACTTACTTTGGTGATGCAGATTAAAGAATTTTCAAAGGAACTCAGCAGGTCAAAATTTGGGCTCTCTGTATGAGGATGCCCATTTTGGTCTCCACCCAAAATTTCTTTTTCCTGAGCCAATGGGCTGATTTGAACCATTTGTCAGGTAGTATAACTGGGCCTCATAAGTACTTGATTATGAACACCTGAGTACAAAACACACATTTTTGTGACTACACGGAACAGGGGAGCGCGGTGGCTCAGTAGGTAGAGGTGCAGGTTGCAAGCCGAGAGGTCCTCGGTTCGAATTCCACCTGCGGCAACCGCGTTGTGTCCTTGGGCAAGACACTTCATCTCCATTGCCCTCGTGGGGGCACGGTGACGCCGTGTACTAAGGCGTACTGCACGTCGATGGTACGCATGTCTTCAACCAATCTAACCCTGCCTGTGCTGCAGTGCGGAGTTACGATGTTAGGGAGCTGGCAGCTGCTCGTTGTTGCTCGGTGGTTCTCTCCGGGTACTCCGGCTTTCTCCACCCGTAAAACTGTCACGGTCATGATTAGCCATTGTGCATAAATATGTGACCTTAAACATCAATAAATAAATAATAAATACTTCACGGAACAGAGCTTTGTTTTGCCCCAGAAGCTTCCCTCGGACCAGCTGACACGAATGAACAAAGAAATTGCCTTTGGTTGTGTCATGGCAAATCCAAAAAAATGCCCTTGCTGTCCATACCTTACTGACACACGAGTCTCTAGTAACAAGTTTGTCGCAATTTTCATGATCATTTTGGTGCCCATCTTAGAAATGGCGGCGGTTTTGATATTTTCAAACGACACTTAAGGCAAAAAAAAATAAGTACCATGGTACCAATTCACGTGCCACATTTCAAACTTGCATCACAAAATGATCGATTTTGCAATTCGATGCTTTACTAGTACACCGGTTGGTATTTACTGACCCCGTTTTTTTTGCAACATAATTATGGTATCCGTTGTGGGGGGGGGGGGGGGGGCATATGCCACCCTTCACGACGCGTTTCTGTTGTTTATTTACTTAGTACGTTTCAACGAACAGAAATCCTACTTGACCCTGTGTGTTGAAAATGTCTTCAAACACCCAAAACTGAACAAATGGCCTCTTAAATAACAAAAATATATTTAACAGTGGTTTCAGTACCCTTTCAATTATGTATGCTAAACTTAGTGTTCATGTCAAAAAAACATCAAGAAAAGGAAGCTCCAAATGTTCTGGTAGATAATTCTTGTATAGGTAACTCCAACATCTGATGGGCGTATTATTCGAACTTCCATCAACGGATAAGCGGATGGGAATTTCTTCCCTTTCATATAAACTTTCAAACATGTCTAAGCTTTTCAGGTTCTTTTCGTCAATCTCGTACACTTCGCCTGTTATGATCTGGAAAATGCAGATAAAAACATGAATTGGATAATGCTGTATGCAGCTAACCAGTATACGAAATGCAGCAGGACCACAAATTAATAAATAGGATCAGTTATAATACAATCCTATAGACGAGCAGTCCTACGGGGCTGTAGGAATATATTTATAAGGGTTTAACCCTTTACCTAGCAGTATTTTAAAAATATAAATTTCACATTTTTCGAAAACAAATTTCACATTTTTAGCTCACCTGACAGCAAGTCAGTGTGAGGTATTGCCATCACTTGGCATCCGTCGTCCGTTAACTTTTGCAAACCTGGCTTCTTCTCCACAGCCATTCAGCCAAATGCAAACATATATTGCACAAACCATCCCTGGGGTATACCCTTTCTATTTTGTTCAAATGGAGCGGCTGCCTTCTGTCTAATATACATTTACCTAGAGGAAAATGTGCATTCTGTGACAATTTCTGCGAAAAATTATTGAAAATTCACAAAAAAGTATCGGATTTACGCAAAAAATGACGATTTTCCTAACGGATTTGCCCAAAGGGTCGT
The DNA here is from genome assembly GCA_031216915.1 of Pictodentalium vernedei. Classification (NCBI taxonomy): domain Eukaryota; kingdom Metazoa; phylum Mollusca; class Scaphopoda; order Dentaliida; family Dentaliidae; genus Pictodentalium; species Pictodentalium vernedei. The sequence continues at coordinate 250,894,534 of CM062289.1, forward strand.
AGTACAGAACGGGATGTTAGTTGGACAGACGATAAAAAATCCACCACCATTTGAAGACTTTTATCATTGCTTACAAAACAGACATTATGGAAGACCCCCTCTGCTTCTGGCCGAGTTCCCCTTTTGGCATAAAATTCGTCAGCATGAGAACTCAACTATTTTCGGGCTTGGGACCGAACAGACACGTCTGTGTCTGGCAGCATTAGATCAATAAATAATATTTACAGAATGTACAAAAATCAATAAATAATATTTACAGAATGTACAAATCAATCAACATGGATTAAGTTACATTGACTATTATCAACGCTATATACAGAAATGACATGACCTATATACATATTATTCATCGAACTCAGAAACTTCCGACAGGACTGTGTTTCTGTGGTTGTTACAAGAATCCGAACTGCAATTACACAAACCTGAGCAAGAGAGTCCTGCCTTCTTACACCCACACCTTTTTGTACAAGCACTCTTGCAACCACAACTGATCAGATTCAGTAGGTTATCGGGGGCACATGGCTTTGTGGCTGCAGTCGGTACAAGAAGTCCATTGTCTAGCGACCACCCCCAATCCGTCGGAGGAAGCGAAGTGCCCAACCATTGTTGGACCTGGAGATAACATCTGTAGACAAGTTGTTGTGAAGCAAAGCTGCTTGGTGGGAGTGAGGCTAGGTCGATGGGTTTATTCAGTTTAGATTTTGCTACATAACGCTTGTAAGTGACATATCTATATTGGTCGAGAGAGGAAACAGTTTTACTCCCGTATAAGATCAGGAGAAGTTGTTCCCCGGCAGCGGCTACTGCACTTGGTGTACTGTCATCCGCCAAAATTGTGTTGACATACTGTTGTGAGTCGCTAGTAACATCGGAGACAATTGTACTGAATACTTTCTTCTTACCAACTCGAAAGAGTGCAGAAGTAGTGTCACAACCACTTATAGAATGTGCTACAAGGAGGTTGCTTCTATGGTCACCCATTTTGGTTGCTATTTCACTAACTGAAACTAGTAAGTTTGGGGTAATGGAATACATCATGTGAATATTACATCCCAGTTGAACTCGAGAGGTAAGAATGACTAACAAGTCTGTATCTGTTCCCACAACGACAACATTGTTGTCATCTTGAGCGATGTCAAGTGCAGTTTCGGCTATCAGTACATCAGCATCAGCCTCGGCCTGCTTGGACTGAATATTGATAGCAGATAGCTCCTGCATTAGAAGATCGATCAGTTGGGTTTTGTTCTTGGCATTTGCAAGGAAATCGGATTGGGGTGTGGTGTCTGGTAACTCGGTGAGATATTGATATCAATGGAATACCTGTCTTTAGATCTACGGGCTTGTTCCATGCCCTTTGTCGACATTGTACAAGCATAACCATCAAAAACAACCACGACGTTCGCCCCAAAATGTCTCACTAGATAATTGGAATATGATGTACATATGTCCTTATATGACGACTGTTTAGGCCATACAACTGCCCTCAATAAAAATCCACCATCTACAACAAACAGAGAATGTTCTGGGATTTTAGTTTGCTCGGAACCGTATGTTTTGAGGATCTTACCGAGCGTGCTTTTCTGTATCTTCCTCATTCCAGCAGAATCAAACAATGCTGGTGGTTTCGGGGCGAGTTCATATTTGAGATACTCTTCCATCTCTGCTTGTGACTGAATAACACATGTGATGCGGTTGAACAGAATTGTGGGGTCAATCACTACCTTACTTCCACGGACTTTGATGCTATTTGCCATCGATGCGAAAGACTTCACAGCGTCAACACGTCGTAGTTTGATGCTGTTGAACGTTTTGCTTACAACATTCGATACGCAACATTCACCAATTTTGCGAACTTGGTCACAGTTCACAGTTTCGTCGGCCACAAGCCCGGTCGCTATAGAGACTAATTGTAGTGGATCTCTATTCTGAAAGGGGGAATGCACTCTGAACCAGTTCAATACTTTGGTGATATCATTGGCATCAGTCAATTGTGAACTTTGACGGAGATCCCGATGTTGTTCGCCATGACCAGTGTGAACATGAACAAAATTTTCGAGAGCATTACATATCGGAAGGCAAAGAGGTAGTCCATGTACCCATTTCGCAACAGTGCTATCGGTTATTCCCCTGCCATGTGTGAGACCACCAGGGAGCTTGAACATTCTCATTAAACACTGCTCTATGGTCTGATCAGAATATATCCCGTCCCAGAATTTATCTGAGCGCCTTATGGTAAAGTAACCTTTCTCAGTGAACAACTTCAAATCATCCTGTTGCATTATTTCTGTTAGCTCATTCATCTGCTGCAAATAGAGATGAGAACTTTTTGCGTATGCAAAATGACCACCTGCGTGAAATACTGGAATCATATTGCGAACACAATATGTGTGGAGTTCCCAGTCGCCTGTGCGCTCTGCTCTCAAGAACAACTGGAGAAGACCTATTTGCTCGTAGTATTGTACCCAAAGCTTTCCTGTGCGTCCTACGGACGCATTCTGGAGCAGTTCGTGTAATTTTGACAGTAGATGGTTGACACTTTCTTGATTGACAGCGTCAGCTGTTGTACAGTCACCTCTGGCAAGTCCACAGAATATTTCATTGACTTCTGTGTAGTCTATGTTATCTAGTGTTCGGCTTTCTTCAAACACAAGTTTTGTAATGGCAATTTGTGTTAGCAAATGGGCACGAACTGTTCTTGAATATGCATGACCACTGATCAAATGATGGATTGACCCACCAGCATAAACAGTCCTCCAAAGTTCATCCAAGCCGCTACCAGCCATGATCGAACCAATTGCCCCTCAATATGACATAATCATATGGAAGCCGCCGAGTCTAACGAAAACTTTTGTCAACTTATCTGACGAAGACACAATCTCCACTGCTTTGATATAAAGTGGTTGGTCAAACGTCACTGGACAAAAATGGAAATTGAAACAATGATGCTATAATACGGTATTTGAATGAGAAAAGTCGATGCCGTTTGAATTTGAGTTTAGGGGGTATGGTTAATATTTCACACGTTTCACCAGTTCATTATGGAATAAATGACTATTGTTATATATCATTATAAAGCCACTGCTTTTCGGCAATTTTTGATATATAATTTAACTCCCAAAGTAGTCGTAGAGTTGATTTAATGGACGTTGTGTACCGTTGTGTGTATGAAAACAATAAAAAAATTTTCGTAATTTTGTACATTTTCGTGAATATTTCACCATTGAGTGTGAGGATTGGTACAAAGTTGGCATTTTCTATTGGGGATATGTATTCTCAATATAATTCAGCACGATATTTATGATTCTCACCCTACTAAGGCGAATAAGAATGAGAAATATGGAGCTGGGTCGAATTTTTTTTTAATTTTTTTTTTCATCAAAAAAACGCTATAACTAAAAAAGCTCAACTCGGATTCGCGGGGACTTTTCACACTTTATCCGCAATGTGTGTCCCGGAAACATATAAAAAAAATCAGCTTTCTCCGATTTTTTTCCTTACTTTCTCATTTTTATGTCTAATGTGCCTGGACTAATAATTCATTGCTCGAACGACTCGAATCCCATCAAGCAAATGTGCTATAGAGCATTTGCTCGATCGAGTGACTCCACACACTGCTCAAACGACTCGAATCCCATCGAGCAAATTGCTCCTTCGAGTGACTCGCACATACGACTCATAGCCTCATTTCGGTGTTTGAGGATATCTGTGACCTGGTATTGTATTATTTGAGGATACCTTTTGGAGAATCCCTTTTTAGCTCACCTGACTTTCAGTCAGGAGAGCTATAGTGATCACTTTAACCTATTTAATTGATATTTGAGATAATAGTTTGTTATGACATTGCAATTTGATTTTATTCAAATCAAGTTGCCTCGCCCATTGGTAGGGCCACACCCAAAAAGTGTGCAGAAATCTTAAAAAATCTTCTTCTCATGAACCAGCAGTAGCAGGGACTTGATATTTGGTGTGCAGCTTCCTTTTGAGGTGTAGACTCCGATTTGTTCAAGAGAAGTTTGTGGGGCTATATTTGGCGTCGTAATGGGAGGGGCAAGAATATTTGCCCCTACCAAAATTTCTATTTTCCAAACCGAGAGGCTGATTTGGACCAAATTTGATATAAGGGCCTATTGGGTCATAAGTACTTAATTTATGCTCAATTTTTTTAAACCGTCGCCCCATGGGAACCGGAGGAGCTAAAAATAGAAAAAAATTAAAACGCCCATATCTCCAAAACTACACGGCACTGAGAATTCTTATTTGGCGTGAAGCTTCCTTTGGACCAACAGAATGGAATGATGAAAAAAATTGCTATCGGTTTTATCATGGGGTACTTTTCTGGGACTTTGAAAAAAAAGTGCTGAGTCAGAAATTTTTAACACTATGGGTAATGGCAAAAACATATAAGACTACGTTTCTCCCAAACCTCTGCTCCAAAAGCTTTCAAATTTCACATATAACATCTTTGGAAGATTGTTTCACATTTTTATTGAAATCAATTCCCTGGGTCCATATTTAGGTTCTCTATGGGAGCCCAAATGTTTAAATTATTGCAGTATGAGGAATACTTTTTAAAAAATCTTCTTCAGATCAACCAATAAGAATCTTTTGATATTTGGTATGCAGCATCCTTAGAGGGGTGAGATTCAAGTTTGTTCAAGCCAAGTCCCTGGGTTCATATTTAGGCTGAAAATTTGGGGTCCCGTTGCGGACTTAGAAATTTTGGACCAAAATCCAGAATTTTTTTTTTGTTTTGTATGCGTTTCGGTCAATTTTAAGACAAAAAAATTTTTTTTTTTTACACTGAAAATTTGGGGGCCGGGTGGGACTGAAAATTTTGGACTAAAATCCGGAAATTAGTTTTTTGGTTTTTTATGTGTTTTGGTCAATTTTAAGACAATTTTTTTTTCTTTTTACACTGAAAATTTGGGGGTCTAGGTGGAACTTTGAAAATTTTGGACCAAATCCAGAATTTTTTTATTTGTTTTTTATGCGTTTCGGTCAATTTTAAGACAAAAATTTATTTTTTTTCACACTGAAAATTTGGGGTCTGGGTGGGACCGGAAATTAGTTTTTTTGTTTTTTTATGCCTTTTGGTCAATTTTAAGAAGAAAAAACAATTTTAGGCTGAAAATATTTTGTTTAGGACTTCGAAAATTTCGAAACAAAAATTTTAAAAAATCTGTTTTTTATGCGTTTATCTCAATTTTGGGTTTTAAAAGTGCAGGAACTGAAAATAGAAGGAAAAATCCTGTGTATTGTGTGGGCACAACTGCTTCATCTACTTGGTATATGCTTTTCTTAGGAGGAGCGTATGCAGCTTATTCAAATTAAGTCCCTGGTTTGATATTTAGACTATCATGTCAGTTGAGCGCCCTCAGGCCCCCTGGGGCACATTGTGCACTAGCACAAAGCCACATGCTGGATGTGCCAATATGTGCTTATGTGAAAATGCACAATGTGACACGTTGTGCACTAGCACGTAGGCACATACGGGTATTTCAGGATACCTTTGACCTGGCATTGTATTATTTGAGGATACCTATCAAGGATACCTTCTGGAGAATCCCTTTTTGGTCGTATGTACTTATGCGAAAATGCACAATATGACACATTGTGCATTAGCACATAGGCACATGCTGGATGTGTCGATATGTGCTTGTGTGAAAATGCACAATGTGACACATTGTGCCCTAGCACATAGGCACATACGCACATACGGGTATTTGAGGATACCTATGGTATTGTACCACTGGACTATTGGAGGATACCTTTATGGGATACTAATTTGAGGATACCTATTGGGGTTACTTATCTGAGAATACTTGTCATACAGTTTTTACATCCAGGTACATGATGCCACACCCGGATACTTCCGTTGGGCAGTTGATAAAAAACCACAATATATAACATTTCATTCATTTTTATTCCATTCACAGAACGAAAATCAATTGCCCAACACATCTTTTTCGCAGATATATCTTTAAAAAATGCCCCCCACTACAGTTTAAGGATCAAGATTGTAGTTTAATCGTCAAACTGACCAATCAGATCAAAGTAAAACAACCGATCAGATTAGTGTATTTCCATTGTGTTTCCATTGTGTTTCTTTTCCATAGACCTCTACACCAATTTTCTATATTCCCCAACTTTAACCTACAATTCTATAGGAAACAAACACAGATCCCAAACAAGAATCAAAAAGTCGATCAAAATGGGGTGGTGTTTTCAAACACGTCCCTCAGAGATACAGGGACTTGACATCATTCACGTTCGAAACATCGAACAGAGAAAATGTTCTGACTTGGCATCAAGCAGACTTATGCTAAGGTCACCCAGTACCAGGGTGAACTGAAGCTACATTTCCGAAGATACCTTGAGGGAAAAGACTAAAAGCCTTATCCAATCAAGACTGGGATTGCATTATTTCTAGAAGAATGGGATGGTCTGAAATCCCAAATAGAAGAAGTAGACGCAGCAATCAACACCCAGATCCTACAAACAACTGTAACTGAAGTTCTGACCAAAGACACCAAACCTGCAAAACTTCAACCTGCTAATCTTGGAGATACTACACCAGGACCAAAGTGAGAATGACAGAAAGAGTATAAAGATATGTTCGACAATCTAAATGAAGATGTTAATAGATGTTGTAAATAGATTTGTTTTCTAAAAAAGGAATAAAAAAAAGAAAAAAAGGTGGTGTGATGTTTATCTTCTGGACAAATATCAAACAAACTTGAACTATCCCCAGCCAGTATGTGAGAGGGCCACCTACGTGAGTCATTTTTAAAGATATATCTGCGAAAAAGATGCCTTGGGCAATTGATTTGTATACTGTGAATGGAATAAAAATGAAATGTTATGTATTGTGGTTTTTAGCTCACCTTTGACGTAGTCAAATTTGAGGTTATGCCATGGCCCGTCCATCTGTCCGCCCATCAACAATTCAATACGGCTCAGGCTGGAGGCCGTACTTATGAACCAATCTTTACGAAACTTCTTTGGTACCTTTGTTATCACCGTGGAACTAGAACGAATGTTTTTGGGTGCGGTCCGAAATTCAAGATGGCCTCCAGCAGCCACTTTGTACCGAAATTAGTGCAATTAGTTTTTTGTACAGAACTTCTGTATGAAAGTTCTGATTTGAATAAATTTTTGTATGAATGTTTAGTAACATGGAATACATCACATATAATACGTTTTTTTTTTCTCGTGCAGAAATTATGCAAATTAGATTAACTTTGATTTATTCAGTGCTACTTATACACATTAATATAAGTACACATAGCAATACGGCTCTGGCTAGGGGCTGTATTTAATTATGAACCGATCTAAACGAAACTTCTTGGGTACTTTTGTCATCACCTTGGGACGAGAATGCGTGTTTTGGCGTGCGGTCCGAAATTCAAGATGGCTACCGGCGGCGATTTTGTACCGAAATTATGTGCTATCAGTTTTTTGTACAGAACCTCTATACGGCTCGGGCTAGAGGCTGTATTTATGAACCGATCTTTACGAAACTTCTTGGGTACCTTTGTTATCATCGTGGGGCGAGAACGAGTGTTTTGGGGTGCATCCGAAATTTAAGATGGCCGCGTCAGTCATTTTGTACCGACATTAGTGCAATCAGTTTTTTGTACAGAACTTCTAGGACTACGTTTGTTATCATCATGGGAAGGTAACGAGTGTTTTTGGGCTCGGCCAAAAATTCAAAATTGCTGTCGGCAGTTGTATTTACTGGAATTGTGTGTATTACATTTTTTATACAGAACCTGTAAAGAAGATTTTTAGCTCACCGAAGGGAGCTCAACTTGTCACTTGCCGTCGTCGTCCGTCGTTTGTCGTCGTCCGCCGTCGTGAACATTTTTCAAACGACTTCTCCTCTGAAACCACTGGTCCGATTTTCACGAAACTTCATGTGGATGTTCATTACTATATAGCAATTCATGTTTGTTCAAATGAAATGGCCACGTCCCTTGGGAGCTCTGTATGGGGCATAACTCTGTCAGTAGCACCGTATGAATTATAGAAAAATTATTAAAAAATCTTCTTCTCCACAACCAGTGGGCAGAATCTTTTGATACTTGGTATGCTGCATCTTGGTATGGGTCTGGTTCAAGTTTGTTCAAATCGGCCCCCAGGATTCATATTTGGGCTCACTATAGAAGCCCAAATTCGAACTTAGTGCATTTCAGGCAAATTTCTTAAAAAATCTTCTTCTCCAGATCCAGCAGGCAGAATCTTTTGATATTTGGTATGCAACATTGTGCGGTGGATCTCATTCACGTTTGTTCAAATCGGCCCCCTGGATTCATATTTGGGCTCAGTATAGAAGCCCGAATTCGAACTTAGTGCATTTCAGGCAAATTTCTTAAAAAAATCTTCTTCTCAAGATCCAGCAGGCAGAATCTTTTGATATTTGGTATGCAACATTGTGGGGTGGATCTGTTTCAAGTTTGTTCAAATCGGCCCCCTGGATTCATATTTGGGCTCACTATAAAAGCTCAAATTTGAACTTAGTGCATTTCAGGCAAATTTCTTACAAAATCTTCTTCTCCAGATCCAGCAGGCAGAATCTTTTGATATTTGGTATGCAACATTGTGGGGTGGATCTGATTCAAGTTTGTTCAAATCGGCCCCCTGGATTCATATTTGGGCTCACTATAAAAGCTCAAATTTGAACTTAGTGCATTTCAGTCAAATTTCTTTAAAAATCTTCGTCTCAAGATCCAGCACCAGCATCTTTTGATATTGGGTATGCAGCACGCTTAGGGGGTGAGATTCAAGTGTGTTCAAACCAAGTCCCTGGGTTCATATTTGGGCTCACTGTGGTAGCCCAAATTATAACTTAGTTCTAAATGAGGAATTTCCTTTAAAAATCTTCTTCTTCAGATCCAGCAGTTGGAATATTTTGATGTTTGGTATGCAGCATCCTTAGGGGGGTGAGATTCAAGTTTGTTCAAGCCATGTACCTAGGTCCATATTTGGGACCTTTTGATACTTGGTATGCTGCATCTTGGTATGGGTCTGGTTCAAGTTTGTTCAAATCGGCCCCCTGGATTCATATTTGGTCTCACTAGAGAAGCCCAAATTCGAACTTAGTGCATTTCAGGCAAATTTCTTAAAAAATCTTCTTCTCCAGATCCAGCAGGCTGAATCTTTTGCTATTTGGTATGCAACATTGTGGGGTGAATCTGATTCAAGTCTGTTCAAATCGGCCCCCTGGATTCACATTTGGGCTCAGTATAGAAGCCCGAATTCGAACTTAGTGCATTTCAGGCAAATTTCTTTAAAAAAATCTTCTTCTCAAGATCCAGCAGGCAAATTTCTTAAAAAATCTTCTTCTCCAGATCAAGCAGGCAGAATCTTTTGATATTTGGTATGCAACATTGTGGGGTGGATCTGATTCAAGTTTGTTCAAATCGCCCCCCTGGGTTTATATTTGGGCTCAGTATAGGAGCCTAATTTGAACTTAGTGCATTTCAGGCAAATTTCTTTAAAAATCTTCTTCTCAAGATCCAGCAGTCAGAATCTTTTGATATTGGGTATGCAGCATGCTTGGGGGGGGGGGGGGGGGGGGGGGGGGGCGGTGAGATTCAAGTGTCTTCAAGCCAAGTCCCTGGGGTCATATTTGGGCTCACTGTGGTAGCCCGAATTATAACTTAGTTCAAAATGAGGAATTTTCTTTAAAAATCTTCTTCTTCAGATCCAGCAGTTGGAATGTTTTGATATTTGGTATGCAGCATCCTTAGGGGGGGGGGGGGGGGGGGGTGAGATTCAAGTTTGTTCAAGCCATGTCCCTAGGTCCATATTTGGGCTCACTGTGGGAGCCCAAATGATAACTTAGTTTGAAATGAGGAATTTTCTTATAAAATCTTCTTCTTCAGATTCAGCAGTCGGAATGTTTTGATATTTGGCATGCAGCATCCTTAGGGGGTGAGATTCAAGTTTGTTCAAGCCAAGTCCCTGGGTTCATATTTGGGCTCACTGTGGGAGCCCAAATGATAACTTAGTTCAAAATGAGGAATTTTCTTTAAAATTCTTCTTCAGATCCAGTAGATGAATGCTTTTGATATTTGGTACGCAGCATCCTTAGGGGGGTAAGATTCAAGTTTGTTCAAGCCATGGCCCTAGTTCCATAAAATTTGTCTCTCATGACTTCATTCCTTTGTGGTGTTGACGAACCATGTCTAACTGAATGTGACCCCCAAATACTTCTTTGAACCACTTTGGCCGGTGAGCGATTAAGGCTCCTTGGGGCCTCTTGTTTATGTCCGTATTGTTTGCTATATTTATTGGGTGCCTTTGTTATCACTGTGGTATGAGAACAAATATTGTTGGGTTCAGTCAGACCCACTCGGGGACTCAGAAAGGGAGATAATTAAAAATCTTTTCCAAAAACACCAGACAAAATAATGTTTCTTGAATTCAGCATCCCAAGGATGTGTATATTCAAATGTTTTGAAGCCAAGTTCCTGTGTTAATATTTGGTGTTTGGGGAGGGTAAACATTATTAGCACAACCCGATTTTCTATTTCCAATGAGAAAAATAAACCTCCTCACCCGTGGGAACCCTATGAGCTAAAGATAAAAAATTTAAATACCTATATTTTAAGAAGGGCTGGACAAATATTTATTCTTTAGTATGACTCAACCTTAAAAGGGTTTGAATCAAACAGGCCAAAACAATTGCTAACATTTGGCTTATGGTGCACCATAGAAGGATCCCCATTGTAACTTTAAGCCCATGGAGATTTCTTTTCTAGTTTAGCAGCTAACTCTCACCCACCTTTACAATACTTTATCTGTACATTTGTTACAGGCTACGGTCAGTATTTATGTAAAGACCTTTACAATACTTTACATGTACCTTTGTTATCAGGTCATTACCTAGATGTGTGTCATTACTGTGTCACATATTATACATGTACATGTCTTACACAAGTTGAGCTACAGTGTCATTGACACTTTCATTTATCAACTACCCAACGGAAGTATCCTGATGTAGCATCATGTACCCGGATGTAAAAACTGTTTGACAAGTATTCTCAGATAAGTAACTCCAATAGGTATCCTCAAATTATTATCCCATAAAGGTATCCTCCAATAGCCAAGTAGTACAATACAAGAGGTATCCTCAATTACCCGCATGTGCCTATGTGCTTGGGCACAATGTGTCACATTGTGCATTTTCACATAAGCACATATCGGCACATCCAGCATGTGCCAATGTGCTAGTGCACAATGTGTCACATTGTGCATTTTCACATAAGCACATACGACCGAAAAGGGATTCTCCAGAAGATATCCTCGATAGGTATCCTCAAATAATACAATACCAGGTCATAGGTATCCTTAAATACCCGTATGTGCCTATGTGCTAGTGCACAATGTGTCACATTGTGCATTTTCACATAAGCACATATCGGCACATCCAGAATGTGCCTATGTGCTAGTGCACAATGTTTCACATAAGCACATATGACAAAAAAGGGATTTCTCCAGAAGGTATCCTCAAATAGTACAATACCAGGTCATAGATATCCTCAAATACCGAAATGAGGCTAAGAGTCGTATGTGCGAGTCACTCGAAGGAGCAATTGCTCGATAGCACATTTGCTCGATGGGATTCGAGTCGTTCGAGCAGTATGTGGAGTCACTCGATCGAGCAGTTGCTCTGTAGCACATTTGCTCGATGGGATTCGAGTCGATCGAGCAATGAATTATCAGTAACTACTCGATAGATTCTTGGCATTAGGAATGATATAGACGTTCATGGAGGTTGTCTATAACCCAAAGGGGTCCCTCAGTACTATAGCACCACGTGCTACTATTAAAATCTACGGTATGGCGGTCCTAAAAAGGATTCTAGGGGAATCCGTATCAAATAAAAGTGGATTTTGCTGATTTGGAGGGATTGTCGGGTTGTTTGTGATAATTAGTTTTACTCCTATTCAATCGAACACACCGTCCGAACATACCCCTCTCCTATAAGAAGCCTTTGGGTCACACAGCAACCACGTGGTACCATAGAAACCAAGATGGCGGCCTCCAGTATACAAAATAGACGGCGGAAAAACGTATCACCCTAACAACACGCGCTGCGCATGCGCACTAACACCACGTATCACTATGAGGATGACGTCACAACATGGCCGCTCACGCGGGTTACCATGACAACACAACATGGCGCCACTGGGTTATGTGACTATGACGTCACTTCCGGGGTCCTGCCAATTTGGCGTGAAACGTTCATGGCATACCACTCTCGTCGATGCTCGGTGGTTCTCTCTGGGCACTCCGGCTTTCCCCACCTGTAAAACTGTCACGGTCAGGATAAGCCATGGTGTATAAGTATATGACCTTAAACACCAATAAATAAATAAAAACCAATACAAATATGGATATCATCAGAACCATTTGTATGGTTTTGTTGAGAAAGTTCCGAGATATTTTAGGCTGTGGTAGGCTTATTCTGGTGAATTTTCTGATCGTTTTTTTCCGCTATGTTAGGTGAAGGGTTAACGACACTTTCGGCGGCTAGGGTCACCTCGCTTCAGACAGTTTTATGAGTTCAGGAACCCAGAGAGAACCGCCGAGCAGCGGCGAGAAACTATCGGACTCCCCAACGTACTAACTGCGCATAAGCAGGGTTGGCACTGGTTGAAGACAAGTGTACCATCGTGCAGTATGCCTTAAAACACAAAACCACCACAACTCCAGGTGGGCAATCGGGATGAAGCGCCTTACCCAAGGGCACAATGCGAGGTGACAGCTGCTCGTCGTTTCTCGGTGGTTCTCTCCGGGCACTTCCTCCACCAGTAAAACTGTCGCCGATACTATATGACGTTGGCTGTTAAAGTGTCATTAAACCTTAATAAATAAACAAGGACACAACACAGTTACCACTGGTCAGTGTCGATCCGTGGACCTTTCGGGATGAAGTCCAGTGTTCTAACCACTGCGTACCCAGGATGTAGGAATCAAGTATTGCTGAACCTCCGTACAATGTCAGGCGAATTTTCCCATTTGTTGCAGCAATCATTGTCAATGAGGATCAGTCCCAAAACCCAGGGCGGTGTGGAAATGGAGCAGTGCTTATTGACTGTGCTGCGCAATGTTCTATGTAACTTCTAAAGTGAACAGCATAGGCATAAGCGATTGGCTAAAGTTGACTGTATACATATTTTGCTGTTATGGTAGACCCATGGAAGTTGAAGTGACAGTAAATACCAACAAAACACGAGGATTCCATTCAGGAACATTGTGTGGAGGAGGTTAAAAGTTAAACTGTTTTGAGTCTGATACATTGTATTACAGAAAATTACTAGATGGATATTTTTCTTGTAAAATAAGGCCTGTCGCCAACCCCTGGGATGAAAATCCGTTATACTGAAAAGCACAGGTGTATGCTATTGTTATACTTGACTTTTCCTAGTGTTGCAGTCATGACAACAGTCTCCCCGGGCAGACAAAATATTCAAAATGACTATCAAATGGATCTCTGTGGTAACATCTGTGAAAATATTATGTGCAATTTAGGATCTAACATATAAGCGCTATTGTTTGATCAAGTTGAGAGACATATTTTACGTGAGGTCCTCCGATTTTATCCAAAAAAAAATCATATCACAAATGAGAGATGGTCCTTCAAATGGAACTTCAATTTTGTGTGGAGGTGCGTTCGCACACATCGTGATTTCCCTGGCTACGCGTCTGCCAGGGGATTTTCCCACATACAGAATCCACCGCCTCCAAGCCCATCACCAATACAAACAGCAAACCTCGACCAAGTCGTGGCGTCACGTCCCTCTTCCCGCAATCCACATTTTGAGCTGATTAACAAATTAAGTTGGTCTTCAATCCGCGTGACAATCTATTAACACATGGTGTGGTAAAAGAATACTTTTGAAGAACAAACACTTTTCAGGGTTCTTTTTTGACATAGATCTAGGGTTAGCGTTTTGTAAGTGCTTGCCAGCCAATTCCAGGATTTTGGAAAGATATATTTGCTTTAGCAGACAATTGTGCTCTCGCCTTCTCGAATTTGTCTATAGTTTGCCTTGTATGCATTATTATCATGGTGGTGGTGACATCCCCAAAGGAGAATCATTTAATGAATTACACAGGTACAGTGACAAATGCCGTACACAAAAATAAGGAATGAGTTGTGTCATAACTATCCCTTTGCGGAAGCGACAGATGCTGGTAGTACTCCATATATTGAGATGCTTATGACCCAAGGACGTGTTATGACCTTGCCCCGTGGTCATATATCCAATTTCAAGGTCAGAGACCGTTTGTGCTTTGAAACTTTTCTGGTCTATAAAATTAATTAATTCAATTGACAGATCTGGAGCGCGGTGTCTCAGTAGGTAGAGGAGCAGGATGCAAACCGAGAAGTCATCGGTTCGAATCCCACCTGCGGCAATCGCGTTGTGTCCTTGGGCAAGGCACTTAATACCAATTGCCCACGTGGGGGCAGGGTGGCGTTGTGTACTAAGGCGTACTGCATGTCGTTAGTGCACTTGTCTTCAACACGTTCTAACCCTGCTTGTTTTGACTTTGGACTTAGTAAGTTTGGGAGTCTGACAGTTGCTCGACTGTTTCTTGATGGTTCTCTCTGGGTACTCCGGCTTCCTCCACCTGTAAAACTGTACGACACGAGGTGACCCTGGCTGTAGAAAGTGTCGATACACCCCAATAAATAAATAAATAATTGACAGATCTTCTCCATATTCCACAAAGTGCTTGCGCATGACTCAAGGGTGGGTCATGACTTTTGACCCAAGGTCATAAGTAAAGGTCAGAGACTGTTCATGCATTTAACTTTGTGCGGCCCACGCTTAATGATTCTTCGGACAGATCTGCTGTTCATACTTCACACAATGGTGCGCATGACTCCATGGTGTGTCATGATTTGAGCCAAGGACAAAACTCTATGATCAAGACCACAGACCACTCGTAATTTCTGACGTTGTCCAATCCATAACATGATTAAATGGACAAATCCTGTTAGCCCAAGAACATTAGGTTTCACTAGGGAAAAAAATCGGAGAAAGCTGATTTTTTCAGGGAATGTCGAGTACATGTCACTGAACGATTAGACAAACGTCCCCTAAAATCCCAGTTGAGCTTTTTTTTCTACAGCCTTTTGTTTACGCGTATTTCGAGCTACATAATGTCTAATATACATTTACCTAGAGGAAAATGTGCATTCTGTGACAATTTCTGCGAAAAATTATTGAAAATTCACAAAAAAGTATCGGATTTACGCAAAAAATGACGATTTTCCTAACGGATTTGCCCAAAGGGTCGTAGTACAGAACGGGATGTTAGTTGGACAGACGATAAAAAATCCACCACCATTTGAAGACTTTTATCATTGCTTACAAAATAGACATTATGGAAGACCCCCTCTGCTTCTGGCCGAGTTCCCCTTTTGGCATAAAATTCGTCAGCATGAGAACTCAACTATTTTCGGGCTTGGGACCGAACAGACACGTCTGTGTCTGGCAGCATTAGATCAATAAATAATATTTACAGAATGTACAAAAATCAATAAATAATATTTACAGAATGTACAAATCAATCAACATGGATTAAGTTACATTGACTATTATCAACGCTATATACAGAAATGACATGACCTATATACATATTATTCATCGAACTCAGAAATTTCCGACAGGACAGTGTTTCTGTGGTTGTTACAAGAATCCGAACTGCAATTACACAAACCTGTGCAAGAGAGTCCTGCCTTCTTACACCCACACCTTTTAGTACAAGCACTCTTGCAACCACAACTGATCAGATTCAGTAGGTTATCGGGGGCACATGGCTTTGTGGCTGCAGTCGGTACAAGAAGTCCATTGTCTAGCGACCACCCCCAATCCGTCGGAGGAAGCGAAGTGCCCAGCCATTGTTGGACCTGGAGATAACATCTGTAGACATGTTGTTGTGCAGCATCGCTGCTTGGTGGGAGTGAGGCTAGGTCGATGGGTTTATTCAGTTTAGATTTTGCTACATAACGCTTGTAAGTGACATATCTATATTGGTCGAGAGAGGAAACAGTTTTACTCCCGTATAAGATCAGGAGAAGTTGTTCCCCGGCAGCGGCTACTGCACTTGGTGTGCTGTCATCCGCCAAAATTGTGTTGACATACTGTTGTGAGTCGCTAGTAACATCGGAGACAAGTGTACTGAATACTTTCTTCTTACCAACTCGAAAGAGTGCAGAAGTAGTGTCACAACCACTTATAGAATGTGCTACAAGGAGGTTGCTTCTATGGTCACCCATTTTGGTTGCTATTTTACTGACTGAAACTAGTAAGTTTGGGGTAATGGAATACATCATGTGAATATTACATCCCGGTTGAACTCGAGAGGTAAGAATGACTAACAAGTCTGTGTCTGTTCCCACAACGACACGACAACATTGTTGTCATCTTGAGCGATGTCAAGTGCAGTTTCGGCTATCAGTACATCAGCATCAGCCTCGGCCTGCTTGGACTGAATATTGATAGCAGATAGCTCCTGCATTAGAAGATCGATCAGTTGGGTTTTGTTCTTGGCATTTGCAAGGAAATCGGATTGGGGTGTGGTGGCTGGTAACTCGGGTGAGATATTGATATCAATGGAATACCTGTCTTTAGATCTACGGGCTTGTTCCATGCCCTTTGTCGACATTGTACAAGCATAACCATCAAAATCAACCACGACGTTCGCCCCAAAATGTCTCACTAGATAATTGGAATATGATGTACATATGTCCTTATATGACGACTGTTTAGGCCATACAACTGCCCTCAATAAAAATCCACCATCTACAACAAACAGAGAATGTTCTGGGATTTTAGTTTGCTCGGAACTTTGAGGATCTTACCGAGCGTGCTTTTCTGTGTCTTCCTCATTCCAACAGAATCAAACAATGCTGGTGGTTTCGGGGCGAGTTCATATTTGAGATACTCTTCCATCTCTGCTTGTGACTGAATAACACATGTGATGCGGTTGAACAGAATTGTGGGGTCAATCACTACCTTACTTCCTTCCACGGACTTTGATGCTATTTGCCATCGATGCGAAAGACTTCACAGTGTCAACACGTCGTAGTTTGATGCTGTTGAACGTTTTGCTTACAACATTCGATACGCAACATTCACCAATTTTGCGAACTTGGTCACAGTTCACAGTTTCGTCGGCCACAAGCCCGGTCGCTATAGAGACTAATTGTAGTGGATCTCTATTCTGAAAGGGGGAATGCACTCTGAGCCAGTTCAATAATTTGGTGATATCATTGGCATCAGTCAATTGTGAACTTTGACGGAGATCCCGATGTTGTTCGCCATGACCAGTGTGAACATAAACAAAATTTTCGAGAGCATTACATATCGGAAGGCAAAGAGGTAGTCCATGTACCCATTTCGCAACAGTGCTATCGGTCATTCCCCTGCCATGTGTGAGACCACCAGGGAGCTCTATGGTCTGATCAGAATATATCCCGTCCCAGAATTTATCTAAAGTAACCTTTCTCAGTGAACAACTTCAAATCATCCTGTTGCATTATTTCTGTTAGCTCATTCATCTGCTGCAAATAGAGATGAGAACTTTTTGCATATGCAAAATGACCACCTGCGTGAAATACTGGAATCATATTGCGAACACAATATGTGTGGAGTTCCCAGTCGCCTGTGCGCTCTGCTCTTAAGAACAACTGGAGAAGACCTATTTGCTCGTAGTATTGTACCCAAAGCTTTCCTGTGCGTCCTACGGACGCATTCTGGAGCAGTTCGTGTAATTTTGACAGTAGATGGTTGACACTTTCTTGATTGACAAATTTGTTTATGAGTACACATCAAGGGCGTGCACACATTACATGCCAATGCATCTTGAGTGTAGGCGAACACCACATTATGTGATTTAATCGAACATGGAAATTGAAACAATGATGCTATAATACGGTATTTGAATGAGAAAAGTCGATGCCGTTTGAATTTGAGTTTAGGGGGTATGGTTAATATTTCACACGTTTCACCAGTTCATTATGGAATAAATGACTTTTGTTATATATCATTATAAAGCCACTGCTTTTCTGCAATTTTTGATATATAATTTAACTCCCAAAGTAGTCGTAGATTTGATTTAATGGACGTTGTGTACCGTTGTGTGTATGAAAACAATAAAAAAATTTTCGTAATTTTGTACATTTTCGTGAATATTTCACCATTGAGTGTGAGGATTGGTACAAAGTTGGCATTTTCTGTTGGGGATATGTATTCTCAATATAATTCAGCACGATATTTATGATTCTCACCCTACTAAGGCGAATAAGAATGAGAAATATGGAGCTGGGTCGAATTTTTTTTAAATTTTTTTTTTTCATCAAAAAAACGCTATAACTAAAAAAGCTCAACTCGGATTCGCGGGGACTTTTCACACTTTATCCGCAATGTGTGTCCCGGAAACATATAAAAAAATCAGCTTTCTCCGATTTTTATCCTTACTTTCTCATTTTTATGTCTAATGTGCCTGGACTATGTTCATTTTTCACACAATGCTTGTTAATCACTCAAGAGTGTGTCGTGACATTGCTACTGTTATGAGTTCTATCTCTGGCATTCAGAGCATTTCGTAATTTGCTAGAAAATTACATGTACCAGCAGTTTAGCATAAGATTTTGTCATGATAGCACTGGTAGGGAAGCGGAACAGTATGCAGCCAATCATAGGCCACGATAAATTGTAGATAGCCCATTCTCATAAAGCTCTTCGAACACAACACCGAAGCCATTTATGGCAGAAAGGGCAGGAGGGACAATACCATCTTGTGGACTAGAAATGTCACCACAACAGTAAATTATCAACACTGACTTTCCTCCAGCCAACTAAAATACCAGAAATACTTCTCACTGACAGGTATCACTCCTGGAACGATGTCTGTTAGTCAGTTAGGTCCGAATCTTGGTGACTGACCGGGGTAGCCCCCATCCCCCCCCCCCCCCCCAACGTCTGTCTGCCCCAAAATTTGTGTCGTCTGTCGGAAACGTGTTGGTCGCCCGAACGCCAACATTTTCTCAGAAAGCCGCCACTAATCTGAGAAAAAAAGTTGATCGTGTGACAAAACCACAATTTTCATTGTGTTAGAATACCCTTATATTCCTTTTCCTTTAAATGAACGCTTTCGTAAAAAGTATGTGACAATCGAGTGGTCGGGGACTCGAAAAAAAATCGTGTATTATTATCTGTTATATAAATGGGAAGTCTGCGATTTCGATCAGGTAGAAATTTTCGGCCGCGCGGGTGTGGATTCCCTCCATGGGGCGGGAGGGCCTGCTAGTTATTTATTAACGAAAGTATTTTTTTTTAAATAATAATAAACGAAAGGTTTCCAACCTGGTTTGTTCAAGCCTGGAAATAACTCGCGAACGATCGTTTAGGTTACGTGGGGGTTACGTCAATTGTAAATTTACACTTTACGATGAAACAACACAGTAAAACAACTTCCTAATCCCGCATATTTTGCCAATAAGATATAATCTTTGTGAACAAGCTTAATTCAAAGGTTGCGCATTGCACCCACATATGACCAGAGTGGCATGTCGTTTACAGCTTAACAGAATTGCCGTCAAAATAAATGGCAACATCTAACGCGCAATCACGCCAATGCGTGATCGCGCGATAGTTGTTGATATTTATTTTGGCGGAAATTCTGTTAAGATGAAAACAACATAACACTTGTTTTTCAACCGGTTACCACCATGTTGTACAGCGTAATCTGTTAATGGGTTACGAAGTATATAGCACTTTCAGGGACATGGCGACAGGGGGTGGGTTGTGTGACACCCCACCCCCCAATCCTGGCTAAAATTTCCTATAGTTGGACATTCGGAGGGCAAGTCATGAGTAGTTGGAAATTCCATCTATCTGGATTTTAGAGCTTCTTTGGTGATGCTGATGTCTCCTTTACTTCCCAAAATTCCAGCTCGGTTTCAAGTCGGCAAAATCCCAACTGTTACAATTTACAACTATAGTGTACGTAATATCGAGCTTCATAATTATGTATGTTGTCAATCGGTACGAGATTTCTATAGTACGTTTACTTATCGCGACAAAAAAAATCCTCGAAATGCACTTCAAGAAAATCACATCATGTAAAATCGTTATCCTCAGTTAATTCCACCATTCACAGTTACAAAATGATGACACATCAAAAATTGATCATTCCTACATAAGATCTGATTTAATGTTAGGACAGTGTGAATTGTTCAAAGTTCTCAGCTTGAGCATTTGTTTAGCACATATTAAATTCCAAGAAGAATACCAAATAATAATTACCTGATAATTCTATCATAAATGTGTTGGCATTTCAGTTACTAGAATCAATTGTATGCCCCTTTCCATGGCTTCATTTTCTAAATTTTTCTCGGTAGTGAATTTCCAAGTAGGGGGAGAGACCGGGAGGGGGAACCCTCCTTCCGGTCCCTCCCTTAGTTAGAAATTCACTACCCTACCCCCCCCCCCCCCCCCTCCCCAGTCGGAAGCTTCTAGCCACGTTCCTGAGCACTTTACTTCCAGGCCTGTTTGTTTATTTTTGTTTTAAAGATTTCATACCGGTGGTCAACGCTGCGAAAACACCGTCGGAAAATTTTATCATTCACACACCATGTTGGAAAATTTTGATTTCCAAGCTTCTGATCTGCAGCGAGTTAGATCACATTTCTACAATTCTCAGTCTAATAAATTAATTATATGCCTTCATACTTTACCTTCCCCACTCCGGGTTTATCCAGCATAAAAGGAAATGTGTAACCCTCGGCAACTACCATAGGATACTTCAATAACGTCTCAGCTTCCCCGATATACTGTGTGGAGTCGGATTTGATCATGCCGTGGTTACGATATTTCTTTTTCAGCGTTCCATACACGAAGATTTTGAACATCGTCATGATGGAAGTCGGAATATTTTTTAGTAAAATTATAATCGAATGGTCACTTCACTCTGAAACACAAAATTTAATTTTTTTTAAAAGAAAAACAGCAGCTTCAGAACAAGTGAGGAGAAACCGGAGACACACGTACCTGTTACTCCCCCCCCCCCCCCGACCCTATCCCATACATACAACCTTTCCCACAAACAGCGGGGACGTTGTGACGATAGATGGAGGAGTTGGGTGGAGTATCCCAGTTCCGATCAGAAGTTTAAATAGTTAGAAATTCTAAGCCTTAAACCAGGGGCGGACAGGGCCAAGAAAAGCTACCAGGAAATACACCAAGTCGGCCCCAAACCCAAAGAAAATTTTTGATTTTCCGAACTGAACGAACGCGGCTTCCTTGCATCTGAGCGATCAATAGAGGGCACTTCGATGGCATTTTTGTATCATCTTCATCGATCCTTCGGCAAAAAGTGGTTTTACCGGAATGACCCATCGGAAAGACAATAGTTCGGCCCAGTCGGAGAAAATTTTGATTTTTCAAATTGAAGAAGGCTGTTTCCTTTCATCTGTGCAATCAATGGTAGACTAGACTGCTGGTATATCGAAATATACCTACTGACTATGCACTCAGATCCATTTCGCCTTTTGGACATTTTCATGAAATTTAACATGCCAACAGGTCTTGGGTTGCTTCAGTTTTTGGGGCCCCGGGAGGGGGGCCCAAGAGAGGGCCTACAGGGAATTTTCCAGATGGACCATACGGCCTGTCCGCCTCTGCCCAAAACAGTTGGCAATTTCATGGTAGTAGCTTTTGTAGCATTTTATCTAAGGCTTTTACTGTTTCTAACAGATATTTAGAGATTGATTTTCTAGTTGGAGTCAATATTTCGTCGATTGAGTGCAACAAGACGCCATCTGCAATGCTAAAGCATTGCAGATGGCGCGTTGCTGCGCTGAAGAGACGCATGCCAGTTCTAAAACCGCAAGGTTATAAACAAAACAAGAAACGCAACGCGGTTTAAATTCATGCCATAACAAATTACTGGTCAATATGATGCAACAATTTGATCATTACAGAAAAGTTAAGTGGGAACGTTCCAGTTTACACTGTCAGTACCTGCCCATGTAAACGTGTTAACCAGTGTGTGTGTGTGTCGGGGGGGGGGGGGGGATTGTCTTCACTCTGGTTGTTCCCTTGACGATTCCTCAATAGCGAGTATGCCCTCCGTGCGCATCGAAACAAACACAAATGTTGATCGAGGATCGAAATTTGGATGAAAACTGCATGGTGTATGCTTTCACGTCCATCACTCAGAGATAAATAACACTGGGGGTGACCGGCGCTTACAGAATCAGTTCGTTTGTTGTTTTTACGCTCATTCGTTCCGACAGGGTGCAGATTCGTTCCCGATTTTCAAAAAGTTCGGAAGCTCTGTCTTTTTAAAAAGATGACAGAAATGTAAGTATAACATGGGTATTTTGTCAAATATTGGTTATGGACGCCATTCTCCCGATTAAAATTACGGTAATAACTTTATGTTAGCGTCCTAGAATAGTTATTGGGATATAATACAGCCACGTGCAGAATGTGTGCATTTTCCACAGGGAAATTGTGGAGGTGGTTGCTAGAAATTCACAGCACACGCACAGTTCACATCAACTGTATTTTGTTCGGTTCAGGCAGATTTGTAAACATTGAAAGAATTGGGACCAATAGTCCAGGCACATTAGACATAAAAATGAGAAAGTAAGGAAAAAAATCGGAGAAAGCTGATTTTTTTTATATGTTTCCGGGACACACATTGCGGATAAAGTGTGAAAAGTCCCCGCGAATCCGAGTTGAGCTTTTTTAGTTATAGCGTTTTTTTGATGAAAAAAAAAATTTTTAAAAAAATTCGACCCAGCTCCATATTTCTCATTCTTATTCGCCTTAGTAGGGTGAGAATCATAAATATCGTGCTGAATTATATTGAGAATACATATCCCCAACAGAAAATGCCAACTTTGTACCAATCCTCACACTCAATGGTGAAATATTCACGAAAATGTACAAAATTACGAAAAAAAATGTATTGTTTTCATACACACAATGGTACACAACGTCCATTAAATCAAATCTACGACTACTTTGGGAGTTAAATTATATATCAAAAATTGCAGAAAAGCAGTGGCTTTATAATGATATATAACAATAGTCATTTATTTCATAGTGAACTGGTGAAACGTGTGAAATATTAACCATACCCCTTAAACTCAAATTCAAACGGCATCGACTTTTCTCATTCAAATACCGTATTATAGCATCATCACACAGAAGAGTCTCCGATAAAACGACTAACTGGTGATCATTCGAATATTGGCTCTGGTGAATTCGGGTACATCCCTTTGAAAGGTTACAGTAAACCAAGCAAATCGGGTCTTGACGAAATTGTGATGAAGGATTTATCAACTTTGGGTGAATCTGATCCGAAAAATTTGAAACTCGCAAAAACAGTCGACAGTCTTTGGTCTTTGACGCATGTACTGAGAGTACCTTGCCCATCTTGAGCTGGATATATGCACATTGTCACATCATCAGATGATTATGAAACAAGTGATGTCGAGATACTTCCCTTTATTAATTTTGATCCATCCAACCCGAGCACAATTTACACTGCTCTCATGTTTGCACAAACTGAATGTGAGAAACAGGGACTGAACGTTTGTCCAGTGACGTTTGACCAACCACTTTATATCAAAGCAGAGGAGATTGTGTCTTCGTCAGATAAGTTGACAAAAGTTTTCGTTAGACTCGGCGGCTTCCATATGATTATGTCATATTTAGGGGCAATTGGTTCGATCATGGCTGGTAGCGGCTTGGATGAACTTTGGGGGACTGTTTATGCTGGTGGGTCAATCCATCATTTGATCAGTGGTCATGCATATTCAAGAGCAGTTCGTGCCCATTTGCTAACACAAATTGCCATTACAAAACTTGTGTTTGAAGAAAGCCGAACACTAGATAACATAGACTGCACAGAAGTCAATGAAATATTCTGTGGACTTGCCAGAGGTGACTGTACAACAGCTGACGCTGTCAATCAAGAAAGTGTCAACCATCTACTGTCAAAATTACACGAACTGCTCCAGAATGCGTCCGTAGGACGCACAGGAAAGCTTTGGGTACAATACTACGAGCAAATAGGTCTTCTCCAGTTGTTCTTGAGAGCACAGCGCACAGGCGACTGGGAACTCCACACATATTGTGTTCGCAATATGATTCCAGTATTTCACGCAGGTGGTCATTTTGCATACGCAAAAAGTTCTCATCTCTATTTGCAGCAGATGAATGAGCTAACAGAAATAATGCAACAGGATGATTTGAAGTTGTTCACTGAGAAAGGTTACTTAAGATAAATTCTGGGACGGGATATATTCTGATCAGACCATAGAGCAGTGTTTAATGAGAATGTTCAAGCTCCCGGGTGGTCTCACACATGGCAGGGGAATAACCGATAGCACTGTTGCGAAATGGGTACATGGACTACCTCTTTGCCTTCCGATATGTAATGCTCTCGAAAATTTTGTTCATGTTCACACTAGTCATGGCGAACAACATCGGGATCTCCGTCAAAGTTCACAATTGACTGATGCCAAAGATATCACCAAATTATTGAACTGGCTCAGAGTGCATTCCCCCTTTCAGAATAGAGATCCACTACAATTAGTCTCTATAGCGACCGGGCTTGTGGCCGACGAAACTGTGAACTGTGACCAAGTTCGCAAAATTGGTGAATGTTGGGTATCGAATGTTGTAAGCAAAACGTTCAACAGCATCAAACTACGACGTGTTGACACTGTGAAGTCTTTCGCATCGATGGCAAATAGCATCAAAGTCCGTGGAAGGAAGTAAGGTAGTGATTGACCCCACAATTCTGTTCAACCGCATCACATGTGTTATTCAGTCACAAGCAGAGATGGAAGAGTATCTCAAATATGAACTCGCCCCGAAACCACCAGCATTGTTTGATTCTGCTGGAATGAGGAAGACACAGAAAAGCACGCTCGGTAAGATCCTCAAAGCATGCGGTTCCGAGCAAACTAAAATCCCAGAACATTCTCTGTTTGTTGTAGATGGTGGATTTTTATTGAGGGCAGTTGTATGGCCTAAACAGTCGTCATATAAGGACATATGTACATCATATTCCAATTATCTAGTGCGACATTTTGGGGCGAACGTCGTGGTTGTTTTTGATGGTTATGCTTGTACAATGTCGACAAAGGGCATGGAACAAGCCCGTAGATCTAAAGACAGGTATTCCATTGATATCAATATCTCACCCGAGTTACCAGCCACCACACCCCAATCCGATTTCCTTGCAAATGCCAAGAACAAAACCCAACTGATCGATCTTCTAATGCAGGAGCTATCTGCTATCAATATTCAGTCCAAGCAGGCCGAGGCTGATGCTGATGTACTGATAGCCGAAACTGCACTTGACATCGCTCAAGATGACAACAATGTTGTCGTTGTGGGAACAGACACAGACTTGTTAGTCATTCTTACCTCTCGAGTTCAACCGGGATGTAATATTCACATGATGTATTCCATTACCCCAAACTTACTAGTTTCAGTTAGTGAAATAGCAACCAAAATGGGTGACCATAGAAGCAACCTCCTTGTAGCACATTCTATAAGTGGTTGTGACACTACTTCTGCACTCTTTCGAGTTGGTAAGAAGAAAGTATTCAGGACAATTGTCTCCGATGTTACTAGCGACTCACAACAGTATGTCAACACAATTTTGGCGGATGACAGTACACCAAGTGCAGTAGCCGCTGCCGGGGAACAACTTCTCCTGATCTTATACGGGAGTAAAACTGTTTCCTCTCTCGACCAATATAGATATGTCACTTACAAGCGTTATGTAGCAAAATCTAAACTGAATAAACCCATCGACCTAGCCTCACTCCCACCAAGCAGCGATGCTGCACAACAACATGTCTACAGATGTTATCTCCAGGTCCAACAATGGCTGGGCACTTCGCTTCCTCCGACGGATTGGGGGTGGTCGCTAGACAATGGACTTCTTGTACCGACTGCAGCCACAAAGCCATGTGCCCCCGATAACCTACTGAATCTGATCAGTTGTGGTTGCAAGAGTGCTTGTACAAAAAGGTGTGGGTGTAAGAAGGCAGGACTCTCTTGCTCGGGTTTGTGTAATTGCAGTTCGGATTCTTGTAACAACCACAGAAACACTGTCCTGTCGGAAATTTCTGAGTTCGATGAATAATATGTATATAGGTCATGTCATTTCTGTATATGGCGTTGATAATAGTCAATGTAACTTTATCCATGTTGATTGATTTGTACATTCTGTAAATATTATTTATTGATTTTTGTACATTCTGTAAATATTATTTATTGATCTAATGCTGCCAGACACAGACGTGTCTGTTCGGTCCCAAGCCCGAAAATAGTTGAGTTCTCATGCTGACGAATTTTATGCCAAAAGGGGAACTCGGCCAGAAGCAGAGGGGGTCTTCCATAATGTCTATTTTGTAAGCAATGATAAAAGTCTTCAAATGGTGGTGGATTTTTTATCGTCTGTCCAACTAACATCCCGTTCTGTACTACGACCCTTTGGGCAAATCCGTTAGGAAAATCGTCATTTTTTGCGTAAATCCGATACTTTTTTGTGAATTTTCAATAATTTTTCGCAGAAATTGTCACAGAATGCACATTTTCCTCTAGGTAAATGTATATTAGACATTATGTAGCTCCAAATACGCGTAAACAAAAAATACACTTGGATCAATTCGAGGTTACAAAGTTCGTGCGATTTTTTTTGATTTTTTTCAAACGCGTTTTCGAAAAAAGGCTGTAGAAAAAAAAGCTCAACTGGGATTTTAGGGGACTTTTGTCTAATCGTTCAGTGACATGTACTCGACATTCCCTGAAAAAATCAGCTTTCTCCGATTTTTTTCCCTAGTGAAACCTAATGTTCTTGGGCTACAAATCAGTACTGTTTTATGAGGAGGAAGCATTTGAAATTACGCGCGAATTCGTTTGCGATTTTATGGTTGCGCTCACGTTCGTTCCTCTTTCTAAGTGCTGATTCGTAGGTGATTCAACATTGATTTCATTTGATAATTTATATACAATAGAAGGTTATGCATAAAAATCCACAATCCCGACATCGATATAAGTTTTGCTGTTATTAATACATGATATATGAAAGAGCTGTGTTGATGCCGGTTTACTTGCTGGTGATAAATTTCAACAGTACACAGCAGTACAGTACCGGGGGGTAGACTGTCGCTAAATCGTGGTGATGTAGATTTTCAGCTCGTAAAATGTCTATAATTTTGCATCAAAATACAAGAACCACCAACAAAGTTCATCTCATCTCAGGTTGTACCCGGTGGTCCATTGGATGAAATCTAATACACCGCGTTTTAGCGACAATCCACCCTCCACGTACTGTACATGGATAATTATGTTGATTGTTATACCTCCCACCTCCGAAGGACGATTCGTGGATATCTAGTGAAGACCTCCGTCTGTCTCTGCGTCCGTCTGTCTGTCCGTACAAAAATGTTTTGGAATGTAATTTTAAAGCCATCTGTCGGATTAGGATCTCCTTTGTTATGACGACAGACCCGCATGGGGGAACGGATATGCATATATGAACGAGTTCAATACTTTTTACCAGAGTTATGACCCTTTTTCACTCTTTCGACTTAGAAAATTTTTCTGTCCCACAATACCTTTAAGGCTGTCGAACATGCCTACGGGTCGAGGGGATTATCCCACGCTTTGCGCAACCCTTGTTAATATTGTTTCGCTCAACTCCTTGTAGTTTAGGCCAATCCGAGCTTCCTCGGACAATCCGCCATTTAAACCATCTGGGACTAAGCCCAGGTGTTTAAAGTGGTGCGTCAGAGGAAGCTCGGGTTAGGCTTAGATAGAGACACACACTGATTACTTTTATTCTGCGTCATATCTAGCGCCCAAGTATACACATGTCGATTTTAGTTTTAAGGGCAGACCGCATATCGGAGTGCAGACGGATGGGAAAATAGTGAACATAGTTTGTCTTACATGTACATATTACCTGTATCTTTTGAAAAAGTGTTATATATATAATCCCACCAACCCACCCTATAAAAGCGCAGTATTTAGAGTGGGATTATAAGTATACAATGTCGCCTTTTAGACTTTTAAATGTAGCTTTTAGCCATGCAAACAAGAATGAATCATTTCGGGGATCATTTTTAGCTCACCATGATCACTTTCTGTCCGTCGTACTGTGTCCGTCGTCCGTCCGACCGGCGTGAACTTTACATTATTGACTTCTCATAAACCACTGGACCGAACTGAACCAAATTTGATAGGCATGTTCTTTATCAAAGGTTAATTAAAGATTGATCAAATAAAGTTGCCACGCCCACAGAGGGCAGCAGAAGGAACATTACTCCGATAGCACCCATAAATTGATTTCCAAAATTAAAAAAAATCTTCTTCTCAAGAACTACCAATTAGAATCTTCTTATATTTGATATGTAACATCTCTAGGGGATCAGATTCAAGTTTGTGCAAATCGAGTTCCTGGTTTAATACTTGGGCTTCCTATGGGAGTCCGAATTTTAACTTAGTGCAGGATGAGGAAATTTCTTTAAAAATCTTCTTCTTCAGATCCACCAGTCACAATCCTCTCATATTTGGTATACAACATCTCTAGGGGGTCAGATTCAAGTGTGTTCAAATCGGGTCCCTCTCTCTAAGGGATCCCGAATTTGAACTTTGTGCAATATGAGAGTTCCAGGTTCAGTCTCAGGGCATCGAATTTTCCTAATTTTCTCGGCGGAGCCCCCACCCCGAACCTCACCAATGGGAGGGGATACTGTAGGCCTGAGTTAGGGTGGGTATGGCCCTCCCATTGACGGGTTTAGGGAGCCCCCTGAACCCCCACCAATGCGAGGGCCATATCAACCCCCACCTCAGGCGTACATCCATCGATTATGCCTGTTGCATCTATCGACCAGTCCCCCCCCCCAAAAAAAAAAAATAAATAAATAAAAATAAAAAAAATTATGGCCCCTCAATAGGAAATCCTAGCTACACCCTTCAACGCTTTTACCAAAATTTTCAAACAGATCGTATACCATTGAAATTACAAACCGATCAACAAAAAAAGAATTTATGAATGTCGAATTTTTCACGACACATAACGTGGGAAAGCATGTTCCATAGTTGAACGTTTCAATAGAACTTTGAAAACAAAGACATGGAAATATTTTACCAAGAATGACACATTGACTTTTCCACTTCAAAAGTTGATGGGATCTTATAATCACAGTATCGGTATGGATTCCGTTGCTGTGAGCTGGGAAAATCAAGAGTCAGTGTGGTAAAGACTTCATGAGAAACCCATAAAACAGAAGTTCCCAATGTTCAAAGTACAGTACGTGGAGAGTGGATTGTAACTAAATCACCCGCGGAGTGGAGTTATCACCCAAGCTATTACTTTCAAATTGTGTACATATCGACAAAAAACACAAGCAATGTTTGTTCTCAATGGATCTCCGGGTTTAACCCGGAGGTCCATTGGCTGAAATGTTGCTTGTGCTGTTTATGCTTTGCAACAAATTTTCAATTATTGCTTGGGTGGACTCTCAACTCTGTGGGTGATTTAGTGATAATACACTCTCCACGTACTGTAGGAGACAGGATGGGGATCAATAAAGTCAAGAAAACTTTTGAAAAAGCGGTATTTGCCCAATTGGACCGACGCTTTATTCACAGTGGTAGCTATCAAGAAAGGTCACCCAGTCGGGTCCCTGGGTTAATACTTGGCCTCTCTGAGGGATTCCGAATTTGAATTTTGTGCAATATGAGGGAATTTCTTTAAAAAATCTTCTTCTTCCGCTCCACTAGTCAGAATCCTTTCACATTTGGCATACAGCATCTCTAGGGGGATCAGATGCAAGCTTGTTCAAATCGCGTCTCTGGGTTAATACTTGAGCTCTCTGTGGGAGCCCGAATTTGAACTTAGTGCAATATGAGAGAATTTCATTAAAATCTTCTTCTTCAGATCCACCCTTCAGAATAATTTCATATTTGGTATACAACGTCTTTAGGAGGGTCAGATTCAAATTTGTTCAAATCGAGTCCCTGGGTTAATGTTTGGGCTTCCTCTGGCAGCCTGAATTTTAAATTAGTGCAATATGAGAGAATTTCTTTCAATATCTTCTTCTTCAGATCCACTAGTCAGAATCCTTTCATATTTGGTATACAACATCTCTGGGGGAGTCAGGTGCAATTTTGTTCAAATCGAGTTCCTGGGTTAATATTTGGTTCTGTCATTGGGAGCCCGAATTTGAAGTTATTGCAATATGAGAGAATTTCATTAAAAATCGTCTTCTTCAGATCAACCTTTCAGAATACTTTCATATTTGGTATACAACATTTCTAGGGGGTCAGATTCAAGTTTGTTCAAATCGGGTCCCTGGGTTAATACTTGGGTTCTCTGTAGAAGCCTGAATTTGAACATAGTGCAATATGAAGAAATTTCTTTAAAAATCTACTTCAAATCCACCCGTCAGAATCCTTTCATATTTGGTATACAACATCTCTAGGTGGTTTAGATTCAAGTTTGTTCAAATCGGTTTCCTGGGTTAATATTGGGGCCCTCTATTGGAGCCCAATGTTTAACTTGGTGTAATGTGAGGACATTTCTTTAAAAACCTTCTTCAGATTCACCCGTCAGAATTCCTTCATATTTGGTATATAACATCTCTATGAGGATCAGATTCACGTTGGTTTATTTTGAGTCCCTGGTTTGATATTTGGGCTCTCAAGGGGCATGAGGAGAGGTGCAGGTTATGTTCAGGTTTGTTCAAATGCATTCCTTAGTCTTTTTCCATAAATTTGCCTTTCATGACTTAATTCCTCTGTAGCGTTGATGAACCATGACTAACGGAATGTGACCTCAAGTACTTCTTTGAACCACTTTGTCAAGTGAGCGATTAAAGCCCCTTGTGGCCTCTTGTTTTGTTTGTACTTGCCCAAAAACTACATTTAGAAGTAAAAAAGCAAACCGAGATTTAATTGTTATTTTGACACCCTATGCGTTCACACAGGCCTCCTATGTGAAAATTACTATAAACGTTCGTGACACAACACGCAAGGACCGTTGCGTTCATTTTTCAATGGCCCACACACCCACTGGTCATCAATACATCAATCAGTCAGTAAATCAATAGAGGGCGCGGATGATGAAATGGGAGAGCTTTGTGAGAATCCCCTTCGGGAATTCACACACTTTGTTGAATTTCTCTGTCGGTCAAAATGCAATGACTGCAATGGATCTGCCATTCATTTCTTATAACACCTATAGTTTACAGTTAGTTAAAGGGGGCGTCAGAGCAATGACATGGTGGAATAAGAAAAATTTGTATGCTTATTCGAAACACTTCCCTGGGTGTGTTCGTATTGGATGGGTAATTCATTGTCTGCGAAACACCTAAAGTTCTTAGCACAGGAAGCAATATGGGTGTCCATTTCATATTTATGTTTAATACGATAATATGTGACAGAATATATTTGTATACAACTCAACCAATATACAGGTGAAGTTACCGAACTGATATACTTCATAAATTGGTCAAATTATATACTTTATAATATACTACTCAAAGTTTGCTAAGCACCACATATTTGACACATCATTGTGAAATTTTCTTGTGACATATTTGCGATATTTTTAGTGAATATGATTGAGGAATGTATTGAGATGGTCCCCAGTGTTACACTCGATTTCCATGATGTTTTCGTGTACTGTCTACATGTACATGAGATGTGTAGGGTATTCAGTCTTCATTTCAACAAACACCCTTGTGATTTAATGATTGAATATGGCAAATGCAAATGTAAGAAGACATTTATCTGAAGCAGAAATGTGGTGGGCTGTAGGGATGATGGAACAAGGGGCTACCCATCGTCAGGTTGGTGAAGCCCTTGGTGTGCACCATACGGTGATCACCAGAGCCTGGGCAAGATTTCAGCAGTATGGCACACCAGTCAGACGAGATGGTGGTGGCAGAGACAGGGCAACATCTGCAACTGAAGACCGATTTTTGATCATTCAGGCCCATGAGAACCGCTTTGACACAGCAACCCAGCTTCGCAGTGTCCTTCAGAATGCATCCGGGGTAAATGTTTCGACGCAGACTATCCGGGCAAGGTTGCACGAAGGTGGTCTCCAATCGAGAAGACCATGTATTCGCATTCAGCTGTCCCAGAACCACCACCAGGCAAGATATGAATGGGCCATGGATCACGTTGGATGGACCAGAGAAGATTGCCGACCTGTCCTTTTTACAAATGAGTCAAGGTACTGCCTAGACAACACAGATAGGCGTTTTAGGGTATGGAGAAGACCAGGAGAGTGATTCCATGCAGCCAACATTGCTGAGCATGACCGCTATGGCGGTGGGTCAATAATGGTCTGTGGCGGCATCAGCTGGGGTGGACGTACAGAACTCTGTGTCCTTGACCGCACAGTGGTATATTGATGAGATCCTGGATGCCCACGTCAGATTGTATGCAGGTGCAGTGGGTGATAGATTCATTCTGGACGATAATGCCCGTCCTCATGTTGCCCATGCTGTCTGGGAGTACCGACAGAGGGAGGGGATTGAGCGTATGGATTGGCCAGCAAGATTCCCTGACCTCAATCCAATCGAACAGTTCTGAAATGAGTGGCAGCTGGCAATTTCAGTCCGTCCAGTCCAACCAAGAAGTGTCCAGGAGTTTGGTGCCATGCTGGTCCAAGAATGGAACACCATCCCACAAAGGAACATCTGGAACCTGATTGGAAGCATGAGAAGGCGTTGTCAAGCTGTAATTAACAATAATGGGTCTCATACTCGATATTGAACCCATATCAGTTCGCTCCGTCAACTTTTTGTCAAATTTGAAAAATTTCCTCTTTTACCAATAATATCCATTTCCATGGTTATCGTATTCAAAAGCTAAAAAATAATGCCCAACACAAACAAAATCTCAATTTCTGTGCTTAAATCATTAAAGATATAATTAAATATAAAATATATACACTTTTCATAACAATATTTCAACTAAAACGTAAAACAGGTAGTTATACTTGGTGCTTAGCAACCTTTGAGTAGTATACTTCTATAGGCATAGTTTGTCTAGGAAGAGTTATTTCTTGTTCTAGACCAAACTGAGTTATATGTGATAGTGATCATTTTTGTGAGAATAGTCTCAGTGGTTTGCTTTGCAACGAATCTGAGCCCTTCAGATCTGACTGCCTTCGAATCTGCGCCATTGATGGAGAGAATCAGCGCCGTGACATGTCTCAAAACATCCCCATTGGCTTAGAAACAACGTAAGATAATATTACTATTTAACTTATACTGAACTTATGAGTTATAGAACTGAAGATTTCGTGAGTAATTGTGTTTGTCTGTTATGTCTTTTATACAACAATCTTGTTCGGAAATCAGGTTTTGCGGAAACGCTTCGAGAACTGGACGGATCAGTGCCAGTTTTCACACAAATGGAAACAAAATGCGTTCTTATTTTGTAACTGGAGATGCCCGAGGACTCAGTCCAGCCCAGAGCAATTGTAATAGTCCCCTGTATTCTTTTCTTGTTAAATACTCGCCATATTTATATCATTTGTTGTCGATAAACACGCATCTTCTTGTTAAAATCGGAAGGAATCTGCTCAAAAATCGCGAACGAATCCGAGCGGAAGTAATGAACGAACTGATTCTATAAGCACCGGTCACCGTCAGTGAAAAAAACATCTGGACTTTTCAAAATTGAGACGGGAGGGGGAAAAGGTTATTGGATTGTGTAGAAAAACTTACTTCTGCATTGGCGCATCAAATAAATTAAGTTGTAAGGGAATAAATAACGTCGGAATGATTTGACAAAGGGGACATACTTGAAAGTTATAAAAGACAAACGGACAGGAACAGGAAAAAACAAAGGCTTCAGACTTAACCATTGGAACCCTAGCGGCCACTTTTCCGGCCAGGAACACAATACGTCATTAAATAGGATGACTGTTCAGTAAATGTGTGCCGGAGATCAATCCATATTTTCAACGTGCAGCTCCGAGGCTGTTTGGCCCGGCCTTTTAGACCACCCAAAACCAATTCCAAATTCCCCTTATAAGCTATCGAACAATTGCTGAAAAGCCAATGAGCAAATGAGCTATAGAGGAATTGCTCGATCGAGTGACTCGCACACACGAATCTTAGCCTCATTTCGGCATTCGAGGATACCTATGACATGACTACGTATCACTCGAGGATACCTGTTAAGGATACATTTTAAGGATACTTATCTGAAGATATCTGGTCAAATCTTTTCGCAGGGTATAAAAGGGAGGACACCTCCAAAATTTTGTCATTCCACGTTTAGCCAGCGATGGATCAACATCACACCTGCGAAGAGTGCCAGAAAATGTTCACAAAGAAATGCAATCTTTATCGGCATAGGAAGACTGTCCACAGGAGCGGAATCTACCAGTGCATGAGATGTCCAAGAATGTTTAACAGAAAAGACAACCTAAATAACCATAAACCAACCAGAAGCGTGTGGGTACCAATGCCACCAACAGA
The DNA here is from genome assembly GCA_031216915.1 of Pictodentalium vernedei. NCBI lineage: Eukaryota > Metazoa > Mollusca > Scaphopoda > Dentaliida > Dentaliidae > Pictodentalium > Pictodentalium vernedei. Next base: position 250,929,107 of record CM062289.1, read on the forward strand.
AATGCCTCGTGCAGTAATGACCGGAACGGGGAAGAAACTAGAACCAGAGCATAATCCAACAACGAAGGCGCAAGAGAAGAATTACGTATTGGTCGAACCCAGTTTATTGGAAAGCTATCGACAGCATTTGGTGCGCAGAGAACCAAACGAGCTTGCCGTGAAAAACCTGGATAGAGGAATGAGAGAGATCATAGAATCCAGAATCATGAACGAGAAGAGAGAACGAGAAGATTCTTCAATACAACTATATTTTACAAAGGTACAGAGAATTTTACAGTAAAACTTTACAACCAATAACGATGAAGATACAGAACCAATGATGATAATGGAGAGAATGAAGCGGAAAGAGATCGAAATGAACGGAACAGACTAAAAAGAGCGAAGAGAAGATCGAAATGAAGTGAACGAAGATCGAACACACTCAAGATAACATAATAAACAGAACAAGTATTGAACTAGGCCTACATAACAGAGAGATATTTAACTCACTTATACTGTTGTCACTTGTGGGCCGGTTCAATCAGGGAAGTATGCGGCGTCTCATCGTATGTTACAACAATGCATACTGGCTCCTACTTAGATATGACAAATTCTGTAGTGCAAATAAAATGTTTGTGTCGGATTGACTTACTTACGCTCAGAAGAAGATTTATGTTTAGCTTTAGAGAAAGAATAACTACCTTAAAGAATGGAATTATCCAGTGTTTGATAAACTCAGACCTCGCCTTTTCGTCCCTGTAACGAACTGGAGTGGGTTAAAGTTATAGGAGTTTAGTTATAGGAGCCTTGGGTTGGGTTAAAATTATAGGAGTGCAGAGTGCGGTGCACGGGAAAGTCCAGATTGCAGGTAACAATGTAATTAGTGAAAGATGTGCCTCGTGTCGAACAGGTAATTCCGTTAATCAGCTATTTCACAGTTTAGAATTGCAGGTAACGTGTAATGTGTTCACATGACATAAACACATCTGTGGAAGTCAGAATACTTTATAAGTAGATTGGGGAAGTCATAACATAGCTTGTAGACACATAGGTAGAAACTGAGGATTCTTGGTAGTAACAATACAAAGGAACGTGCCTTTTGGGGGAAAAAGCCCAATAAAGTAGGATTCGTGGGGAATCCGTATCAAATAAAAGTTATTTTTGGTGATTTGGAGGGATTGTCGGGTTTATTTAGGTAATTCTACGAATAGGGGACCCATCTTGTACAAAGGAACATACCCTCCGAACACACCCGTGTCTTGTTGTAAGCCTTTGGGTAACATCGCAAACACGTGCTACTATAGAAACCAACATGGCGGCCTACAGTATACAAAATGGACGACGGAAACACGCATCACCCTAACAACACGCGCTGCGCATGCGCACTAACACCACGTATCACTATGGTAATGACGTCACAAGATGGCTGCTCACGTGGGTTACCATGACAATACAACATGGCGCCACTGGGTCACGTGACTATGACGTCACATGCGATCAGGCATGAAATACGGCCAATAGGGCCCGTTCATCCCTCTCCTACTACTGCCCTCCCATTGACGGGGGTTAGGGGGTGCCCCCTGTACCCCCACCAATGGGAGGGCCATACCAACCCCCTACCTCAGGCGAACGTCCATCGGATATGCTTGTTGCATATATCGACCAGGCATCCCCCAAAAATCATAGCCCCTCAGTGGGAAATCCTAGCTACACCCCTGCAACGCTTTTACCAAAATTTTCGAACAGATCGACATAACAGATCAACATAAAGAGTTACTCATTTACTGAATGTCGATTTGTTCACGACATATAACGTGGAAAAACGTGGAAAGTTCTATTGAACGTTTCAATAGAATTTTGAAAACTAAGAAATATTTTACCAAGAATGAAACACTGACTGACTTTTCCGCTTCAAAAGTTGGTGAGATCTTATAATAACAGTCATCATCGGAGTATCGGAATGGCTTCCGATGCCGTGGGCTGGGAAAAGCAAGAGTAAGTGTGGTAAAGACTTCATGGGAAACCCATAAAACACAATTCCCCAAAGTTCAAAGTTGCAGACAGGGTAGGGATCAGTAAAGTCAAGAAACCTTTTGAAAAGGGAGTATTTGGCCAGTTGGACCGACGCATTATTCACAGTTGTAGCCACCAAGATACGTCATCCAGTCACATATGTCTTAGAAGATGATAGTGGGAATATATTGAAAGGATCGCTCTATATTGAAGAGCTTCAACGACCTATTTACAAAATCGAACGCGAACTCAAGAAACGTGCCGTGGTCGACTTAAGAACAGAGAGTTGTTAGTGAAGTGACTGGGATACACTGCTTCGTTTAACTCATGAATCCGCGAGCAACAGCTCGCCTATAAAATTAAGTGATCACGTGTTTCCCTAAAATGTCGTTGTAGAACACCCTCTTCAGTCGTAGTATAGGATATTTGTTTCCTAACCGGACCATCAAGAAAAAGTGATGTTTTATTTGACTCTACCAAGTAGTAACAGTTCCATGGACGTGTTTCCCGAAAGCACGTCTACCGTGTACACCACCCAGTTATCACGACCAGTAAATCTCACGGGGGAATGGAGTTGGGCTTGGCAGAGATCCAGTATTCAAACAGTTGGTTCAATATTCGTGGGAAAGAAGCTTTCTTCACTGTATTCTGGACTTCGAAAAGACATTACTGTTATCGGTTCACTCTGAAAGAAGGCTGTTATTCGGAACCAGCAGGGTTGATACGGGGTACCAATGGTGTTTTAAAGAAATACTATTGCCTCGTCACGATAAGGTAGGATTTGAATTAGATGACTGGTAAAGTTCGGATTACGGTACGAGATGAAGCCGTGAGTCCTATTCCCAAAAACATTTTCGGTTTTGACGAGTGTGCGTTCGGGCTTTTAAAAATCTTCGCGAGTTGCAGATGTCAACCAAGGATTCTATTCGCTCTATGTTTACTGTAAATGAATTCGTTACCAAGTCGTGGGAGACACAAGTGTGCCGCTTCCTCTCATCGTACCCGTACAGGGAAAATATGGCAGCATCATGTCCAAAACAATTTGAGAATGTTTCATATGTAGCAGGGGAGCGAAACAAATTCAGCACAGTCTGGGTGTATTTGAATGATGACACAGGATTCAAAGTACCATTCGAGTTTGGGAAGGTGGCAGTGACACTTCATTTCCGAAACCGTAGATCTCTTCGTTTCACTTAACCCTTTACCCAACGCAGACGATATCAAAATTTATTATTTTAAATATCATTTTTTCACATTTTTAAAAGAAAATTCAACAAAACCATATCGTGTGACCCCTCGTTGGAACGAGCTCGACGAGCTCGTTCCAACGAGAGGTCACATGATATGGTTTTGTTGAAAGTTTTTGAAAAATAATATATTTTCAACTGCTGAATTTGCATATTACGCGGGCGGATGCGGGCGATTCGTTAGGTAAAGGGTTAAACATGACTAAGTGTTGTAATGCCAAGTTGTATGAAGACAACTACACGAAACAGCCTGAGAACGGTCTGCCAACTTTTTCAGGAGCTGAAGATACAGAGAGGTCATGGTTTGGGTTGTACAATGGGAGGACTGAAAAACGATGTTTTACATTTATTGATAACTACAGTCAGGATCGTGGGGAGCCAACGTGTGGAAACAAGGGCAGCATTTACAGAGGATGTCATCGAAGGGGAAAATGTGAAACAAGCAGCGATCGAGAGATTCAAGGAGGTTGATATGGGTGCTTTGAACGAAGTACAGGATGGTACGAAGCCACCGGACGGGAAGGGTATAAAAAGGCACGCACTACGCAGTGCCGGCAAATCAAAAAAAGGAAAGCGAACGGTAAAAACGCGAGACGTTATCGGTGCATGATGTCTCTCATCAATGAAAAAAAGTTTGTCAACGAACTCGACTTGTTTTCGATACCATCAACACAGACGTAGAACATGGACAATGGGTGGAACACAGATCATTGGTGACTATAGGAAACAGTGTACCGATAAAGTTTAACATTGCGGGGATGGGAGACGATTATTTGAATCTGGCACAGGCATATCTGTATATTAAGGCGGTGGTAATAGATTGTAATGGGGTATCAATTGCACCTGATGCTAAAGTGGGACTGGTTAATTTATTGATGCATTCCCTATTCAGTCAAATCGACATCAGTTTGAACGAGATATAAGTGTCGCCTTCCAACAATACATATCACAACAGCGTCGACATAGAAATGTAGTTGGGTTACGGACGAGCTACCAAGAAGTCAGAATTGACTAACGGCTTATGGTACAAGGACACAACCGGACGCACGGAAGATCTGGTAAAAGAAAACAAAGGGTTTGGTATTAGAAAGGAGTCCACATAAAGAAATAGAGTTGCATGTAGACATGACTGGAAGGTTACATTTGGACAGTTTTTTTTCGAATTAGTTACCCGATGAACGGAGTTAAAGAAGATGTTAAAATGAACAAATCTAAAGTCGTTTTCGCTTTGACAGGTGACACCGAAACCTACAACATAAACTTTTAGACGTATCCGCGTTTGTACGTAAAGAGATACTTCATTCTTTCGTGAGAATGGTTCACGAAAAGGCACTGGCTAAAGCAACGGCAAACTATCCCATCTACCGAGTGGAAACTTAAGTGCTTTCGATGCCAAAACGAAATCTAAGCATTACAAAAGAAAATTTATTTTAGGGATCGCTACCGAAATGCATCACGGTGAGGTGCGTAGACGACGATGTTTTCAGTTGAAGTTTTTCAAAGAATCTATACAACTTCAAGAACTGCAGCATCAATTACCTCGCTTTGTACGTGGCTGCATAACAGATTCCTGCCAAACCTCTACAACTTCGATTCGATCAGCAAGAAATGCCCAGATGTTATACGACCCTGTTACAAGGGACCAAACAGATGTATGAGAACGAAGGAACCACAACAGCAGAGAAGAGTACATACAGGGATTCACAGGGTTCACCTTCGACCTGACCCATGTCTATCGCTTGGACAACACTTCAGTCTGGTGAAGACAGGTAACTTGGGACTGGAAGTCTATTTCAATGACCCGTTATCGACCACAATCAACGTTCTGCTGTATGCAGAATTCCGGGTATGGCAGAAGTGGATAAGAACCGCCAAGTGATTTTTGAATACTTGATATGAATACTTTGGACTTGGAGAACGCAATTCAATTGTTGTTTGACGAAAATGTGTTTTGGGCGTATTCGCAAAAAACAGAGTACCAATATTACCAGATCACAGACCAGTAGTTTTGATGTCCAACACAGATCCAGATCACAGAAATGGTGAATATTGGGTGGCCCTCTTTGTGAGTCATCACCATAAGAATACTTTGATTCCTATGGATTACCACCATATTATTCAAGACTTTTCTGAAGAAGAATTCCAGATATTGGAAGTTTAATGAGAAACGCATTCAAGGATTGCTACTGGGGTGTGGAAAATGCTGTTTATTTTATCTGAAATATCGCTGCCGCTAATGGACAATAGTGTATTGGTTGATGACGTGACTTTATAGATGAAACCTTCCACTAGATGTTGTTGTATTAAAGACTATAAAAGGGGACGCATTCGGTTTTCAGCGCATCTGTGCGTCGATCGCTAAAGAAGAAAGATATGTTCGGATGTGAACGTTTTCAAAATCAACAGCGAATTACAGATTCAACTGTTCAAGAACAAATTGCAGATTCAGCTCTCAAAAACGACGTTAGGTTCCAGTTTACGACGGGACATTGGGAACAAGTGACCAAAGCAAAGAGATGAGCTTTGAAATAGGAGAACCCAAACCGAAGAGAGGAAGGCAGAGGAAATTATTCAAGAATGTTCACAATTCCATGTTTGATACAGAAAGCGTTGCACTAAAGAGAATCTAGAAATTCCAGAGACTATCCTGTGACAGGAGGGAGCCTTTCATTCGAAACGCTATTTCCGCCTCCACTACTGGAGTAGCGTCTACGCGGAGAAAATGGGGATAGGTTAATAATTGTTCAATGGAAACCGGGTCAGTTCAGAGACCACCGAAACACATCACGTATGCATTGGAGAACCCTCGTCTCAAGACTTTCGACTTCATGCTACCAAGTGAATGTACAAAAATACAGAAAGAACTAACAAGAGTCGGATTTTTTTATCTTGGTGGCAAAGACAGAACTGAATATTTTCACTGTGATATTATCATGCGTTTCTAGGATAATGAAGATGATGTCATTCAAAAACACAAAAAATAGGCTCCAGACTCTTATTATATTCATAATTTACCACCAGAATTCATGGACGCTGAAAAAGAAGTTCAAGATGAAGATGTTTAAAAAATAGAAGATTCACAGAAGATGAAATGTTGTGTTTGCTTATTAGATGAATCCAATGTCGCTCTGGGACCATGTAATCATTTATACCTGTTCAAAGACTTTTGGAGAAAGACTGTTTATGAATATCTGACAATCTACATAGAAGAGTGTTCCCACAAGTTGTAGAAGTTGTGAAATTCAATAAAAAGAATGTGCCAAGAAGAAACTGTTCTACAAAGAAGAATGTGCCAAGAAGGCTGTTTCACTGTTATGTAAATAACAGACATCAGAATGTTAAAAAATGCGTTGTTATTTTTTACCGTACCCAAAGCATGACAGCCTGGATGAGAACAAGAGGGGCTTGAAGAAAGCGCCTTATAATGGGGATCCTGGGTAAATCTTGATTCTGTTTCGGTGATTTGGGGTTATTTGGAGTGATTGCCGGATCTATTTTGGTTATTAAATTTACTCCAGTTCAATCGAACATACCCTCCGAACATACCCCCATTCCAGTAGAAACTTCCCAGGCTCATATCAAACACGTGCCCCCATAGAAACCAAGATTCGACCTCCAGTATACAAAATGGACGACGGAAACACGTCACCCTAACAACGCGCGCTGCGCGTGCGCACTGGCATCACGCTTCACTATGGGATGACGTCACAAGATGGCCTCTCACGCGGGCTTCCATGACATCCAAACATAACGTAACTGGGCCACGTGGTTATGATGTTACTTCCTACGTTCGAGGGTAGGTCCTGCCAATGTGGCCCGTTTACCACATATACCACATGTACTAGCACGTGTAGACCTAAATTCTCGTTCACATTTTCCACATCTTCTTGGTTGTCGCATTCGGAATCTGTACTGTTCTGTGATGCCCAACTTATATCACTTCTTCTAGTTCTGATGAATATTTGATACCGGCAGATCCAACAACACGCCGATGTCTTGATCAAACGAATCACTGGAATGTGTGGAACAATGAACAAATCAATGCCGCCTCTTAGCGGCCATAGATATCTGGCAACAGATCGCGCGCATTCTCGCGGCATAGCGCATCTCATCTGCTACTTCGGGAAAACGTTTTTTTGTTTATTGGAGTTTAAATTTATTTAAGGCATCTAGGGCAATAGCGCAAACACGATACAAGTATAAAGCCAATACTAACGAGTTTATAACAAAGCTGTAATTACATCGTGAAAAACATGAACTGAAATTATGTTTGCATATACGGAAAGGTTTCATAATCAAACGTTATATCCCCATGTAACCAACACCCTGTAGAAATTATACCTTGGTGGCATTTTAGTTCTTTGAATTTACAGGAAAGTGGTCTAAAGATCATTTTCCTGTAAGTTTAAAGAAATAAAAAACTGTACAGTTGGGTAAGAAAAAAACTGAAATCAGATTTAAAAACTACTGAAAAATCACACCCCTGTTATAATTATTACCTCAGAAGACTCGACAGAGACCAACTATACCAGTCGTTAGATTGCAAAGATTACATGCAGGCAAAAATTCTCAGAACCCTCAATGAAAATGGAAAAAAATATGTCTTTTCAATCCAGTGCAAATCTGGGCGGACGTAGAGGAAACCCCAAATTTTAATACAGAAATCAGGGAGCGCGGTGACTCAGTTGTTACGGCATTGAACTTCAAATTGCGCGGTCCACGGTTCGATCCCCGCCAGGGGTAACTGCGTTATATCCTTGGGCAGGGCACTTAACCCCCAATGCCCACGTGGTGTCACGGTAGCGCTGTGTATTAAGGCTTACTGCACGTCGACGCACTTGTCTTCAACCAATGCTAACCTTGCTTGTGTGAGTTAGTACGTTGTGGCGCCTGACAGTTGCGCGCCGTTGCCCGGTGGTTCTCTCTGGGTACTCAGGCTTCCTCCACCCGTAAAACTGTCCGACGCAAGATGACCCTGGCTGTCGAAAATGTCGTTAAACTACAGTAAATAAATAAATAAGAATACAGATATCACACGGCAGCATATATTTTTTTCTCCGGTGCATTATTTTAATGAGATGATATACTAAGGGGATGGAGGACTCTTCCCCCAAATGAGCTTGATGAGCCGAGAGGAGAGAAAAAGATTAGCACTGTCGCCAGTGTAAATCATTTTGTGTACTGCAACCAGTCGAGTGAAGCAAAAAATTGTTCACCATGCACAGAAAAAAGTATGCCTGATTACCACAGTAAACAAGTACGCTCCACCTCTCTGGGTTCCCACGGGATACGAATATGAAGTACTCCCAAAACAAATCAGTAAAACAGAAACTAGACATACCTTCAAAAGAATATTATTGCTTCATATCCCACCACACACGATCGTTCAGACAGAAATGTCAACGAAAACGATCACACAACGTGACACGAGTATTTTCTTTTTTAAGGCTTGTCGTCATAATTAATTTCTGTTCGTACCTAAATCTGACCGCCACCAAAGCGGAAAGTTCAATGCGTCATGTTACTTTTCTATTAAATTGTATTCGGCTTGTACACAAGGTCGCGAAATATTACATCCAAGCTTCTGGGTAGGCAGAAGTAGCAGATGGGGAGGCAGAAGGAAAGGGACAATACCGTACTATTTCTGGCAGAAATTGGCGTCGGACATGCCACAAGCGTCAACGAGTGATATCCTTTAACAGACTCTTGAGGATGCGGCACGTTATTTTTCGGTGTAAGGTTAACCCTTTACCCAACGTAACGGAGAAACCCTCCAGCGCTATTCACAAAATTACCATTCAATTTTCATTTTTTGTCTCAGAAACATAGCTCGTTCCATTGAGAGGTCATAAGCTATGTTTTCGCTGCAAAAAAAAATGAAAAAAATTAATTATTCAAGAATTTTGTTTGCAAGTGTCGTCTGCCTTTCGTGTTAGGTAAATGGTCATCAAATAATTATTATAATTGTATAGACATCTTATGGGACAGAACGTTCACCATCACTCACCCAACTTCGTTTGTGAAAAAAAGAACAAAAGCGTTCTATCGGTCGAAAGTTTGAAGCTGCGAAATATAAACACTGGCATATGATATAAATCGAGGGTGACTGCAAGAGGGGAAGCTGTCACAAAAGAATAAAACCTACAGCCCCGAAATAAAAAGACACAAATTTATAGACACAAACAGGGGAGCGTGATGGTTCGGTGGTTGACTGTTGAACTTCTATGCTAGACGTCCCGAGTTCGATCCCCGTCCGGGTCGACCCGCGCTGTTTCCTTGGGCAAGGCGTTTATCCTGGTTGCCTACATGGGGGCACGATGACGTCGTGTACTAAGGCGTACTGCACGTCGATGGTGCACATGTCTTCAACCGTTGTAACCCTGCTTGAGCGGAGCTTGAACAGAGTAAGAATGTTGAGGAGCTGACAGTTGCTCGTCGGTGGTTCTCTCCGGATACTCCGGCTTCCTCCACCCGTAAAACTGTCGCGGTCACGATTAGCCATTGTGCATAAGTATGAGACCTTAAACACCAATAAATAAATAGACACAAACACACATATATACGCAAGGGCAGTCCAACTTGAATTCTTGTAGTACATTTTGCAGAGCTTATAGCCCAAACTTATAGCTCCAAAGTTATAGATTCAAGATTATATAGCCATACTTATAGGGCCAGTCCTATTGGAATTTACAGTACAGCAGAATTTACTATAGGAATATCCCGAGGACTGCCCTTTGCTCTTTACTCCTTTGGTTCTGTAATCTTGGCTCTTTGAGTTTACAAGTTAGGGACTATAAGTAATGCAAAATTTATTATAGAATTCCCATAGTACTACCCTTGCGTCTGTAAGTTTGTGCCCATAATTTTAGGGCTATAGGTTTTGGGCTTTAAGTTCTGCAAACTTTACTCTAAGAATTCCCATGGGACTAACTTTGAGTCTATAAGTTTGTGACCATAATTTTAGGGCGATAGGTTTGGGGCCATAAGTTTGAGTCTATACGACTGGGCTTTAGTGACAGCTTTCGCCACTTACTGCAAGGAATGCAAGTTATGATGTTTTTATTGGTTATACCATCCCCTCACATTGATTCATGGAGAAAGTAATAAATCGATTCTTTAGATTCATTACTATTTATTACTACCTACCAGAAAGTGAAAGAAATGCTCAAAATAGAACAAGGTTATGTTCACAATCGCACAATGAGAAGGAAGGAACTGTCATTTCAAGCTTTCTGAGTATAATGAACTGAACCGGGCGAATATTTTCCATCACTTCTCTGAGGACTCGTGTCAATCTTGCCCTCAGGTTCTGTATCACAGTCCATGTGAAAAAAACATCTCCGGAACCATAGGGATCTCGGGTCATTTGGCCTCTCAGAAAATAGACTTTACCCCAGTTCCTCCTCCCCTCCTTTCATTCCATGCGATCGTAGTATTGACGTTTAATCCATACCTCAATGTAACGGAGTATCCAGCATGCCACGCTATTCACAAAAGTCGACTTTCAAACTTTCTTTTCCCCATTTTTCCCAGCTTTTGCCTCCAACACGTAGCTCGTAACCCTCATTGGCTCGAAATCGTTGGTATCGTCCCAAGAGGAGTCATATAAGCTCTATTTTCCCCAGAATGAACATTTCTAGTTATTCATGAAATGTGTGTGCATGGGTCGTTTGTTATTTGGGTTTGACGCGATTGGATTATAACCCCCCCCCCCCCCCCCCCCCCCCACACACACACACACACACGCACAAGGATTCTGAATAGGTCCCACACTTGCCATCTCTTCTACAAAACAACTGTAGTTGTAGCTGCGAAAACATCCCACCCATTCTCTTGAAGCTGTACGCATGCAGCAATAAACTTGATGACAACTGACAAGAAGGTTATTTCTCATATACAAACTTCCAAGCTCTCAGACCACCATGTCAAATTCTGGTAGGATTTCGATGCTGTTATGCGTTATTTCTTTACCCACTTTTCGTGGCGTTTGTGCGCAGACTAACGTTGATGTAATGTAGTGTCCTTTTACTCACAGAAATATAGAAATATTCTGTCATGCTCCATTTATTTGTATTCCAATCAATCAGTATTTAATTCACCGTGCAAACAGCAAGATAGTAATACAATTAGGTCTAGTGGATCTACGCAGCGTAATCATAAAGCTGAAATTGTGACGGGACCTCATTCTTACTTATTTAATAAAGAAACATGTTGACCTTAAACACCAATAAATAGGTAAAGAAATATTTCTGGTGGTATTGGTGTATAGATTCTGTCAAATCAAGTCGAAATAGAGAAACAGAAAATAAATGTTTACAGTACAGTCGCCGTGGACTAGTCGTAATCCACGCATGAAGAGTGATGTGCACACATGCGTTTACCAGGTAATAAAAATCATCATCATCAAAATTTCACTTAATGAAGCACCGGGTTATACCCGGTGCTTAATATTAATTTTTTGATGATTATTCCTATAATTAGTGTTTGGAATCTAATATTATTAGTTACACAGTTTGTTGGTGGCCAAATATAGTATATATGGTGTCAGTTAATTCCATATTGGACTCGAGCGAAGAAGCTCGAGTCCAATATGGAATTAACTGACACCATATATACCATATTAGGCCATCAACAAACTGTGTAACAAATATATCTTACCGACTGATGCATCAATGCACAGAACTAATAACAACAGCGATCAAAATTAAATGAGAGAATTTTCACAATGTGTTCACGTGTCTTTGATGTGTTACAATTTATGGGAGAGTGCCTACAGGCACTCTCCCATAAATTGTAACAAGGCAAATTCATACATACCAAACAGTTTCTTTTCGAAGGTAACATGACACACATCCACAGAACATGAAGCCTTTTAAGTTGCCTCACCTGCACTTCAGACCAAATATGGGCTTCCAACATCTTTCAACTTGAAGCGTTTATCGGCTGCCGCCATTTTGAATAATCAGTGAACAAAGGGGAGATTACACATAGCTGTCAACTTGAAGCGTTTATCGGCTGCCGCCATTTTGAATAATCAGTGAACAAAGGGGAGATTACACATAGCTGTCAGCGTATATTGATGTTGACAGGCAGTATATGGTTTTATATGCAGTCTGCATGTGGCTTCTTTGAACTAATGAAATTCCCAGATACTTGTAGGAGGTAAGATATTATTGCATCCGTGGTAATATTGTCCACCCTTGTAAAGTGACCAGTCCTCGGGGGTCGTACTGTATTGCACACGTGGTAGAGAAGACACCCAAATCAATTGGAACAAATCAAAGTGACCAGTCCACGGCGGCCATACTGTATGATATTTTTTAGATTTAGTGGCCCACATATTTCAGTTTCAAATGAAATACTCCAGACCATTCAATCTAAACATAGGCGATGGACTATTTGAGGGATAGACTGGCTCCAGGCCACAACAGCGTCGCATTTTTTGTATAATTTGACCTGTAACTTGAGACCTTGACAGATTTCATTAGTTTATAAAGCTTCTCAATAATTGTCCAGAAAAGGAAGTTCTAGGTAGTCTGGTTGATATTTCTTGTACAAATAACACCAACAATTAAAAGACTTGTCAGAAGAGGAAAGCTGTACAGGAATTTCTTCTCTTTCAAAAAATCCCGGATGACCTTCAAACTTGTCCAAGCGTTCCAGTACCTTTTTGTCAATCTCATAAACTTCACCTTGAATTATCTGAAATAAATTCGTAAATCCAATTTGATGATTTTGTAAATGATGTGCCTAATGGTAAAGGTGTGGTAGTGAGGATGAGGTACGGTCGAAAATGGTATGGGTGTGAGTTTCTCAGCATGGGTATATATGTCAGGTGTGTGTTTGGATGGGAGGACTTGTGAAAGTGGATGCAGATAGACAATCATGAAGGCTTTCAAACAGACGGACAGACTGTACTCATTTTAGAGTGAGTCAGTGTTGATATAATATTACCTACGTATTCGATATGTAAACATTTAATTTATGTTAACATACCTGGTACAAAAACTTGTTCACCCGTGCTGAAACACCTCTTTCGATTGGTCTAATTTGTGAATATTAAGGCCTTGTCAATCCAGCTGTTCAACCCCACTCATGAGTATTTGTGTAATACTGACTGTCTGTCTGAAATGCCACTTGTTCGGCTTCTCAGAGTTTTATTGGTACCTCGGAATTTATATCGTCCATTGCGGGCCTATTTCCAATTTTGATCACTTTTACTGCAGAAGAACAGGTACCCTGTCAAGGTGATAGCTAAAAGTTGCGATTTTCTTGTTTAAAAATGTAAATATTTTCGATAATCTTTCTCAATGGGTTAAACATAAAACGTAAAGATAGGTATATGACGGACCCCGAAAACCGATTTGTCACTCAAACATTGGGAATTAAGCATGAAATTTAATGTCCATTAGGGCGCATTTGTTGAACGCTACGTGGGCTATCTGATTACTGATCAAAGAGTTATTCTTCTGTTGTCATTATCTATGTAATTATGGCCAGTTAATAGCTAATTATTGGGAAACAGTGCATCACACATGTTTCGGACACACACCCATATTATGCATCTATCCTGTCACCGAATGTCACGGAGATACCAAACTTCGAGTCTTGAGAAGGAACTTTAAAACGAGTATTAAATTAAGGTAGATCTAAGCGGCCAAGTTCATGAGAAGCGATTAAACTGAGAATTAATGTTCTGGCTATCTAAATGAAAATCGGGGGATTTCTCGAAAAATTCATTCCAGCTAATTCCAGTCTGAAGGTGTGTAAGGCTGTGGGTCGTTGTGTGTAAGTGGGGATAGCCCATGCTATAGGTTAGTGGAGGTGCCGTATTGGTGCGAAAGTATAGGCACGTTGTGAAGTATGGGGGGGGGGGGGGGGGGAGACAGAGCTCATATTTAGAATAGACACCTATCACGCCGCGTATTCAGCCAAAACTCAAGGAGTGTTGCCTGTTGATTTTGAACTTTTCGATTGTTACCTTTTAGGAAGATCCTGGTGTTAGCCTCGCCAGATGTCGGATACCGGGGCTTTGTCGTTGATGGGGAAAATAGATTCACGCCGCGTATTCAGCCAAAACTCAAGGAGTGTTGCCTGAATCCGTACATGAACGTATGTCTCACCGTGACGAACCCGCCGTTTCACTTTTGTTGGGGTGGTTCTTATCCTGAAAGGGTTAATAACTTTTCCTCAAAAAGCATAAATCAACAGGGGTTCACTGAAAACAACAATTTTAATACATATATAAAAAAATAAATTTGATAATTTGTGACTTACATGGAATTCACAGGAATAAGAATACAAAACGTCAATCACCCCTACCCACAGTTTTTGAGTCATTTGAGGGCCCGCATTCTCTGTTGTCGCTGGTTGTTCCTCCTGTTCACTGGAATTGTTTCCTTGGTCGCCTCTTCACTTCACCCTTTCACTGCCGTCGCATGGCCGCTAACGTATTGTTACTTTATCGGACGCCTCTGCTCTAACATGTGACGGAATGTCACTCTGCCGCTGCCGTCTCACGATCACTAGCTTATTGTCACATCACTTGACGATTTTTACACAAGCAGTCGCCGCCAATGGAGTTAAATTCTCCCTTACGTTTGTCTCAGAACAATGTTCATACAGGCAAAGCCTCCTCTGCCTACGCATGGCTTGCCTCCTAAAATAGGTAATGCCGTTTACCTAAATGCAAATAGCTCCCTGAGCTCGTATTTCGTGTTTCTGATCCTATTCTCACATATGTCCACTGACTTGGCCCGCCACTGCTCCTATTCTAAATATGAGCTCTGTGCCCCCCCCCCGCCACACACACACACACACACACACACACACACACACACACACACACACACACACACACACACACACACACACACACACACACACACACACTTCACAACGTGCTTATAGTTTCGCACCGATGCGGCACCTCCTCTAACCTATAGCATGGGAAATCGCCACCTACACACAACGAACCACAGCCTTACACACCTTCAGACTGGAATTGGCTGGAATGATTTTTTCGAGAAATCCCCTTATTTTTATTTAGATAGCCAGAACATTAATTCCCAGTTTAATCGCTTCTCTTGACCTTGGCCGCTCAGATCTATCTTAATTTAATACTCGCTTTAAAGTTCCTTTGAAAGACTCGAATTTTGGTGTCTCCGTGACATTCGGTGACAGGATAGATGCGTAATATGGGTGGGTGTTCAAAACATGTGTGATGCACTGATTCCCAATAATTAGCTATTAACTGGCCATAATTACATAGATAATAACAACAGAAGAATACCTCTTTGATCAGTTATCAGATAGCCCACGTGGCGTTCAACAAATGTGCCCTAATGGGCATTAAATTTCATGCTTAATTTCCAGAGTTCGAGTGACAAATCGGTTTTCGGGGTTCGTCAAATACCAATCTTTACGTTTTATGTTTTATGAGACAGACGGATTATTTTCTACCTTTGCTGAAGACTACAACCAATCCAGGTATCTTCTCTAATAGGTAATATCTAGATTTCATTTTAATTTATTTCATTTCTTCATTTTAATTTCATTTTATTCATCTACCTATTCTTCAAATGGCTCAAAAAAGACAGAAGCATCAGGGAAAGAGAGTTGCCCAGTCTGGAAGAGGCCAGGAACAATCGTTCCAGGCCTATTCTAGATTGGTCAAGGCCCTTTTCCAGGTGATTCAGTGTATGCACCATATTGGGCTCCTAGAGCAGCATTTGGCCAAACGGGATTTCCCGAAACAGTTGGAGAAGAAAGTAGATGAGTTAGGTGGCTTTCTAAAGCCGGCTCTTCCCACCCCACACATTTTTTCTGTTTTTCGACAGATTAGTGTGGGATGGGCCAACCAAACGTTAAATGCTTTAGTTGAGCATTACAAGATAAATTTAAACCAGTTGAAGTCTAAGATAACTTTGGCTATGCGACCACCTCCTGGACTCGAAAAAATAGACTTCAACAGCGCTTCGGCGCGTGCCTTGATCTGGGCTCAAAAAAACTTTAAAAATAAGTTGACAGATAAGACGATTTCGGCCTATCAGTCTTACATTTCGGAACTTCGCCCAGCGTCTGGAGTAAGGAACAATACGGGAGGGAGCAAGCAAACTCCGGCCCGTGTTGACCCTCTACCCCAACGCGAAAAGCAAAATAAGAAAAGATCAAGGCAAAGCACTTCTCCCTCTTCTTTTCCGTCTACTTCTTCTTTCTCTCAGAGTAAGCGCCTCAATTTGCAAACATCTCCGGTCCATATTGTGACTGAAGATGCTCGCAAATTGAGTAACGCTGTCTCGCCTCGTCTTGCTCCTCTACCTCCTACTCCTCCTCAGCCTTTCTTCTCTGGTTTTCCTAGTGCTCTCACTAGAACTCCTCCTCCTCCTCCTGTTTCTTCTCCTGCTTCTGTTTCCTCTCCTGCTTCTGTTTCTTCTCCCCCTTCTCCTGCCTCCAGTGTGGTTCAACCAGGTATATCGTACTCAGAGAAAGTCAAATCACCGAGCCGCAACTCGGGCCGCTCATTTGATTCTAAATTCTCCCAGTTTCGGCATAAAAGCGGAGTTAATTTTGACAAAAGGAATTGGCGCCTCCCCGATGTTTGTAAAAACATCCTTATGATTGGAAGTTCAAATTTAGGACGCATTGATCGAAATCCCCATCCGGACATCCAGGTGGAGTGTTACCCCGGCGCCAAATTCAATCATCTGCGCTCTATGTTTAAAGGGCACAGGGGTCAGTCCAGTCCCCAAAAAATATTATTAAATATTGGCGTGAATTCTCGAAACGATAATTCTGATCTCGTAGTTAAGCAGTTGCGGAATATGCTTAGCGATATCAGGGTCAAGTTTAGATCAGCAAAAATTTATTTCGCTGAACTAAACTTTTCGCAAAAACTCCGTCAGGCTGAGAGGAGAACCCTGAGCATCATCAACGAAACCATTCGGAAAGTGAAGGACGTTAACGTGATACCAAAAATTGATGACGCGAAGTTTGATGTTGCTCAGGATTTAATCCATTGGACCACGAGAACCGCCAATATTATGTACGATCACTGGTTGAACCACCTAAATTTAAACTAAGTAAAGGCAAAGGTAACAGCCGCCTAACAGATGTGGGATTAGGAACTAATGTGGTTAACCTGTCTGGCACCAATGACCTAACAACCCAAGAGAAATCTCTTTTAGATCGCGGTTTAACTTTTGTACCAGCACCAAAGCCTAAAACTGATAACCAAACAAATTTACCACCATACAACTGTAATTTTCTTAGGCAAATGAAATTAGCAGACCGCTTTAGAAACGCCAGCGGTCGGAAACTTCCTTTTACAGAATCATCTGGTTGGTCACCTCCAGATAGTGAAGTAGATCCCGAAATTATTGAAGCTAGCAAACGAATCATCAAAAAGGTGTTCAGCATGAACATACTCTCCGATAAAGACAATTTAACAGCTGGTGAACGGAGAGCCCTCACGAAACTTCGAAAAAATAAGAAATTAGTAATTAAACCAGCCGACAAAGGTGGGTCGGTAGTTGTTCTATCTCGGGATAATTATATAAAGGAAGCCATGAGACAACTCAGCAATACTAAACATTATAAGAAAATAGATTCACTTATTTGGCCTAGTAATATCGAAAAATTCAATAAGATCTTAAAATTTCTCCTCGACGAAGGTCACATTACCAAAAAACAATTGAAATATTTAACAGCTAAGCTCAGTGCTCAAACAAGACAATTTTATATCCTACCAAAGATCCACAAGGACCGTTCTTCATGGACGGATGACTTAACTCCACCCGGGAGGCCAATTGTATCAGATTGTAATTCGGAATCTTATGCGATCTCGGAATTAATTGATTATCATCTGAAACCTATAGCAAATAGACATCCGAGCTATCTAAAAAATACACAGGATTTCCTGTCAAAAATTTCGAAATTGAAAATATCGAAAAATGCAATTCTGGCTACTTTGGATATCGACAGTATGTATACCAACATTGATATTGATAAAGGTGTTAAATCAGTTAAAAATGCATTTGAAAAATATCCGGATGCGAAACGCCCGGATGAACAAATTTTGGATCTTTTAGAGCTGAGCTTAAAAGGTAATGACTTTCAATTCAATGGAGAATATTTTCTACAAATAATGGGTTGTCCTATGGGCAAAAGATTCAGTCCTAATTTTGCAAGCATTTATGTAGCGGAATGGGAGGAAAATGCCTTAAGCAAATGTGCAAAGCATCCTCTCGTATATCTCAGGTACTTAGATGACATTTTTATTATTTGGGAACATTCAAAAGAAGATTTTGATGAATTTTTAGAAATTTTGAACAATCACGATCCAAATATTAAATTGAAAGCTACTATCAGTGAAAATTCTGTTGATTTTCTCGATGTGACCGTGTATAAAGGCAAGCAATTTCAGGCGTCCTGTCATTTAGATTATAAAGTGTATTTTAAACCAACTGATTCACATCAATTGTTGCACACAAAATCATTTCATCCTCAACATACATTTAAAGGTATCATCAAATCACAACTCATTCGTTTCCACCGCAATTCAAGTGATAAGGTAAATTTCAATGAGGCTTGTTCTACTCTATTTGGCGCCCTCGGATCGAGAGGGTACTCGCTGCGCCTCTTGAGTAGCCTGAAATCCCAAACCCTGAAAAAGCTCGAAAGTCCAGCTGAAACTACCGATTTCGAACCACTGAAGATTGAACACAACAGACCGTTGCAGAATGGTAGTGGCGCGGTATTTAATTGCAAAAAGCCTCGTTGTAGACTACATACTTTTATGCCTGATCAGAAAGAGGAATTTTCATCCGAACAAACGAAAAATCATTATCAGATCCGTAACCCCCTCCATTGTGATTCACCAAACATTATTTACCTTATCACTTGTAAGCGATGTCGGAAACAGTATGTTGGTCAAAGTCAAAATCCTTTTCGAGAACGTGCTACTAGACACAAACAGGATATAAAACATAATGCTGATGCCCCAGTAGCACAACATTTTAACCTTCCTGGCCATTCTTTGGACGATTTCGAAATCCATCCTATTGAACAACCACCAATTAAAGACACATTAGAAGAAACGGATGAATTTAGAAAAAAACGTGAAGCTTTTTGGATCAATACGCTTCAAACCCTCTGGCCATTTGGTATGAACATATCAGAGGGCGAATGCGAAAGGAGGTCCATCATTCCTTTCACTTTAACGTACAACAGAATGAATATCGAAATAGCAAAAATGTTAAAAGATGAATTCAATTTTACCAATGCTAAATTAAATGAACCTTTGAATCTTCGACCTGTCATCGCCTATAAGAAAAACAAAAGCTTGCGTAACATCCTTGTAAGGACTAAATTAGAGCCCATCAATGAATAACATCAATTTTTGCCAGTCAGTTTAACCGGTTCCTAAGCTCATCACTTAGTTTAAATCAATTTTATGTAATTTTTTGTCATGTTTGAAACCCATCAGGGTTCAGTAAATGAAAACAATTTTTCGGCGGCATATTAAAAGAAAAAAACGTTTCAGTAGGAAATGTCTGTGCCAGTGCGATTTTTTAACCTCAAACACACACACACACACACACACACACACACACACACACACACACACACACACACTTCACAACGTGCTTATAGTTTCGCACCGATGCGGCACCTCCTCTAACCTATAGCATGGGAAATCGCCACCTACACACAACGAACCACAGCCTTACACACCTTCAGACTGGAATTGGCTGGAATGATTTTTTCGAGAAATCCCCTTATTTTCATTTAGATAGCCAGAACATTAATTCCCAGTTTAATCGCTTCTCTTGACCTTGGCCGCTCAGATCTATCTTAATTTAATACTCGCTTTAAAGTTCCTTTGAAAGACTCGAATTTTGGTGTCTCCGTGACATTCGGTGACAGGATAGATGCGTAATATGGGTGGGTGTTCAAAACATGTGTGATGCACTGATTCCCAATAATTAGCTATTAACTGGCCATAATTACATAGATAATAACAACAGAAGAATACCTCTTTGATCAGTTATCAGATAGCCCACGTGGCGTTCAACAAATGCGCCCTAATGGGCATTAAATTTCATGCTTAATTTCCAGAGTTCGAGTGACAAATCAGTTTTCGGGGTTCGTCAAATACCAATCTTTACGTTTTATGTTTCACCTGTTGAGAAAGATTATCGAAAATATTTACATTTTTAAACAAGAAAATCGCAACTTTTTGCTATTACCTTGACATATC
The DNA here is from genome assembly GCA_031216915.1 of Pictodentalium vernedei. Lineage (NCBI taxonomy): Eukaryota > Metazoa > Mollusca > Scaphopoda > Dentaliida > Dentaliidae > Pictodentalium > Pictodentalium vernedei. Next base: position 250,949,606 of record CM062289.1, read on the forward strand.
ACATCAAAATACCCAGGATTAAATCACTTCTTATGGAATTGGCAGAAATGCATAAAAAATTAAACCAAACTAAACATTTTGCTCTCTAATTTGGGAGCATCTCTGTGATTCGGGGTCACCGGTTACCGGGGTGGGTTTGGCGGAATTTCAAGACCTGGCCGAAAGAAACAGTTTGAGATCTGTTGAAACGCTTTAGATGCCACTGGCAGAGATTTGAAATCTATAATTCTATTTCAGAACAAGCCTGGACATATGGAAATGAAATTGTGCAGGAAGAATTCGGTTTCACTGTAGATTCAGAAACATGAATCTAATCCACACGAAACTGAATTAAAAACAAAGTGGATTTTAAGTGAGAGGAAATGATCATCTACGTTTTGTTGATAGGTTTGAAGAAATTCTGGATATGTTAAATTATTTAAGTTCAAAATAATAATTGCGACTTTTGTAATGGTGACGAAGCCAAGCTCTTCTAAGGACAGCCATGTTTCGAGGGACAAAAAAAGGTGGGAGGGTGAGGGAAGGAGTGCAATGTATGGTTGTGATGACGATCCAACCTATTAAATCTTTCAGGTAGAGACATTTTCGTCTGGATTTTCGTCTTAGATGTCGTTTCTGTCTTGCTTGTGAGCATACACTTAATTAATTTACTTGTAAGATTTGATTCTTGGAAGTTCTACTTCTGTCACACACAGTCTGTAATTCAATTCAAATGGAAGATTGCTGTGCCCAACTCGTGATTTGGGGGGGGGGGGGGGGGCATGATGGCCTATTTGGAGTATGGTACTCGCTTATTAAATAAGAAGTTTGGAAATCCATGCATCACGACAATTACGTGTATTTTTCCCCAAATAAATTTCCAAGATCTTCCGAGGTTTTTATTTATAATACCGACTGACTAATATTCCAAGTACATCATAAAGACTACCTTCGATGTAGACGAGGGCATGTCTTAACCCTTTACCTAACACGAAAAGCAGACGCCACTTGCAAATACAATTCTTTATTTTTTGCGTCAAAAACATAGCTTATGACCCAATGAGGGGGTCATAAGCTATGTTTTTGTGACAAAAAAATGAAAAAGTAATAAAAATTGAATGGTGAATTTTGTGAATGGCGCGACTCGGTTTTAGCCGTTACGTTGGGTAAAGGGTTAATGGTGTACTTCGAATATTTTGTCAGTCGAGACATGAGCCATTACAGTCGGGATAAATTAGGTTTACTCCCCATCTCCAATTGCATACTCCAAGCAGTGTTGTCTCAGTCTCCTGTCTCTACGCTTTGACAAATCGCATTGTAATGAGGGGAGACAACATTGCTGGAAGTTTGTCGCAATTGGTCATCTTCGCTACGCCGCTGCATGTTTTCAAACTACCTCCCAAACCCAACACAGATTCGCCTCTTCGGTCAAATGGATGCTTTATGATAATATACAATATACCTTTCCGCTTCCAGGTTTGTCTAACATAAAAGGAAAAGCGAAACCTCCGGCAATGACCATTGGATATTTTAATACTGTCTCGCCGTTTCCAAGGAAATTGGTAGACCTTTCTTTGATGACGTAGTTATTGCTGTGAGTTCCTTTTAATGTTCCGTACACGAACACTTTAAACATTGCTCAATCCAATACAGCTCGATTCAAGATTTGTAATGTCTGCCTCGACCTACGCAACCTAAAATATATTACTATCTTCTTTTAATATGGCCGAGTGGCATTTCAATAATTCTAGGAAAAAAAAAACGTTGAAACATTCAAACACATAAATAGGTTCTCTAATTTAGGAAGAACGCAGATCCTCAATGATTGTAATATCATCGTTCACTCGCATGGTTCTGGGGATTTATTTTATTTTATTTATTAATTTTTTGTTCTCTTCCATTGAAAGCATAAAGGTTCCAACTGCAATGAACATTGCAGTTGGAACCTTTATGTTTTCAAGGGACGATATGTGATAGATTTGTTGGAAAGATCTTTGAGAGATTATGTGGCATAATCATATTTAATAAGCAATGCATGGATACACCACACCACTGCGAATAAGAGCTCCGACCAGAGACAGCTTTAGGTGCTGCCCGATAAGATTCCTCTATTATATTGAGTTCAAACTCCAAGCAGTTATGCCCCCGTCGCTACGCTGCATTCATCACTGCAAGAAGTTACTGGACTGCCAAAGTCTTAATTTGTCAGTTGTCATTGCGTCCATAGCCCCTTTGGTGCTGCAGCACTCCGAGCGCTGAAAGAAATACATCTAGAGAAGGGCAAACTCAATATATGACACACTGCTGATCCGTTTAAAGCAGCTGAATATCTTCCATTTTTAATAAAATGCCTAAGAAGCAGTCATTCAGCCCATAAATCTTCGACTCTAAACATGGGTGACTGCCGCCTCCTGACGCTGTGAGTCCATTTTAATGTCCATCGCGTTTTTCAATGAAGGGTCCACGAAGCCCTTTCAACCATGCAGTATAAGGTCACTGTTGTCCTCGTGTGCATTAGCTGGAGGTTGGCTAGTGCTTTCTGTAAGCCATATTTTCGCTTAATGTGCAGGGCTCAGGGCGCGGTCTCTGTTTTTAAGCAAATTAGGGGCTATCATTTTGTTGTGACCCCTGATAATAGGTATGTGTTCGCCACTCATTTCAAAGCAGCAATGTTAAATATAAAATTGAGAACTATTTAACAAAATTGCGACGTCGATCAGGGGGGAGGGGGGGGGTAGGAAAAAATTTGCAGACGCCGATGCCGATTTTTTGTTTTTGACGGTCGGAGGACCCACCCCATGTAATTTTTTTTCCAGTTTTACAATTTTTTCCGGGGTTATCTGAACCACCCACCCCCACTAAATACATTCTTCTGCATCATCCTTCCCACCATACTGCACCATAACCAATTTTATCATACAGTATTGAGTGATTGACCTTGTACAGTATGACAGGCCTTGAAAGAACACCCGTTTTATCAGACCAAAGTGGTCTCTTAAGGCAGATGGTCTCCCATAACAAATCAAATATAGAGTAAAGCTGGTATGTCCAGGTATGTCCATATAAAACATGGTCTCCAAAGACATCGGTCTCTTAAGGTATGTTCTATTGTAATTCATTAACACTCTTGAATGTCATATCATTAACTTTTTACCTATAGTTATCTCTCCATGTGTTCAGACATGTTGTAGAAACCAACAATATATATGGTATTCGACAGAGTTCAGAGAGCTTTGTAAAATATCATACAAATTGTTGAGTTTTTGACTACATGCATGAGCCAGCATGGACTGACATGAAGAGAGATAATGGCGGATGAGAAAGTATACTTCAATATCAAAGTGAAGGGTGTTGATGTAGCAAAAAAATTAGTGATGCATTTTAACTTGTATTATTCAATATATCATACATTGTATCACTATAAGCCGAATTATAGCTCAGCCGCAATAACAGTTTTATAATCGTATATAACCCATGGTAGGTACCCCCTGATAACTTGAGTGTCTTTTTATTGGTTCTTGAATGATACTTCACTGATTATGGTATACAGTTTTGCCCCAAAGTGTCTGAGGATAAAAATTTGCAAGCATTGTTTTTTGCTCTGTCCTCCTTGAACACCCACCCACCCACCCACCCACCCCGGCATCAGTGTTTTCCAAATTTTTTCCAACACCCCCCCCCCCCCGCCCCCCTGCGTCGATCATACAGATGAGGCAATGTTTGAGGAACTAAATGATCCGAGTTGCGACGAGCGTATCTGTTAGATGCCAAAAATAATATGTCTTACTTATGGCTTACTTAGTCCTATTTGCATTCTCCTTGTCTGGGTAAGTGTCGCTTTGCATTCATCTGCACACTTTCGCATTTGGAAGAGATAAGCCAGCCAATGGTGTCATTAGTGTCAAATTACAGAAAAACATCTACCCGAGTCCCAACAACCATAAATTATCGTTGGTCAGATTACATGTTTTGGCAAACAAATCGACCAACAAATAAAGTGAAGAGGTATATTCCGAATTCGTAATCGTACTCCTAGAGCAAAGCAGGTTATCTTGATATATATCTATTTTAATAACCCGTTGAACCCGAGAGGCCGATTCTCCGACCCAGAACATGATACGTCATAATTTCATCATGTAGGATAGCTGCTAAGTGAATATTTGAGGTAGACCAGTAAATATTTTCAATGTGCAGCCCCAAGGCTGCACGTTCAAAATATTAACTGGTTACACCCATATAATGAATATGGACTCTTTCAGTTGCTGCCACCGAACTGACATGGAAGATACCTCCGGGGTTCAAAGGGTTTACCCGTTAAACAAATGGCACAATGAATGGTGTCATCATATTCACTAAGGTCGAAAAGAAAATGGCCTAGTCTGTTTTATTTGTGAGGAAGTTCGGTGATAATTAATCGCACAACTCTACAGGGCTGTGGGATTAAATTATTACTGATACTCTTTCCCAATTTGGTATTTACGTTGTTGCTAACTCCTAGACGACCACATATTTCTCTATGCAAATAATTATGCATAACGAGTTGAGACGACTAAGCTGTCAGTCTGGCTCTGAAAGTATATTTGTTATTCGCAAGAGCGCCGGCGGAATCTGAGGGAAAGGGGACAGGGGCAGCAAAAAGGGCACTCAACTTTGGGTATTAGTAAAGACCGGGAGTTTACAACGTATCATAAATCGTAATGTGAAACTCATATCAAGAGTATTGCCATTGTATATCGCAGCTTGGGTAGAACAGGGCGCCATACAAAGCAGTGTACTGAATGGACGATATATATATAAAGCTTTGACCCTCCCCCCTCCCCTCGACGTTTAGCGTATTTGTATGGTGATTATCGACCAGCCTTCGTCATTATACCTGACCACCCCCACCTCGTTGGCATTGGCACGTGTAAAGAAGGTTAGAAACGAATACTCGAAAGCTTCTCGGTTACAGTTCTCAGAAGGATAAGTCCCCCTCCCCCTAGTGCACTGTCGAAAAAGGGTACGCGCTGCTCCCCTTGCTCCCAAGTCTCAGGCCATGGGGGATATCTCCCTCCCATGCTTTCGGTGCCCTTGATTACGATACTCGTGCAGTGAATTTCAGTGAATCTAAAGTATATGTGCAACGTACAGCAACAGATTAATTTTCGTACCAGATTTTATCGATTCGTTATCTTCTGTATCCGTACATTAGAGAAAAATGTCTTTTATTTACAGTGAAGATCAGTTATGACTTATAGCTATGGGCTGGTGAAGTTAATTTATAAGTTCGCTGACCTGCCTTGCCTTACAGCCAAGCCTGAAAATAAGCAGACTGTCATCTGCAAAATGAGGTCCCCAGAGGGTGAATTTTGCGATGCTACTCTGCACAGCAGGGTAGCATCACAAAATTTACCCTCTGTGAACCTCATTCTGAATCAAGGTCTCAAGTAAAAACAGAAAGATGTACCTAGAGGATAAATTTGGCCACTGTATGTATGGGATAGCATCAGCAAATTCACCCTCTGGGGACCCCATTTTGCAAATGACAGGTTGCTTATATTCAGGCTTGTTTATAGCATTTTGAAAATTATCAGCCATCGTGTGCTGCAACACGAATCAGACTCTATTAAAGTATAGCGACTGCGCTTTTTACGAAATGAGAGCATACTCATTCGGACACGAAGGTTGCTATGATGGATTGGTAACATTTTCTGGGACAGAGAACTCAGTTGCAGAAAAGAGATGGAAGAAACAATGTCTTTATTGATGGCCGGTTTTAGAAGTGTATTTATAAGAGGGTTTAAGAGCACGAAAAATCAGAAAATATTAGAAAATGGAAAGGGATCTGACGTAGGCTTACATGTTATGATGCACAGTGCTGCGTATCACACGGAGTGTGACTGACTAGCCTACATCTAACTTTTTAGCAAACAAAGCGAGAACCCCGTCTCAATATACTACTCAAAGTTTGCAAAGCACCAAATATTTGACACATCATTGTGAAATGTGCTTGTGACATATTTGCGATATTTGTGGTGGATATGATTGAGGAATGTATTGAGATGGTCCACAGTGTTTACATTAGCTTTCTTGACAGGCAGACTTTTCGTGACAGTCATGGAAAGATGTACCCATTGATTTCCATGATGTTTTCGTGTACTGTCTACATGAACATGACATGTGTAGGGTATTCAGTCTTCATTTCAACACAAACTCTTGCGATTTAATGATTGAATATGGCAAATGCAAATGAAAGAAGACATTTGTCTGAAGCAGAAATGTGGCAAGCTGTAGGAATGGTGGAGCAAGGGGCTACCCATCGTCAGGTTGGTGAAGCCCTTGGTGTGCACCATACGGTGATCACCAGACCTTGGCAAGATTTCAGCAGTATGGCACACCAGTAAGACGGCATGGTGGTGGTAGAGGCAGGGCAACATCTGCAGCTGAAGAACGGTTTTTGATCATTCAGGCCAGTAGGAACGACTTTGCCGCAGTAACCCAGCTGCGCAGTGACCTTCAGTATGCATCCGGGGTAATGTTTCGACGCAGACTATCTGGGCAAGGTTGCACGAAGGTGGTCTCCGATCGAAAAGACCATGTATTCGCATTCCGCTATCCCAGAACCACCGCCAGGCACGATATGAATGGGCCATGGACCATGTTGGCTGGACCAGAGAAGATTGGCGACCTGTCCTTTTTACAGATGAGTCAAAGTACTGCCTAGACCACACAGATATGCGTTCTATGGTATGGGGAGTATCAGGAGAGCGATTCCATGCAGATAACATTGCTGAGCATGACCGCTATAGTGGTGGGTCAGTCTTGGTCTGGGACGGTATCAGCAGGGATGGACGTACAGAGCTCTGTGTCCTTGAACGTGGTACATTGACTGCACAGCGGTATATTGATGAGATCCTGGATGTCCACGTCAGATTGTATGCAGGTACAGTGGGTGATAGATTCATTCTGATGGACGATAATGCCGTCCTGATGTTGCTCATGCTGTCCGGGAGTGCCGACAGAGGAAGGGGACTGAGTGTATGGACTGGCCAGCAAGATCCCCTGACCTCAATCCAATCGAACATGTCTAGAATGAGTTGCAGCTTGCAATTTCAGCCCGACCAGTCCAGTCCAGCCAAGAAGTGTCCAGGAGCTTGGTTCCACACTGGTCCGAGAATGGAACAACATCCCACAAAGGACCACCAGGAACCTGGCTGGGAGCATGAGAAGGCGTTGTCAAGCTGTAATTAACAGTAATGGGTCTTATACTCGATACTGAAGCCATACCAGGTGGCTCCGTCAACTTTTTGGCAAATTTGAAAAATTTCCTCTTTCACCAGTAACATCCATTCCCATGGTTATCGTATTCAAAAGCTAAAAAATAATGTTAAACACACATAAAATCTTAATTTCTGTGTTTAAATCATTAAAGATATAATTAAATGAAAAATATATATACTTTTCATTACAATATTTCAACTAAAGCGTAAAACAGATAGTTGGATATACTTGGTGCTTAGCAAACTTTGAGTAGTATATCTTTCAACCCCAGATATATTCATCATCAAAAAGAACTTTCAACAAAGTTAACTCCCCTTATCTCGCCCAATCAGCAGTGCAAATTAAAATTGTGACATCTGAATAAAAACATCGTTTTGCCTGTATTTATTGAACAAGAACAAAAACACTAGCCAGTTTCGTGACAAGCTTATTAGAACTATTTATCTACCAGAGATAAGCAATTAAAAACATTACCACGCCTGGCATTTACACTACACTAAAACACTAAAAAAATCGGGATTGGACACGACCCGTAATGACGGCGTGGGTGACAATTCGCCTGTTAATCCAAGTGGACATTTTGTCTTTAGTTTTTGAAATGATGTGTGCACGTCTAATTCTATTTTTCTAACGTATCGAAATTTTATTTTCTCTTCTTCTATACGCTTAATGCTAAATTAGACGACAGATGAAGAAACTCGGGAAGAGAAAATAATTTTTAATGGAAAATATATTTAGCCAGCCTGTACAGACCTTTGGCAAAAGAATCATTTAACCATCCACACTCTGATGTTAAAATTGCGAAATTTGAAACAGCAAACCTTCCCATAGTGCAACTAGGAATTTAACAATTTAATCTTAACTCGTTCGAATCGTTTGTATTCCTGGTTCCATTACTCGGAAATTCTCTTCTTGATATTTTGGTATTTTCACATCAGAGAGCTTTGGTAGATTTCTTGTTTTATCTTACTGATTTATTGCAATTTTGCCCCTAAAAACTACAATAGGGTGCTATATAAGCGAAGGAAATTTGTTCTCGCCGCTGATATTCCATTATTTCAAATTAAATATACACAAATTATACATCAAAATGAAATGAAGGTTGAGATGTTTTTTAACACGAAAAATATATGCAATCAACTCACAAAGCTGACAGCAGGCACCAATGTTTCCTGGAAGTCTGCTCCCGAGGCGCCGGACCCGACGACGAGAGTGGGATCCCTCTTCACCCGTGCTCACCCCAACTTCTCCATACGCGCGTCTGATAATACCGCGCATTGTGTCCTAGGATCAAAATGGGGCGCCTCAAACCCACAATCCTGGTCTGGATCAGCTTATGAACTCAAAAGAGTCTGATGGAAGTAACGAGTCGGATTGCACTTTCTGAGGCTCTTCCTTCGGGATAGCATTGGAAGATTGACTAATATTCTCTCCCGCTTTATTGTGCCCAGTGCCGTCTGCTCGCTAAATGTCCCATTTTCCTTCACGTAACAAGTTATGCATACCGAGCCAAAGATAGATAATGTATTTACCAACCTTTGTTTTTCCGAAAATTAAACGACTTTATCCCATTCAGACTGGTTCTGCAAAGCACTGACGAAGATGACTTTATTTCCTCCGGTGAATTACTGCTACCACACTTTTGAAACCATCAGCAAAATGGCACTATTATTACTAAGCAATTGTCGTTTTTCACCTCTTTTATGATTACATACATATTTATATGGGCAATGTGCTGTAAATAATGAGTGTTATTCGGACGCAATCGATAGATTCAAAAATTAATACGCCACTTGTACACACTTTGTAAATATACTTTGTGATTACTTGTTATGGAAATAAATCAACTCCCCGGTTACGATGAGTGATAAACTATTTATTGCGGTGGTCGGGCATTGCCATTCATTACTTGAAGTTGTGTCATACAGTAGTGTGGTTCTGAGCGGGACCGAACTTGTAAAGCATTGGCTGTCTCTTAGGATTCTAAAGTGTTTTCTTTGTTTCCCACAGAATTGAAATATGTAGTTTTACTAATATGCCAAATGTGACCTTGGATGAGCGATTTTGACAACTGTTTATCACAGGATCGGACTCCTTTACCGTTCATTAAACTCATGGTGCAAAACCACTAAAGCATGATCAATCAATAACATTTAGGAAGTACCTTCAGGACTACGCAGTTGTGTTCTCGTGCGAAGCCAGAGCCATGACTCACAGGCGACTGTTTACATCTCCTTTGCCTAGTAACGAAAAATATGGCTTTTTGGATTTTGTTGTTTCAATAAAATTGAACGTTCATAATATCTGCATCATTGAGGATTGTTTTTTGAAGTGGGCGCTCTGCCTAAAAACCTATTGTTTTAACCCTTTGCCCACTGACTCGATATCAAAATTTACTATTTTAAATATATTTTTTCAAATATCCGCACAATTTTATCAAAATCATATCCTGTGACCCCTCATGACATCTCTAGCAAAAACCCTACACACTCTTGATTTCAACTGAACGGATTATGACAAAAATGTTCAGTTTTCAATATCTATTGATCAACTGTCCATGTGTGCTTTAATTGTTCCTCCTGTGTGATCACGAGTTCCAAAATGGTCGCGAATCCCCATCTGTACAGTTAAAATTGGTCCATCCATAGCCACATTATTAAAATGTAACGACCCCTATGTCACTCCTTGACCATGGCGTCACCATGTATTTCGGTTTCTGCCTGTTTTGGCAACAGTCGTAAAGTATTGGATATGATTTTACCTGTTACTTTAGGGATCCAATTTTATCAAAATGACAAATCATTATTTTGCAGATGTTCTGTCTCATGGGTAAGATTGATGCCACTCTATAAAAACGGATACCCATCTTACCTTTGTCCATAGGGTCTTAATTAGGTAGTGCTGGCTCAGTGGTTCAACCCATTGGACTTTAAACCGAAAGGTTCACGGTTCGATCTCCTCCAGGGATATCTCTCCTTGGGCAAGTCACTTAATCCCGATTGCGCAGGTGGTGGCACGGTAGCGCCTTGTATTAAGGCGCACTGAACGTCGCTGGTGCACTTGTCTTCAACGAATGCTGACCCTGTTTGGGTGGAGTTAGTATGTTGAGGTATCTGACATTTTCTCGCGGCTGTTCGCTGGTTCTTTCCGAGTACTCCGGCTTCCTCCACCCGTAAAACTGTTCGCCAAGAGGTGACCCTGGTTGTCGAAAGTTAAACCCCAATTTATTTATTTTTTTTATTGGTGTTTAACGCCACATCAGCAGCTAAGGCTATATCATCACGGGAAAACGTTAAAGTGAAACACGTCAATAATTAACCCTTTACCCAACGTAACACCCAAAACCGTTCAACGCTATTCTCAAAAATTGCCAATTAATTTTCAGTATTTTTTTCATTTTTTGTCTCAAAAACATAGGTTATGACACCTCATTGGAACGATCCCTATTATTTGAGACAAAAAATGAAAAGAATTAGTTATTCAAAAAATTTTTTTACAAGTGTCGTCTGTTTTTCATGTTAGGTAAAGGGTTAAACCCCAATAACTAACTAATTAAATAAATAGAGACTTAATTTCATAAATCTTGTATTTTACAGTTTGAAAATATTTTCATTTTATATAGAAGACACTACAGGTCTGTGGTGTATGGCAAAAATCGATTCACCTTGCTCTGGGTTAAACTTAACTAGTTTTGAAGAAGTTACAAACTGAAAATTTAGTAAAATCATTTATACTGAACGTTGCCGAAAATCTTCTAGACGATATGCAGAAGTTTCATTGTCCACACTCGGGACAATATATGGACGACACAAAACGGCAACAGAAAATCACGTAACATTCCCGGGTATCGGCTGGCATTGATGAAATTATGGGTCCCAGATGCTTTTAGAAATATCGTTGGCGGATGGTACATAAACATTCGAAATTGTCGGAGAGAGTTCATCGGAGAAAGCAAAAGCATCGGGGATATAATACCGCAGAGGCGAAATGTTAGGAACCACTCACTACCGCAAGTAAAGTGGTGCATCATGATACACTTGTCATGCTGCGGAGGGTAATGAGCTTATGAAAGAAGTATCATCTCCTGTCTCGTAATAGAACAGGCAGGCCTGCAGATGACACTTTTCAGCTTAAAAAACAAAATCTATTGTCACTTTAGATATGGCAGATGAAATCATGCATACATACTTTACCCTCTACTGCCTAAGGTCTTGCGGAGTCCAGGTAACAGATATTAGCAGGATGTGGTGTAGTCGCTCCACCTCTGTCGGATGTTTCGTTGTGGTGGCTCGCGGCATTGCTTTCCATCGCTAATATTTGTCGGAAAATTAATGAAATCGCCTACCACCAGAACAAAAAGCTGCCTCTGCCACTACCAGACAACAGGGTTGTCACCTGATTATCAGTGAATGATTTAACGGTTTCGAATCTCTGCTACTCCAACTTACAAAAACCAGATGCAATCAATCCCACAGCCTGGTACTCCGGCGGCCGTGATCGAAACCACTTTGCACAGATTTCGGAACACACAGCAAATTTTAACTGGTTTAGGACTACATTATTTTTGATGGTCTGATCCCTCAGGCACTCGTCAATAATTTATGATAAAACAAATTTATATAAACAAAATATTATTTGTGTTTGACTGAATGTGAAACTTGAGCAGGGAAAACGTTGGCTTTTGCTCTGGCACCCTCCTTTTTTCAAAGCTCTAAAGTGGCTTCTAGCACTCAACCCGTTAATTCTAATTAGAACTCCATGGCTCTTACGAACTTTTTTTATATATATATATTTTCGCGTTATTGGGGACGTTGAACATTCGAAACTATTTTTAAACATACATTTTTCACAAAATACTTTCCCCCAGGAGACATCTCTTACCCTTTATCTTACGAATCGACCACAAACGCTCGCGTATAATTTGCAAATTAAGCAGTTGAAAAAATAGTATTTTTCAAGAAATTTCAATACAACCATATCATGTGACGCCTCATTGGAACGAGCCCCCCGAGCCCGTTCCAACCAATGAGTGGTCACATGATATATATTTTTATTGTTTTGAGGGTTTTTTAAATTAGAAAAACTAGAATTAAAATAATAAATTTTGATAACGTGTGTGTTGGGTAAAGGGTTTATTGGTGATGTGTTTTGGTGTGTTCCATCATACTTCCCAAGCATGAAAAACGAGGTTTCCGATAACTGCAAAGTAAGAAGGAAAAATCTTTCTTCGTGATTTTAACACAGTTAATCATTAATAATATGGAAAGGATTTCGTAGTTCTTGCTTTATAATTATATTTATTCATGGGAGCGCGGTGGCTCAGTGGTAGACTGTTGGACTCCGATGCTAGAGGTCCCGAGTTCGATCCCCATCCGGGACGACCCGCGTTGTGTTCTTGCATGGACAAGGCACTTTATCCCGGTTGCCTACATGGGGGCACGATGCCGCAGTGTACTAAAGCGTACTGCGCCTCGGTGGTGCACATGTCTTCAACCTCTGTAACCTGCTTGAGCGGAGCTTGAACAGAGTTAGAATGTTGAGGAGCTGACAGTTGCTCGTCGATGCTCGGTGGTTCTCTTCGGATACTCCGGCTTCCTCCACCCATAAAACTGTCACGGCCACGATTAGCCATTCTGCATAAGTATGTGACCTTAAACACCAATAAATAAATAAATATTTATTCATTATTCATATCTGTGGATGTTGCAGTGTATATACTCTCCCAAAAAAGAAAGTGTGCATGCTAAAAAATAACACTAAAAAAAGATATATATCGTTTTCATTCATGGAAATTTTATTCAATCACAGATAAATCAATTTGTGATCAACACGAGAAATTTCATTACGCTACGACGAATACTCTTGGTGCCATGGAGAGTCAAAGACACTAAGGGTCAAACACAAAAGTCACACACTCAATATTTGGTATGACCACCGTCTGCATCGACTACTGCTGTGCATCTACGCCTCATGGAAGCGAACAAATTAGCATGGAAGTGTTGTGGGATGTTGTTCCATATTCTGATAAGCTGTCTTTGGAGTTCCACAAGCGTTACGGTGCATGGGGAAGCCGGCGTAGCTGACGTTTCATTTCGTCCCATGCGTGCTCAATGGGTGAGATATCGGGCGAATTTGCGGGCCAGGGAAGAACATCCACTTGTTGTTGCTGCAGATACTGTTGAACAACACGAGCTGCGTGGGGTCGGGCGTTGTCCTGTTGTAGAATGACGCCGGGGCCGTGACGTTGCAGAAATGGGACAACAACAGGTGTAAGCACTTCATCACGATATCTGGCTGCATTGAGATTGCCATCAATAATGACCAGCTCAGTTCTGTTACGGGCAGTGATGCCACCCCACACCATGAGAGACCCTCTCCCGTAACGGTTTCGCTCCACGACACGTGGATCTGCGTAGCGTTCGTTTCGACGTCTGTACACTCTCTGGCGGCCATCTGATGATGAAAGATGGAAACGACATTCATCTTCGAATAAAACACGTCGCCACCAGTGTAAGGGATGCCTGAGATGTTGTCTACACCACTGCAGTCGAGCACGACGATGACGTAACTTCAAAATCGGACGAATTGCAGGTCTTCGAGGACGTAAGCCGCATTCTCTCAGCCGGTTGATTGCTGTTTGAGGATGTATCCGTCTCAGGTTAGGGATGTTCCTGGCTGCCGTCGTTGCCGTTTGTTGCCGGTTCTGGAGATGGACGACACGGATATACCGATCTTGTGCAGGGGTGGTAACTCGGGGTCTCCCGGAGCGGGGTCGGTATCGAACGTCATCATGTTGTGCATGTCGATGGACTAGCCTGTCTACAGTGTTACGGTGGCAGTTCAAATGCTGAGCAACCTCTCTGCGTGTTCTGCCAGCTCTAATCATACCCAGGGCAAGGAGACGTTGATTCATTGTCAATGTTGGCATGCTAATGTGGAGTCGTTTTAACGGCAGCGCAAGTTTGAATGTGAACGATAGGAAGGCCTTACTTTAGTGTTTAAATACCCAAGGATTCACACTGCTGCATGAATTTTCAGACTCTCCACGTGCCAAACATGCATTTTCACAAACGTGCAGCACGTCATTTAACGTTAATGCAATTTTAACGGGGAAAGCTGTTTTTGTGTTCAATATAACTTATTCATGAACAGATTAACACTCTTTACACCTACGAAATTATTTTTTTGGAGTTTGATCAATTTCTGCAATGCACACTTTCTTTTTTGGGCGAGTAGATATAGTAATATGTATAGAAGCTCGCGTATTGAACAATGCATAGTATATTTTCTTTTGACGAGAAGGCAATTGACGACAAAGGAATTGATGTGTTGGTAATTGACGAAAAGGAAATTGATAAAATGGTAATGAAGCGCTTTTTCTATTGCGATCTATTTTGTGGACGACAACTGCAGTGATGTATCACAAGCATCATTTTGTAATTTTTTTAGTCCCTCCCCCCCCCCCCTCCCACCGCCACGGTTACCGTGAGGAGACTTATGGAGACTTATGGATTGCACTCCGTCCTCCTGTACGTCTGTCTGTTTGTCAGTCGGTCTGTCCTGTTACCACCTGTATCTCAGAGGTGGTTGGATGTTGTTGTTTCAATTTTTTAATATTAATCAGACATTATGCAAAATTGATGCACGTCAAATATTGTAGAAAAAATATTAAAGATGACTGGCGGACATTTTTTTGTATTTTTATTGTTGTATGTTTTATATTTTTATACGTTGCCACCTGTATCTCCGAGATGCTCAGATGTTAGTGTTTCAAATTTTTAACATTAAGTAGATATTATGGATGCACGTCAAATTTTGTGGAAAAAAAGATGGCTGAATGGCGGCCATTTTTTTTAAAAACTTCTTCACCTTTCTAGTTAGCGCGATCTCTTTTTCAACAATGTCTTGAACAAGTTCGAAAACCGGTGCGGTTCGATCATAACGAGCAGAGTTATGGCCCTTGATTAATTAATTTTTGCCCATTTTCACCTTGTTAGCGTGATAACTTGAACAAATTTTAATAGATTTGGTATAAATTTGGTATATGATTTATTTATTGATGTTTAAGGTCACATATATATGCACAATGGCTAATCATGACCGTGACAGTTTTACGGGTGGAGGAAGCCGGAGTACCCGGAGAGAACCACCGAGCAACGACGAGCAGCTGCCAGCTCCCCAACATCGTAACTCCGCACTGCAGCACAGGCAGGGTTAGATTGGTTGAAGACATGCGTACCATCGACGTTCAGTACGCCTTAGTACGCGGCGGCATCGTGCCCCCATGCGGGCAATGGAGATGAAGTGTCTTGCCCAAGGATACAACGCGGGTGCCGCAGGTGGGATTCGATGACCTCTCGGCTTGAAACCTGTATCTCTACCTACTGAGCCACCGCGCTCCCATTTGGTATATGAGACTTTCTTAATAATGTCTTGAATGAGTTCGAAAACCGGTGCGGTTCGATTATACAGAGCAGAGTTATGACCCTTAGTTAATTTTTGCGCATTTTCAGTTCGTTAGCGCGATAACTTTAACAAATTATAACAGATTTGGTAGATATTTGTGATATGCGACTTTCCTAACAATGTCTTGAACGAGTTCGAAGGCCGGTGCAGTTTGATCATACTGAGCAGAGTTATGGTCCTTATTCAGTGGCATAGCCATGGGGGTGGGGGCGGTTTGATCATACTGAGCAGAGTTATGGCCCCACACCAGTGGTGTAGCCATGGGGGTGTTGCTGAGGGGGGCACCCCCCCCCCAAATTTTAATCATGCCCCCCCCCCATGTTCACCCATATAGGGAACATCAGGCAAGAAATTTTAATATCTAGCAATTTACTTGATTCTGAGTCCGTTTCTTTCCATAATTATAAGTTGTGAAAGGCATCAATAATTAGGCCACATTGTGGCCTAATTATTGATGCCTTTCACAACTTGTTAATGCACGTTGTGGCCTAATTATTGATGCCTTTCACAACTTGTTAATGCACATTGTGGCCTAATTATTGATGCCTTTCACAGCTTATAAATTATGGACACAAACGGACTCGGACTCGGAGTCAAGGAAATTGTGGGGTTTTTTGTCTCGAATTTCAAAATGTTTCCCTCCAATGAGAGCGGGGCACCCTCTCTTGTGCTCGCCCACATCTTGATGCTGCAGGGTTCGGATGATGTAGGAAATTATATTCTGCATGTCTCCCTAGATATTACTCTTCCACTCCCCCTAACTTTGATATCCTGGCTACGCGCCTGCCCTTAATAAGGTAATGTATGCGTATTTTGCGCATTTTACCAAGTAAATATGGTGCTCTCTGAAAAAATTGGACCATTAAATCTAACAATCACACTTTTTGCTTGAAATCATTGTGCTCTGACAACTAAAATGTGATGCATTGAATTTCTGATCATAATGAAAGTTAGGGACAAATCACCCAGAATCACCAACACTGTCTTTCTGTTAGTCATGGAGTAACACCATACATCCAAATGAGGAATCAGGACAATAGTCCACAATTTGGTGACACACCCAACCGTGGGATGACTATTGTCTGATCGCGGGCGATCGGCGTTGCAC
This sequence comes from Pictodentalium vernedei, assembly GCA_031216915.1. NCBI lineage: Eukaryota > Metazoa > Mollusca > Scaphopoda > Dentaliida > Dentaliidae > Pictodentalium > Pictodentalium vernedei. Next base: position 250,966,419 of record CM062289.1, read on the forward strand.
TCGTTCATTTTAATAAATTTGTTAAATTTTGAAGACATTTAGTCTCGAAGTGATGCTGTCAAAGTGATTTCTGAACTTACAATTAGTAGCTGCCACAGGGGCCGGTCCTAAAGCACCTTTAGCAAATATGAGAATGAATCTCTAAAGAACAAAAGACGATCGAAGACATTTTATCGGCTTTCATTTTTTGGACTAGATCACAATCTTTTCCAACGCTTTCAAACCCCTATTTCAGCATTCTGTTATCTTTTACACTGACGGGATTCAGCATGAACCTTGAAGTACAAAAAAGCGTTTTGAAGGCCTTGAAATGTGTGCATTAGCCTTAAGTACTTGATATTTTAAAAATTAATGCTTCCTAATGTTTGTTTGCACAGCAACAGAAATTAAAAAAATTTTGAGCATTTTTAAAAAACTAGTCATATAACCAATTAAAATCTGCTTTAATGTTCTATCAGATATTTTGCATGACTGTTGGTTATGTCTCTTTTTGATTAAATCCTTTGAACAGAGAGTAAACTTTTAACTCGATACGACATAATTTCATGAAGTGGGATGACTGCTTAGTGAATGTATCTGGAGACCAATCAATATTTTCAACGTGCACGTTGAGAATATCAATTCGTCTACTCTCATATAAGGATTATGGACTCTCCCCGATGCTTTCACTGAACTGACGTGGAAGATACATCCATGGAGTGGAATGGTCATTAAAAAATTTCAGAAAGAGCCCTTGAAAATGGCTTGAAATGATCTTTGGTGGGTCCGCGAAATAACCTCATCTTTGAGACAAAGAGCGCTGAATTATATCTGCAAAAAATGGACGAATCTGTTCTGTTTTTGGAGGAAGGATTGGGAATATTTAACTCCTTGCATGCTGCTGACGGATATTCCTGCCCAGGACAGAATGTCTCTTGACTCTGAAATAGGTATACTTTGAGCACAATAAATCAAAATTCCCCAGTGTAAATTGAATGGACTTTTTTTACCAATGATTTCTGAGTTAAATATAGATATATTTTTTATCAAATTAAGTCATGGCTGCTTCACGGCTTCCAACCACCCAGTCTCCACTTTCCTTGCCAAACAGATTCCATGATTGTTTTACCGTCTGTTTTTGGACTGATATCTTGGTTTGTGGAAACTTAATATCTTAACCCTTTACCTAAAACGAAAAACAGACGATACTTGCAAACAAAATTCTTGAATAACTCATTTTTTTTCATTTTTTTTTTGTCTCAAAAACATAGGTTATGACCCCTCTTTGGAACGATCGATCTCGACGAGCTCGTTCCAACGAAGGGTCATAACCTATATGTTTTTGAGACAAAAAATGAAAAAAATAATGAAAATTAATTGGCGATTTTTGAGAATAGCGCTGGCCGGTTTTGGCCGTTATTTTGGGTAAAGGGTTAACCTTTTGATAAAGTCATATTTTTTCTTCGGTTTCTCTTCAGCATCTATCTTCGTGTACGTTTCTCTTTCACTCTCCGCGAGCCATGTCACATCCGAGAAAGAGTCTGGACAATTTCTTAATTTCTTCACGGTTGAAGATGGTAGTCTTAGACTCTGGTTCCGGATTGTGGCGAAGGGATAACGCAAACGCGAAAATGCAAAAAAACTACGTGACATCTTAGTAATATTTTTGCCTTTTGTAGGGTAAACATGGGCCCATGTGTTTCGCGTATCGAGTTTTTGTTTATTTGTTTAATGGGGTTTAACGACACTTTCAACAGCCAGGGTTATATTGTGCCTGGGGAGCCCGAAAATCGAGATAGAACCACAAAATAGCAGCAAGTAACTGCCAGGCTCTCCGACTTACTAACCGGACGCAAGTAGAGTTAGCAGAGGTTGAAGGCATGTGCACCATCAACGTGATGTTCGCCTTGTTACTCATAGCCATGGTGCCCTCACGCTGTTAATCCGGAGTGTCTTGCCCCAAAGTCACACGCATCGAGCTAACGGTATAACACATGTTTATAACGTCAACTGTGTTTTTCGAGCTGCTTTATTTGCGAATATATTGTGCAACTGTAGGCCACTGAAACAAGCACATTTGCTTTTCTTGTAGCACCGGTCACGCGACCGGTGGTTCATGGCTAGCGAAAATGCTTGTTGGATTCTAAAGCTTCTGAGCGACATTTAAGCACATAGGAGTATGTATGGATGACCATCCACTGGACAAAATCAGTTGGAAATGTAAATCATGTAAACCTCTCTCAAACACTAGAAGTTTAGGTCTGCATGGTTCGTTCAGTAGAGTAATGTGTAACATCACGCGTTGTACTGTTCTTATTGCATTGACTTCAATCAACAAAAGTTATTGTTTTGATTGGAGACAAACGAGGTATTTCACAACTAAAACAACAGGAAATTTAACCCTTGAACCCTATTGAGATCTTCCATTCTAGTTCAAAGGCATCAGTTGGAAGAGCCCATATTGCTGTTTTGGAGACAGACCAATTCTTTTCAACAGGCAGCCTTTGGGGCGGCTTGTTGAAAATATTGATTTGCCTACCATCCCACAGATTCACTGAGCAGCCATTTGCTTTATGACGTAACGACACATTGTAATCCTGGACCGGAAGAGCGTTTTTTTTAACCCTTTACCCAACATAACGGCCAAAACCGGCGTGCGCTATTTACAAAAATTGGCATTCAATTTTCATTATTTTTTCATTTTTTGCCTCAAAAACATAGCTTATGATCCTTCATTGGAACGAGCTCGTTGAGCTCGTTCCAATGAGCGGTCATAAGCTATGTTTTTGACGCCAAAAATGAATAAAATTAGTTATTCAATAATTTTGTTTGCAAGTGTCGTCTGCTTTTCATGTTAGTTGAGTGGGTTTAAAGGGGCTGAAATATACCTTGGCGTCATTGTTGACTAGCGCCCAGATAATTTGACATCCGCGATTCACCCATTTATAAAACTATACCTCTTTTCTATTCTATTTTGAGTACAAGAGTCAGCATGGGTAATGGAACCACATGATGTTGGGATGTCTTGAGAAACAACTTTTTGGTCTGTTCACTATGAAATATTTCATAATTCAAAACTTCCTGGTGCAATTTGCATTTTTACTCTCACCATTCAGACGCCTTAGATTTCTTCAAAGTCAATAACATTATTTTTCTTTGAAATGTGGTGAAAGTGCTTTCACCTTTAGATTAACAGCTTACATACAATCACGTTAAATTTAGGGATACCCCCTAAGTTAAAAACAAGGACACAAATTGAAATTGCGACAAAAAAGTGCTTTCAGATTAGCAGATGACATACAATCAAGTTAAATTGAAGGAGACCCTCTCAGTTACAAACAAGGACACAATTTGAAATTGCAACAAAAAATTGCTTTCACCTTTAGATTAGCAAATTGCATACAATCACGTTAAATTTAGGAAGACTCCCTTAGTTGCAACCAAGGGCACAATTTGAAATTGCTACAAACTTTTCAAAACTGAATAATTGCATACACGTGGTGTGGGGCGTATATTAGTTTACAGTCTGAGATGCAATCATTACCTCTTTTCTTTTAAATATTCTACAGAATGCAACATGTACTTAGATAAATCCTTTAAGTATAATTGTGATATTTACAGGACGTGGAGCGTGTATTATCACTGAATCACCCCCAGGGGGAGATTCCACCCAAGCAATAATTGCAAATTGATTGCAAAGCATAATAAGCACAAGCAATGTTCCAGCCAATGGACCTCCGGGTTAAACCCGGAGGTCCATTGGCTGAAACATTGCTTGTATTGTTTGTCCATATGTAGAGAATTTGAAAATTATACTTTGGGTGATAACTCCACTCCGTGGGTGATTTAGTTACAAGCCACTCTCCACGTATAAATATAATAAAATATATAATAAAATCCTGCCTCTTCTAAGTTGCAAACCAACAGTGTTTTATTGAAGAAAAAACAATGCCTCATTACCACTCATTAACAATTGAAAGTTTGTTCAATCACTATTTTTAACGCATTATTTACGAACTCACCGTGCATTTGGGGAAAATCGTTTATTGTTTCCACCCCTATTGCCAGCTGGCGAGTTCTTTGTACCAGAAGTAATAAAATATTCGTTTATTGTTTCGTCATCAATCGCACTCGTCACTGCTGCAATGACTTTTCTTCACAGGTGAAAGACACTTTTTGATGACAAAGGGTCTTTTAGTGTCAAATCAAATAAATTTTTTAGTACAATTGGCTAAAATGTCACCCGAAAGCGTGAGCACTGCAGGTAAGTTGGCACGAGCTTCGTGTTTTCCATATTAGGTCACTAAGAAACTGAGGTAACCAATTTTCCTTACCGACTACTTTTCCTATACTCCGAACTACCAACTGGAACTAAAAAGATATTACTTGATTAATGTGAACAGTAATCAACTGTCACCATTTTGATAGATAAAATTGATATAGACAAAGGGCGATCACTCTTACTGTTAACCATATAGGGGATTTGAACAGGCAGTATATGGTACATACAAACTCAAGTATCGTGTTAAGTCCACTGGATTTATCAGAAGTTCACGGAAGGTAGGATATTATGGGTCAAAGTCACTGACTCACTGACGTCACCCATGTGTCATTGAGTGCATTTTTAGAATCGCTGGAAATCGCATTTTATGACCCCCCCCCCCCCCTCCCCCCGATGTTGTCCCAAAGTCAATACATGTATTTATGCACTAAAAAGAGAGGGCGGGGTCAATAATATTGCAGCACTGTGGAGCTGCAAAATTTTATTTTTATCTGCTCTCCACACCGATTTTATGCACTACGTCGCCTCAGCTTTCACTGCAAATAGGTTTCGAGGGTTTGAAAGTCATCTTGAATTTATCGACGTATTGGTTTTCACTGTAAACTTCACTTTCATAGATTTGAATAAATCAAACTAAAAGCGATGTAAACACAACTTTGTCTGATCATAAATGCTAAACAAATTGAAACTTACTTGTTAAAATAGTAAATAATTCCGAAAACATCTCGCTTTTTCGGTGGGTTCCAGAACAGTTTCACTTTTTTGCGCGAATGTAGGCCTGAAATAAAGTGCCCACATCGTATGCCGTTAGTAGGTTACTCAATATAACATGGTAGTAACATATAGAAAAAGAGAGAGCTGCGATGCTTTTCCGCCGTCTCTATTTTTACAGCAGGCTAGCCATATTGTTTACGTCTTAACAGAATTCCTGCCATAAATAAATAGCAATAACTAACGTATGATCTCATTTGAGAGAACGCGCGTTAGTTGTTGTTGTTTATTTTGGCGGAAATTCTGTTCAGATGTAAAATGCATCCTCTCTATGCATATGAGAATGCAATCCGTAAACTATGAGTCGAGTTAGGTCTTAAAAAATTGTCAAACTTGTGGATTAGGAATTCCATTTATGTTCCATTATTTTATCACAACCTGTAGTTCATCTGTTCCTTATGTCGACCAGAAAAGCGGAATATTCCCGAACGGAAGCGACAATATTTTGTAAGCGGAACCACTTAAACTCTTCCTCTGTCATCAGGTCTCTTGTACAGGAGACCTGACGACAGAAGAGTTCAAGAGTATACACTGAGAAGGATTTTGAGAAAATCTCAGCAATTCGAAAATGTACAAATCGGTGCGACTTGAATCGAATCGAATCAAACCATTTGGGCAATGTCGAATCGAATCGGTTTCTAAGCTTTGCATGGCCCTGAGTACACAGAACGACACGTGCGTGTCGTTCTGTGTTTATTACACGCCTTCACGTCTATAAAACTAATTATTTGGACACTCAGCAAATCATTTGACGACTATCAACAAAAAGAACACTTTTTATCGCCAAACAAATTTGCGACGGGAACCCGTGTTACTATTTCGTCCCCTGAGTTCCAATGTGTTCTATGTGCCTACTGGCACATAGAAGACAATGGAACTCAGGGGACGATTTTTAGCTATCGCTAGCGATTCAAATTGAAATTGCGGTGCGCGATTTGTAGAAAATTCCAGTGAAATTTCGTTTCTTTATAAAAATAGTCCGTCAACGATATCCGTTCCGCACATGTGTGCGGAAAGGATTTTCATAGAACATGCGTGTAATAAAAATGAAAAGGAAACAGTTGTTTTGAAAGGCAACTTTTGAGTACAACTTTGGACGATTTTACCGATTCGCTACCTAAAAGTTTGAAGGGAATTAGCTCTACAAATGACAGAAATGCGAGAAAGTTTTAAATGGAAAATATGTTGAATTCTGAACAAGCAATGCATGTAACGTTCCAAATGTGTCCTTAAAAAATCTTGAAGCATTTTACTCAAATTTATCATTAGTTTCCACGACTGTAAATGTTGGAGCTGTGATATTATCGATGTTCTTTGTTTTACAGCGTTATAGTATGCGCTGTGTTCTTATTGTTACTTGAATGAAAAGCGGCCTTCGTTTTGTCGATGGTTGTCTGCACATGGACTTATTACCTATCCCAAAATCCTCTTTTCAATGTGTAGTATAATGGTGGTGGAGGGTTATGTCTCAAAAATGGGCGGCCTCCCGGAAAGCTAATCTTCTGTAACAGTGGATTCGAGGAACCGAACCGCTTATCCCAAAACCCTCTCTTATCCCAAAAGCCTCGTTTGTCCCAGAATCCTCGTTTGTCCCAGAAGCCACGCTTGGCGTCGTCTTGCTTCTCAATGTTAAAATCGCTTAGATCTTGCCCTGCCTCCTGTTCGTCCAGCCAATTCTCGTTCACGCTCCTCTTCTGCATTTGCTTTGCGCTAGATCGCTTCCAAAGTGATTTGGATATTTCTTTTAACCTGGAATTTTCATTCGGGGTCCATCTTGCATTGCTAATGCTTATATCTCCAGGTTGAGTGTCTTCCAGATTATTAAGATGATCTTCTCTAAGTAAACTATGAACCTTGTTACCCTCTAAAAGGGCAAAACATAACGCTTGTAGCACCACTGCACCAAGAAGGTGAACATCCATTTTGTGGAACAGTTCTGAAATTATAATAAAGAATTGGGCCGTTACTCAATTGCTTGTTAAAAGAGGAAGAGCGGGTTATTTCCGAAACAAGATGTGATGGATATCCCAATAGAAACATATTGTCTGCGAAAAAACAGGGATATCACAAGAGAACCCAGGGGCTGTGGACTGAAATGCTGCCAGTGGTTTTTGTACGTGTTCGCAGACATTGCAAGTAATTATCGTCTGTATTCTGATGGCGTTTATATACTGGACGCGAAGAGGATGTTGCTCGGGATGGGATAACAGAATAATTAACTGTTTACCTCGTTTGCAGTTTCGAAACGGTGTGATACCTCAGATTTGAACCTCACTGCGAAATATTATAAGTTACAGGACGTTTACTTCGCAGGTATGGCTCATGTGAGGCGAAGTGAGATTAATATTAGGCGAGGCCGTAGGCCGAGCCTAATAGTGATCGTGTTGAACCCCAGATGACGCCATACCTGGTAAGTAAACGTCATGTAAAGTATATATCATGCCATCAAACGAACTAAATAATACATTAAGAGATCCGAATCGCTTCATTTTGAATATTTATCAGGAAACTGTCTTTTATTTGCCCGAAAATAGGTGAAAGCTTGAGGTGGGAAAATGAATTCCTTAACAAAATGGCGCCCAGCAGAGAAGGTGTATGGGCTCATACATGGTCACTGGCGGTGTGTGGACTCAATCCGATAGCCGGTCCCCCATTGAATAACCTAATATCACATAGGCCACCGATGCTATTACTGCACGATGACAGGTCAAATTAAACAGGTGGCATGATAATATTAACCCTTCACGATATCAAAATATGATATTTATATTAGTTTCGATTTTTTCAAAAATATCAACAAACCCATATCAATTGACCCCTCAGTGGAACGAGCTCGTTCCAGTGAGGGGTCACATGATATGGTTTTGTTGAAATATTTTGGAAAAATATTTTTTTCGACTGCACAATTTATAAACTGCGAAGGCGGATGCCTCCGATTAACCTTACTATTTTTTAGACTCAGTTTTGATATAATATTACCGACGTATTTGATATGCAAACTTTAAATTTATGTTAACATACTTGGTACAAAAACTGATTAATCAGTGGTGAAACACCCCTTTAAGGTACAAAATGCGTAAGAGAATTTTGTTTATTTTGAAATTCCAACCTCTGATATTCCTTAAATGCAAATTAAATATACACAAATTATACATCAAAATGAAGGTCGAGATGTATAGAACACTAAACTCATATGTAATCAACTCATAGAGTTGACAGCAGGCACCACTGGTTCCCGGAAGTCTGCTACCGTATTCGTACCAAAACTGATAATACAATAATATTCCGGAGAACAACTTGTGGCCAAATGTGCATCACATATGCAAGAACAAAGCTGGGTATTCAAAATACTTTAGGGTGCAGCGATAGGACTGCATTTGGAAAAAGGACAACACTGTCTGCATTGCATTTCTTATTGAAGATGGATCCCATGTTCGACGGACATGCGCAAATCACTCGATACCACGAATTTCCATCGAAAAACAAAATCATAATTCTAAGAAATTTCAACAGGTGTCATGATACCTTGGATAGAATATGGAAAATGTGCAGTCTCTATATAATAATAGTATGCTGTATTAAGGCGATCTTTCTCATTATTTGATTTGAGACGACGTTGTGTATCGATGCTTTTTCCGTCCGATGATGTTGACCGGAAATCGAAATTAACTTCCAATGTAAACAAAGCCGACAGTTTTGGAATGTACCCCCATGCAGCTCTGTCGCTGTGTTTTGAAACAAAATTGATGATCTAGTTTTGTTCTTGGATATGAGAAGCACTTTTGGCAACAAGTTGTTCTCGTGAAATATTATTTTATTACCAATTCTGGTGCGAATACGATAGCAGACTCCCAGGAACCAGCGGTGCCTGTGTCAAATCTATGAGTTGATTACATATGTGTTTCGTGTTCTATACATCTCGACCTTGATTTTGAACTATAACTTGTGTATATTTAATTTGAATTTAAGGAATATCAGAAATGGGAATTTCAAAATAAACAAAATTCTCTTACGCATTTTGTACCTTAAAGGGGTGTTTCACCACTGATTAATCAGTTTTTGTACCAAGTATGTTAACATAAATTTAAAGTTTGCATATCAAATACGTCGGTAATATTATATCAAAACTGAGTCTAAAAAATAGTAAGGTCTGTCTGTCTGCCGTCCGTCCGTCCGTCCGTCCGTCCGTCTGTCTGCCCAACCGCCCGTCCGTCCGTCCGTCCGTCCGTCCGTCCGTCCGTCCGTCTGTCTAACGGTAATTTTTTCAGTCTCTACTCAAGTTTTGAAAGCAGCGGCAAATTTGGGCAAATCAGTCAAAAAAGGGGGAAGTAGTTTCGGAAGCGGAATATCCTTGATCTCTTATTCTTCCACCAGGTGTTCTATACAGAATAAGAGTTTAAGAGGAGACACTAGGTAGGATATTGAAAACATCTTTACGATTGAAAATTTCAAGAAGAGCACGACTCGAATCAAATTGTACCATCCAGGCGATTTCGAATTAGGAGATAAACGTCTCCTGTTTCGTTAGACATTTGAGAATTTGAGTATGGAAAACCATTTGTTAACGAGACCCGACGGGGCGTGTTAACAAATGGTTTTCCACAGTCACATTCCCGAATGTCTAACGAAACAAGAGACGTTTATCTTCATTGTAATTCCTGTCATCGTTAGAAGTGAAAACGTTCTCCATACACGCTTTATTGGAAAAAAACAATTAAAAAATGTCATTTTCGATCTCGGTATATTTGTCATGATCGAATTTACAAGATGAACTTCAAAGCACGAACGCCAACAACAATTGTCACAGAAAACAAGTCCGAGGTCTGTTCTATCTGTGGTAGGAGTGATTTAGCACCGTTCTTCGCACGTAGCGTGGATACAGATTGGCTCTAATTGACCCGCTTCTGGCAATTAAAGCACGGTAAGAGTGAATTTATCTGAGATTAGAGCACGGAGCCGACCGACTCTCAGCCAATCAAATTACGGGTTCAGAAAGAACAACGCGGTCAAATTTAACTGATGAATTACAATCAAATTTCGAAGCTTTCGTAGGGGCCAAATGCAAATTGAAACAGGACATCTCAGGTTATAATTTTGACGCGAAGAATCGTTGCCCTATCATATGACTATGATGTAACTGCTGATTGGGCCTTGTATTCAGCTTCATTCTACATCGTTAATCAAATACTGGGAAGCGCCCAAATGCTAATCGTCGTTCAGATTCATGACACACGATGCAATGTAACATGCTAAAAACTTGTTGAAATCGTCTTGTTACGTCGTCTGCCATAGACTTAACAATCTACGAACATGAAGGCCAAAAATTGGCAGATTACAGCCATAACACTCCTGAAGTGATTACAGTGTAGTAATACGCATCACTCTCGGATATTAAAGCCTATGGCACACGACTCAACGCTCTGAATTCAACGCGTTTTCACTTCTTGCATGGTGCAGGCGGATATTCCTGCCAGGACTGGATTTCTCTTGGCCACTGAAATTAGTATTAGTATAATTTGGGTGCATTTAATCAAAATATCCCTCTGTAAATTGCATAGATTTGTTCACCAATGATTTCTTGAGTTAAATTTAGAGGAATTTTTCATCAAATCTAGTCATGGCTGTTTTAGTGCAGCCATGACTAGATTTGATGTGAAATATCTTGAAAATACTCAGCGGGTTAAGAGTTAAGCATGTTGAATTCCACAATTACATCACGTGTAATAGAATATTAAGTGATGTGTTATGATGTTGAAGGGACTCTTACACAGGCTGTTCCCAATATTTCGTCCCATGAGTTCCAATGTTTTATGTGTGCCATTAGGCACCTAGAACACATTGGAACTCAGGGGGCGATTTGTTGTGCGGTGTTGGATGAATCTGAATGCAAGGCCCAATCAGCAGCGGGGATGTAGCCACATGACATAACTGGGCAAACATTCGAAACTTAAACAAGAGCGCGTGTTTCCCGTTATCATTTTATTATGGTGAACCATGCTGCATTGCACATGTTGAACCGTGTGGCGGGTTTCAAACAAAACGTTTAAATAAAACCTGTTTAAAGGTTGTTAGTTTCAATATGTTGCCTCAATTGTTACTAACATAAGTAATGTGGAATGATTGTCACCTTCTCCATAGTTGTGACCAAAATGTAACACATTTGCACATTTGTCCCAGAATCCTCGTTTGTCCCAGAAGCCACGCTTGGCGGCGTCTTGCTTCTCAATGTTAAAATCGCTTAGATCTTGCCCTGCCTCCTGTTCGTCCAGCCAATTCCCGTTCACGCTCCTCTTCTGCATTTGCTTTGCGCTAGATCGCTTCCAAAGTGATTTGGATATTTCTTTTAACCTGGAATTTTCATTCGGGGTCCATCTTGCATTGCTAATGCTTATATCTCCAGGTTGGCCTCAAAATTCAATGAGGCTATGAGGGATAATAAATAAGGCCTCATTGAGGGCTTTTACATAGCCCTCATGGCCTCATACGACAAAAAAGGGATTCCATAGCCACGGGTGTTTCCCAAAATAGGATTCCATAGGATATACCTGTTAAATACCTAAATGAGGCTAAGAGTCGTAGTAAACTTAGCCTCATTGAGGGATTTTTCATGGCCCTCATGACCTCAAAATTCAGTGAGGCTATGAGGGATAATAAATGAGGCCTCATGGAGGGCTTTTACATAGCCCTCACGGCCTCATACTACAAAAAAGGGATTCCATAGCCACGGGTGTTTCCCTAAATGGGATTCTTAAAAAGGGATACCGTAATTTGGATTCCTATCCGAGTCCGTAAAATTTGGATTCCGTGTTTTGACATCAGGCATTACCCTTACCCACAGTACCCCTTGGCCTAGCATTACATACTACCTATACAAGTCATAGGATAACATGAAGCATTAGGCGGATTAATAGTACTAAGGACTTACATGGGACCTGTTGGAAAAGTACGCGTTCATCCTACACTACCATACTAGGCGTCCATGCATTACACCCACCCTCCCACAATAACGTCTGGCCCCACACTACATACTACCTATATTAGTCATGGGGTGACATAAAGCATTAAGTCGATTAGTAGTACCAATGGCTTTCGGGGTCCCACAGAGCTATATATTGTCCATACTATACTGCTGTTCTATACTGCCAGGCATTACCCCCACTCCACAATATCACTTGACCTGCCATAACGTACTATCTATACCAGCCATAGAATAATACAAAGCAATCGGTTGGTTAATAATACCGAAGACTAACAGGGGGCCTACAGCGGTATACACATTGCATCCTAAGCCCCACTTCTAAGCGAACGATTATAATACTGCCTGACCTAGCATTACAAACTAAATATCAGTCATAAGATAATACAGAGGATTCGGTAGGTTAATAGTACTAAGGGGGTAATAGGCCAACAGACCATTCATCCTATACTGCCAATCTAAACCACCAAAGACTATCTCGCAAATACCACACCGGGCGACCATGCATTACCCCCATTCCTACAGTACTGCTTGACCTAGCTATATCAGATATAGGATAATATGAAGACCCAAGGGCTAATAGGATACCAACATGGATATATACCACCACTATCATATCACCCCACCCCCACTTACGAGAAGTCCGACACACCCTGACCCGAACAACGTTATGTCGGGATGTATACTGGACAATAACAGTGGTCAATGTCTCTATGACGTCGCGTGCGTATCATGACGTCACGACGTCAATAGCAACGTCAACCCTTTCGCGGGGAAAACTTTCAAGAAAATCCATCTTCACCATTAATTTTCCATCACATACCCATAATATATACCTATAGCACCATGCGTACATATGTCACTATACATGCCAAAGCATACTATATAGGCAGTAGGGACACCATTTGGCGGATCTAGCTTCAAGGAGCCGGACTTTTGCTCCCCCAAAGTTGCTCCCCCAAACGGCTCCGGTTCCTATGGGAATTTAACACTAGCTGCTCCCCCAAAGCTCCGGGTAATGGGGGACGATTGGGTACATACTATACTACTGCAATCACCCAGTCCTGCTTATGAAGTGGAGTGGTTTACAGAAGATGTTAGAGCTGCTAAACAACAGCGTCGCAGACTTGAGCGTCTTTACAATAAAACGAAGCTTGAGGTTCACCGGCAGATGTTCTGTCACCAAAGAAATACAACTAATAAGATCATCAAAAAGGCGAAGAGGGAGTACTGCAATTCGCTCATAGGGGAGTATTCTAATACAAGAGTGCTGTTCTCGCAAACCAATAGTCTACTTGGTAAAGAACAAAAAGTCATTCTCCCAGATCATCCAAATTCCAAATTCAGCGATTATTTCACAACGAAAATTCAAGTAATTCTGGATAGTATACCATCATGTGAACCACCAGAATTTGATCATCTTGACATAAAAAGTGATTTTTCTAATTTTCACTCTATCTCTGAAGACGACATTCGAAAAATGATTGTATCATCATCCAATAAATCCAATGATCTAGATCAAATTCCAACATTCCTTTTGAAAGAGACAATTGATTATCTTCTGCCAGCCATAACATCTATTATATCTGTTATATCTGCATCCCTACATGAGGGGTTTGTTCCAGACCCATTGAAAAAAGCAATTGTTATACCACTCATCAAGAAACCATCTCTTGATCCTGACAACCTGAAGAATTATCGACCAGTATCGAACCTCTCTTTCCTGTCTAAATTGTTGGAAAGGTTTGTTGCTTTACAACTCAAAAAACATCTGCATGAAAATGATCTTTTAGAGACCTTCCAGTCTGCATACAAAGCCAACCACAGTACAGAAACAGCCTTACTGCGAGTCAGCAATGACATTGTTAAATCAGTGTCTGGGGGTAAGGCTGTACTGCTTGTTCTCTTGGATTTGTCAGCAGCATTCGAAATAGTCGACCATGGAATTCTCATGCAGACATTGACACAGCATGGCATATGTGGAACGAACTGTCTTATCATGGTTTGCATCATATCTAGAAGGTCGCAGTCAACAAATATATATCAATAAGATCGGTTCAGAAACCAGGACGTTAAAGTGTGGTGTTCCTCAGGGCTCAGTTCTTGGACCACTCTTGTTTACTTTGTACACTTCTTCTCTGGGTCGCCTTCTTAAAAAGCATGGCATATCATATCATCTGTACGAAGACGACACCCAACTTTACATCACATTCAACCCACCTGTTCCAAGTGACTCATTCACCGCAGTCAATAACATGGAAACTTGCATAAATCTAATGCGGGAATGATGGAAGATAGACTTTAAACTGAAAATGAATGACTCTAAAACCGAATGCTTAGTGATATCCGGGGTTCGCATGCCTATACCCCATGTTACATCAATTCTGGTTGGAAACAACATCACTGTAAAATGTGAATCGGCCAGGAATATTGGACTGATTATGGACTCAAATTTAAAACTAGACATCCATATCAATAAAATATGTCAAAAATGCTACTGGCAGCTTCGTAATGTTGGAAGACTGCGACCTTATCTTAACCAGTCAGCACTTGAAAAACTTGTGCACTCCTTCATCACCTCAAAACTAGACTTTTGTAATTCAGTGTTAGTGGGGCTGTCCCAGTGCCTGATTCAGAAGCTTCAAAAAGTTCAGAATACTGCTGCTAGGATAATTACTGGTACCAAACGCTCTGAACACATAACACCTGTTTTAAGACAACTACATTGGCTTCCAGTTAAACAAAGAATTGATTTCAAAATATTGATCTTAGTATTCAAATGTATTCACAAACTGGCTCCAGTTTACCTGCAAGAGCTCCTCACTGTATATAAGCCATCACGCAGTCTCAGATCTAAAAACCAAATTAACTAGTTGTTCCTTTTAGCGGATCGAATCGGGCTCATGATCGTGTGTTCTCCATCGTGGATCCCAGATTGTGGAATTCGCCAATTAGTGTCAGAATTTCAGAAACTCTCGATGTTTTCAAAAGAAATCTTAAAACTTTCCTATTCTTTCCTATTCACTGAAGTATTCTCCTGAACCTCTGTAAGAGGCAACCAAGACAGTGTGAAGTGTATTTATTTCTGTCAAGCGTTTTAGAGCACTATTTGTGGTTTTACGCTCTAGAAAATAAATTATTATTATTATTATTATTATTATTATTATTATTATTATTATTATTATTATTATTATTATTATTATGAATCCAGAAACGGCATTTACTCCTAAAAAAACTGAACGGAAACAAATTGAAATGCTTCACTCCTTCTGTTTTAGTTACCTGACATTATTATACAATGTACACATTTCTGGTGAAAATATATGGTGATTGATTGGTGAAGAACATATCACGTCTGATGTATCAGCTCTTCCATAAAACTCCTCCTTACGGGCGGGGGGGGGGTGGGGTGGGTAAAACACAGTAATTACTGGTCAACAAATATCAAGGCACGCCTTTGAGTCACACGCCTCACCGTATCATTTTTGTTTAAACATTTGTTTATTGTTACAACTTTGTTACACTCGTTCGACAAGTTATTGGCAATATACAGCATACGACATTTCTAACCATTTCTGACATGTTACGTCCCACACGGATATTTCTAAATTTAAGGGCAGAATTGTGTTCAGAGAGTCCGGTGACTAGTGAACATCCTTTTCCGGTTTCTATTTCATTCAGTGCTGTTGAATGGAACTCCGCGCGTTGTGAGAACATTCTGTGTTGATGGGATTATGCTTTATCTCGTGAAACATGGGTTGTCGAAGTGTTATAATGTCAACTCCGTTATTGTGTTCAGAACACAACTCACCGATTTATTCCACGATTGCTGTTCGTGTTCATTGTTACGCGGCACAATACAGACATTGAGAAATGTTCTTGGCAACCACGCATGGAATCTGGATTACCGGAAAGAACTTTATGTTAGAATGTGTGTGATTGGAAGTTACGCGTCATCGTCAATCAAGAAAGTTATCAGATCGCCGAGGATGATATATTTTCTTAAAAAACATCAGCCTCATTCATTTTAATTGAAGTTTAATCATGGTATAAATTCAGAACACACTTTGGGTACAGTACAGGAGACGGGAATAAACGGTTCTTGGGGGAGGTTTTTTGTATTTCAAACGCGCTTTCGGCGCTGATAAAATGCAGAAAAAAAAACTCCACCTCGGGCAGGCCTGGCATTCTCAAAAATGCAGGAGGGCTAAAAATCGCTCCCCTTGTATGGCCAAGGCGAGCGATTAGCTCCCCTTAAGCTTACAAAGCTAAAAGTGGTAAAATGAAGTTTTACTATCAATCAATTCTGCCCAGTGGGCTTTGTACATTTTCTTTGGTGCTGCTAACACGGTAGTCTCTGTAAGACGGATACACTGCCCATCCCACACCTCAGGGCCTTGCCAAGGCCCGGAGGTGTGGGAGGGGCAGTGTGACCATCTTACAGAGATCACTAACATAGCAGAGACCTGAAAAGATGTGGGTGTTAGGAATAGCCGGTTATAGTTATCATCATTTTCTAAGGCCAGGGGGGGGGGGGGGGGGCTAGTTTTTGCCCTGCTTATTTTTTTTAAGGCGAGTAGTAGGCGAGCGAATAAATCGCTCTCCTCAAAATGTCAGGCCTACTCGGGTCGTTGATTCCTGTTTTCTGTACTCTGCCCTCGTCGTGTCCTATCTGAATATCATTATACAAACGTATATCGATAAGCTGTTTTCTACAAAATCTATATCAATTTCGTTATCCAAATGGAATCGCTCTGCGATGTTGGTATGGCGGAAGCGTGTAAAGAAAGATATCTCTTTTTTAAAAGTGAATAATCACCCTTATTTCAAAAGCAGACAACTTGTGTTTGAAAGTGGATGTGTTTTGCATGCAGATATGTTTTATTGTCGCTTTTTGGCGAGTATTTCAAGGCGCGTCATCTCCAACATACCTTGCGAAGAGGTTTACCGGTTGCAACTATCAGATAATTTTTAAATATCAATGAAATATTGTCGGGGGAGTTGAAATAATCCCACGCCCTTCAATAAATTGCTCGGTGTCGTTAATAAGCATAGAATTATCAACACCGATACACAATTTTTCTAACGGTGTTGAAGGCTCAAAAAACAGTTTACTGTTCACCCGAATTTTGAAGCTCTTCGAGCAATTATGGAGCCTGCTGCGGCCGTGTTTAGCCGCCATGTGGTCTCTAATATCGCTCTCAAAACTATCAAAATTCGGGACACTCGGACTGAGAGCGCCACCTATAAGTACACTTTGCGGAATAGAGAACAGACAATATCGTCGTCAGATACCGGAAATGCATACAAATTGAATTTAGGGATGAACTGGTAAAGGTGTATAGGGCATTCGTCTTATTTTGAGTATGATAACGAAAGCTAGCTTTAAATCATATGCGGCAGTTTGAATTTGAGTGGGAAGAGCTATGAATTTTGAAGTGGTCCACCCCACCCCACCCCACCCCACCCCAGGACATCAAAGTAGGGCCCAGCGAAACTTCGAGATTCGATTCGATTTCGAATCTTAAGTTGGTATTCGGTTCGATTCGAAATCGGCGGTCCGAATCGTTTTCCTTCGAATCTTTTCACTGGAATTTCGTTCGGTGTCAGTCATCTTAGTCGTCTCACAAAACGTATAGCTGAGATAGAAATTTTACATAAATAATGTTGAAATTAAAGACTGAGTGTAATTTCCGCAAAATTAACATAAAAAACATCTGTACATATGGCACCATCCATGCTAATTCCAGTTTCACTACACCATTTCTGACAGCTTATTTAAAGTTCCCAAGCAATATCGACGATGAGCTCACGGTTGCTAGCGGCTAGCCCTGTGCAGCGCCCAGTAAATAATTCTCGCATCCGTTTCTGTTTTTGAACAAACATCCTCACTGGATAATATTCCAACTACATCATCAAGGCATGCTTTCGACGAAGGCGTGCCTTGGTGATGCAGTTGGAATATTTAATCAGTCGGGACTTCAAGACGCTTGTATTCAATTCGAGGCTCGATTCGATTTCGAATAATACACTCGATTCGATTCGAATCTAAAATATATTTTCGCAGGGCCCTACTTCAATGGCTACCCCAATACGGGCACTGGGTGTTATAAAGTAGGAGTTTATTATGTGTGTTCTTATGAAAAGAATTCTTGCAGCGTCCATTAGTAAGTGATTGTGAGTACCCTTTGAAAGATCCTAATGCCTTAACAGATGTGATGAGTTTTACTCAGAGACGGACTGGTCATATGGTTCACCCAAAACATTTCCGGTACCCCCCCCCCCCCCCCACCCCCTTCCCTATTGGGGGTCCGCCGGGGTCCCAAAATTGATGGAGCCCAGATGCTTAGATGCGAGGAAACAGCGTTCTGTAAGTCTGAAATTTTCTCACAATGGGTCGAACTTTGGTCTTCTCGATGGGTCCAAGCTTCCACCCCCCACCCCCCCCCCCCCCTTCAACCATTTTTTTCCGAATGACCGACGAAGATGATATAAATATGCCATCGAAATGCCCTCCATGCTGACTGCAATTGATCGCTCAGATGCAGCAAAGCAGCGTTCTTTCAGTTCGAAAAATCAAAATTTGCCCCCCACCTGGAGCATTTCCTGGTAACTTTTCTTGGCCCAGTCCGCCCCTGGTACTACTCTCGTTATAATTTTGAGGGGGCGATTTATTTCGATTCATTCGAGGTAAACATGCATTTCGTTGGTTATCCCGTAATTCAACGGTCTAGATGGGGATATGGTTGTCCACTAATTCAACGGTTGAATTAAGGAATAACCATGCAGTTTGGGGCATTTTCGAAAAGTTTTGCGGTAAATACATGTACACCGTGGTTGGTTCAATTAATTGGCAAATACGGGTTAATTAAATCAGTTTCTTATAAACTCTTTCCATGTTATCATACTAATAAATACTGCTGCAGGAAATGCAACGGCTGTACCGACTGTGGTTGTCGCCCGATCCTGTGGGAAGGGAAGAGAAACAGAAAATAAAGAGGACGCTGCCACAGAAACAGGATGGAGGGGAAAGTTATATAAAAAAAATCTTAACTTACTCCACGAGATTAAAGAAGGCAAGGAAAAAAACTGAAATCAAACACAAAGAAGGAATCGCCAAGGGGCGCAGGCACGGGAAGATGTTGGTAGAGTTCATCAAGAAAATATCCAACCCAACTCATCCACAAAAGCTGCGGAACTTATTCGCCACATATAAGAACTTCTATCCAGTACAAGTTTCTAACTAGGAATAGAAAGAATAAAGCTAAGAGAAGAAAGCGTGCTGCCTGTTATTGGTATTTTTGCCATTTTAGGTCGCCCCTGCACGCCAAAATGAAAAACGAGTCGCGTGCTTGCAGACTGTAAAGGTAAAATGGGGAAACATAGAAAAAACCTCTTCTTTCATAAAGTTCTAATTTAACAATTGGAGAAAACACAAACAAATGCAAATAAACAAGGAAGCGCAAATTTTCACAAGATTCATTGCTGCAGCACCATCGAGAAATAGAGGACGAAAGTAGCCGCGGGTAAAAGTATCTGTCTCTTTTTCAAAACTATCAGTTACCTCACTTAGAAGCAACCGGCATCCGAATCCACTCTCTCATACAAAAGGGAAAAACACTGTGGTTTTGTGAGAGGAGTATAGCGAGCGATTAACAGACAGGTGTTAGGAAGAGGTGATGTGTCTTTCATTGCGGCTGATAAAAAGAGGTTTTAATCTACAAAGAACTGAAAAAACAAAAAGGTGTTTTGACAGGGCCCATTACAGAGTGGTATAAGTTCAGAAAGGAGAATCATGCAATAAAAGTTTCTTTGTCGAAATTTGCTCTTATGTGGCTTTTTGGGGGTCAAGCAAACACATTGGCAAATAGGAACAAATGTTTGTGAAAAGTGCATGAAAGCTTCAAATTCAAGTCTGATCGTTTTAAATTCAAGGATGTGTTTCCATGAATTCGTGTTCCTTCACTCAAATAGCCGTAAGTCTCTCCCACTGTCCGGGTGCTAATATGTCATGCTAGATGAGCATCGAAGAGTGTGTCATCTGCTGTAACAAGAAGTTGTCTTTGGATGATTATCTGGGACTTGAAAAATATGCTGAAGATTATATATTCTGGTTTAAAAGGAAACAAAAAGGGGGAGAATAGGGTTAAAAACTTACGAAATGAAGTAACAAAAATACAAAACCAGAAGGTTATGTTAGACAATAAGTAGACAAGTATAATAGTGGAGCTGGAAAGTTCGTGAAACCTGTATATGATGAAACACAAATTCAAGGTGACTGAAAATAAGAAAGATATTTTAGGAGAACACGAGTGTGTTCTTCGCGTAGATTTATCGTCGAACTACCAGTGTAAATTTACTGAACCAGTACAGTCTGCCACACTTCTGGGAACAGAGGGTGGCGTACATGAAAGGTGGTTCTTTCTCGATGTGTTCTGTCAGATTTATAAGACATGACCCTCTGGCCATCTGGGCACGCCTGAGATCAATACTAAAATTATTAAATTAGACAATCTATCGATTTGAAATATACATTTAATGAGTGGCGGACCAACTGCACAATACCGACAAAAGGAAAACCTTTACTAGTTCGTCCTCCTCCTTTTCGATGAGTGTGCCTTTCACCCATCCACTTGGAAGAAGCCACGGAAAAGGAGTTGTCGACAGAGTGGGTGCTTCTGTGAAGTGGGCAGACCCGCCATCTGTAGAGGGAAGGAGGAAGACAAGGAATTTTTACAACAAACACCGTGTCCTGAAATTAAAGTGCTCCTTGTTTCAAAGGAGGATATTTCTCAAATGTCCGCCCTGTTGCCGAATTCTTTGAAACCTGTACCAGCAAAGTGGCTACATCTACATCAATTAACGATTAAGTCACGTCGGGTGATTAACTTTCGTAACCTTAGTTGTTTTGGTTTCCGCGGATGCCAGTTCTACAGTGTGACGAAACATATTACATTTGAGTGACGATGTGCATACTGGGGACAGTGCATGTAGTGTTTCTGTTGACACATCCAAATTCATGAACAACTGATTGGTCATTGGTACCTCGCTGAATACGATGGACTGTGCTTTTCCGTATAGTCAATAGAATTGACCCGAAAGACCAAACGCTTTAGAAAAGACGATTGCTAGCTTCTGGCAGTAACAAATAAAAGAGGCCACGCTTCCCAGAAACCAAACGTTGGATATCGAGGGTCTTGTACCAGAAACACAAATTTAGCAAACGATTCATGACATTCAAGTCATGTTTTTCTTCTGCCTCCCACTAAAAGGAGGAAGCCTGCCGGACTAGCCATATATGTTGATGGACATTTCCTCACCTCATCCCATCTATAGTCACCGCAACTACCCACCAAACCAATGGAGGATCAGAAATGTTCACTTAAGAATTGAATGCAATTTTTATAATCTTTATTGGAGTATGAACGTGTGGGAATGGGTACAAATTATGTATGAATCCCGAAGGGATTCATACAATTTGTACCCATTCCCACACGTTCATACTCCAATAAAGATTATAAAAATTGCATTCAATTCTTATAATTACATTCCTTAACTGTTTAAACTACTTTTTATCAAACAACAAAGCAGAAAGACGAAATAAAACATGTACGAACGAACGAGGCGAAAAACCACCCTCACGCAAAAGACAAAGCGCACAACTTTGAGTTGAGCGCCGGTTTTCGGCATTGACCCAAATTTGTCAAATTGCCATCTTTCGCAACGAAACTTGGAATGTTCAAAACAATTTATTTAACATATCAGTAAACTATAATCCCTGATCACTGCGAGAGGCGCTAAAAGTTATAAACCCGCCCAAACACAGCCCGAATTACATTCTGTCAACTGCGCTCTACCGTAAATGCGGGTCAAAGTTCGACCAAATGTATTCATTGGAAAATGAATTACATTTGGTCATGACGTTTTCGTCCGGCTGACCAATGTGAATTGAGTATTTGGACCCAAAACGTGTAACTCCATTAACAATGTAATTATTCTACATTATATAGTCATCATTACAGGGCCCTGCTAATCTCAAATATCGGGTCGACCCACATCAAATCAGAGAATTTTGACTCGAATTGAATCTAGAATCGATTCTCACTGCTCTTCGAGTTGTACATATTATACCTTATTACAACCGAAAATATTGTCAGTCTCCACTCAAGTATTGTATGCAACGGACACTCGTCTGTTTGGGCAAATCGATCAAAAAAGAGGAATAATCCAAAACGAAATCAAAGTAGTTTCAAAGGCGGAACCTTCATGAACTCTTCTTCTGCCACCAGTTCTCATCAGACATAATGATAGAAGATGAATTCAAGAGGAGACTGTTGGAACTATTTTGAGCATATCTTGACGATTCGAAAATATCCGAATCAAAGCGACTCGAATCGAATCATTGGGGCGGTTTCGAATGGAATCCAATTTCTAAGCATCTAACCTCATCCTGATTGTTCATCAATAGGCAAGTGGCCGCAATTGACCGATTTATGTGTATGGTATGATATCGACATGGAGCCAATACTATAAACGTTTTACAATTGTATTTTCTAGAATTGTATTTTCTAGTTATGACTTTAAATAGTTGAAATGAAACAATGATTAGCATTTTTAAAGATGTGACAATTTGCCAGGTGGCAAATTGTCATATCTTTTAAAAAGCCAATGATTCAATTTTAGTCAGTATTGGGCTCGAAAAAAAAACAATTCTAGAGAATACAATTTTAAAAGTTTTATAGTTTCGGCTCATGGTATTGCAGAGTTAATATAGTTTTACAATCACCGAGACTATATGCAGGCCTTGTATTAATATAGTAAACGTTACTCACGCAGACTGATTATTGAAGAGGATAACTGCGATTACATTCAATGGTTACCGTGTGTTTTCTTGTGACCAGTATTCGGGGGCGTAGTGCAGGGAGGTTTAGGAGGGATATGTCCCACCCACCCACCCCAATATCTTTCCAGTCGACACAATTCTGACTGGATTGCAATCCTTGTTTGGTAATCATGTACTTTCTGACGAGAATAGATTTCATACATGGACTTACATACACAATCAGCCACAAAAATGGACGGATATGGTACGTGATTAGAGCTATTGATGCCTAACCTCTTTGGAGGTTACGTGTCATGAAAAAATAAGTTGCATCACAACTACTACATGTCACGACTGACTAATATTCCACCTAGATCGGGACACGTCACTAGACACAATCGGCTGACTACGCCAACCACTACAAATTCCTATTGGATAACAATCGACATGTTTTTAATCCGCCACGAAATCTTCGGCAAGAACTGAATTTTGAAATGGAGCGATACTAGACCATAAACAGTTTCCCGGCACCATTCCTGATAAACAATTTCATTAAAAAATGACATATCAAGGTTTCGAGATTCGCACCAGGAAATTGTCTTGCGAGAAACTCCGGATCGTAATTTTCCGAAATTTCCGAAATTAAAAAAAAAACCTCAAGTTTGTAATCCACCGTTTCAACACTTCTTTAAAGTGGGAGACAAGGTAAAAATGTGCCATATTTATTTTGTTCTTGCTCGCAGATGATTTCTCTCTTTTATTTCTCCATCACATTTTTTATCTTGCACCTAGATTTTCTCTCTGCGTTTTTTTTTTCTTGACAATGATACTTTCTCTTCATGTCTCGAATACTTAAAACGATGATCTGATATTTAATTACAAGATGAACGAGATCTAAGATTTCGGAAACAGGAAACCTGAAGGACTTAACACAGTTCGCAGAGAACAGGCGCCCCGTGAAAGCCGGGAGGTGTGGTCACTAGGAGCTCGCAGAACGTACTCTTGGCCAAAAGTAACCTGATATGAAACAAAACTAGACCCTTCTAACCTTTTACTCAACCTAACGGCCAAACCCGGCCAGCGCTATTCACAAAAATCGCCAATTAATTTTCATTATTTTTTCATTTTTTTGTCTCAGAAACATAGGTTATGACCCCTATTTGGAACGAGCTCGTCGAGCTCGTTCCAATGAGGGGTCAAAACCTATGTTTTTGAGAAAAATATTAGTTATTCAAGAATTTTGTTTGCACGTGTCAACTGCTTTTCTTGTTAGGTAAAGAGTTAAAACAACGAGAAGTAACAATCGTAACACCACAAGCTTGGTAGAGTTAGTTTTGATTGTTCAAATGTGTTTCAAGCTTTCAAGTAGCGTAACTGTTGTGTATGGTGATTCTCGGGTGCCTTCGTGGGATTCAACAAGACTGAAAAAGCCATTGTAAAAGACTGACCTACACTTTTAAGTCGAATGGATTAAAAATCAACCTAAATCAACTGGGTGGAGTAAATATGAACCCAATTGGGTTCATATTCACTCCACCCAGTTGATTGGCGTTGATTTTTGACCCAACTGATTTCAGAGTGTACCTTGAACATATAAATTTTATGTAACGTGTGTACAAAAATGTTTACCAAATAAATGGATTGTTGCTTGTGCAGCCCTTTCTTGTGAAAATAATATTGTTGGAATTTGGGGATCTTTCCATTTTTACAAAACTGATCAATGATCTAAGGTCAATCTCACATCGTTTATTGTAAAAGAGTCTTGTTGTGTTTTATTGACTCCCATGAGCCGCTATATTTGTAAAATGGGCGTTCTTCGAGGACATCCTTCGATTTTAGTGATCAGTTGTCAAATGGCAAACCCATGTTACATATATACAACAGAACGTTGACATCGCGTGTTTATTATAAGAACACCCGAGAATACAAGTACAAAGTTATCGTCGACTTCGTGGAAGTGATGTAGTTAAAAGTGGAATCTTTTACTTGGTTTATAACATTCTAATGAGAATCTACACTCAATAAAATCTGTTGGGTTAAATATCAACCAAAATCAACTGAGTTGATTGAATGTGAACCCAATACTAAAACGGAGCGGTAGATTTTCCATCGGACATTATTCATCATCAAAGAGTACATGTCGCATATCGAAGACTTCGGCTCGTGGACAAGGTTCCAAGGCTTCGGTGTGTAAGTTCTTCTTGTGTATGTTCAAGAGGCAAATCTCCTTGACACTATGGTAATTATATTAGCTGGAACGTAATATTTTAAAAGTACAGAAGCAATTACGCCTGTGTCTTGTTATACATTGCAGCTTGCAGGAATGTCGCAACGACAATCGACTGGGTGCGCGGTGTAAACCAGATTTGCCCCGACTGACTAATATTTCAACTCCATCATTAAGGCATGTCTTAGTCGAGGTTGTAATTGGAATATTTGTCAGGTGCGATTACAGTTAAGAAAAATTCAAGATTCCTTGAGAATTTTGTTTGTGAAAAATAAAATATACATGTAGGAGTCGTGACGCAATTTTATATTTAATTCACCCTTTACCTAACATGAAAAGCAGACGACACTTGCAAACAAAATTCTTGAATAACTCATTTTTTGTCTCAAAAACATTGGTTATGACCCCTCATTGGGACGAGCTCAACGAGCTCGTTCCAAAGAGGGGTCATAAACTATGTTTTTGAGACAAAAAATAAAAATATAATGAAAATTAATCGGCGATTTTTGTGAATAGCGCTGGCCAGTTTTGCCCGTTACGTTGGGTAAAGCGTTAACACGTACCGTAACGGTACTCCAAATTGGTACTCCCGAATCGGCTACTAGGCCTATAAACCTCCATTTGAATGACCGACTGTGTATGTGGCACAAGTCAAAGTATCAAATCTAGTCTTTTAAGAAAGTACAAAATTACTAACAAGATAGAATTGACATCTTAGACTCCATTCCTTACGAAAATGTCCCAACCGAAGAAATTATTTGGGGGTGTCACAACCCCTAAACCACCCTTGGCGGTGCCTCTGGCAGATTGTTTTCTACGTTAATAAAGTGACGACGGTAAAATGACATATAGTCACTCGTTCACCATTAATGTAACACAACTCGAAGACTATACTAGCCAAAAACAAATGTTAACTTAACAGATAACCAAACAAATTCAATATTTTCTCCCAAAACACTGCTTATCACTCTTCATTGGAACAGGCTTAACGAGCTGGTTCCAACAAAGATGTGATGAGCTACATTTTGGAGGCGGAAAAGAAATAAAAAGTTTGAATAACCATTTTTGTGAATAGTTTTGAAAGGAAAATCATGATGTCGACTTGCACGCTGGGGTGCCGGAAGCACTTCAGGGAAGGGGGGGGGGGTCAAACCCCGGGAAAAGAATATTTATTCGCTCGCGCAACCCCGCCATGACGTGCCGAAGCATGCATATATCCAAGCCCGAAAGCGCGAGTTGGGGGAGTTTGAGAGGAGGTGCCTCCTCCCGATGGGAAACTTCCCCAACTCCCCAATTGAATTTTGAAAGCCCTCAGGACGGATTTGGGAGCATTTTAACTTTACTTCGAGAATAAATCACTGAAAAGAATAAGTGACGAAGTCGGGAAGGGCATTGTCTGCCCCTCTTGCCCCGTGGTCCGAAGGCAGAGAGGACAGCTGCACTCTCTGCTTCTGGTGCTCCTGCGCGCGCATCCCACCGCAATTAGTAGTATTCTACTCTCTGAGTACTGTACATGTACTGTTCCAAATTTCAGAAGTTTTATTTTTTGCGGTCTGCGACGCAATTATAATGCCATGTATAGAAAAATGAAAATAAGGTAAACCTACCTTTTTTTTCTCACAGATAGTGTTTATCTGATACGTTCCACTCCTCTATTGCATTGAATATTTTGAACCATCGGCTCAGGGCTTGCGTTATATACTCCCTCAAAACGAGACGCGGTTATTGGGAATGAAATCACGTAGGTATGGCACACGAGTAGGGGATTAATTGCAATCCCATTAATAAATTGTTTTCAGTGAAAGAGATTGACAGCAAATCTTTTCAATTAGAACAATATAATGACAAGGGTTCAATGCTGCACATTTACCCCTAAAGACTGAGAATTCTCTGAATATTCACCGTATATGATTCTTTGTCGGTAAAGCTATTTATTTCCAAATTCTATGATATACTTGTATTATTCTATTTTTAAAGCCAATAACACGAGAATGTAAGAGTAAAAAGGGTTTTTTCAATAAATATTTATCATTAGTAACAGGGACATTGTCAGGGAGATTATCGGATGGGGAGGGGTGCCCACCTTCAGGTTTTCAACACCCCCTCCCCAACCCACACACACACACGTCACACACGTGTAAACAGATTTCCGACTCTCACAACAAAATGTGCAACAAGTGGGAAATTCCCTTAGATCCCTCCCCCTCCACGAGACAACCATTTCCAGTTACAGGTTTTAATCCATCTTCCGACACAGGCGAATTCAAATTTTGTTATTTTTCTTTTCTCTTTTTCAAATTTTTCAAAAAAAATCAACAAGACCACATCATCTAACATGATATAATTTTGTTGGAGTTTGTAAATTCCGCGTGAGGAGTCGGACGATTCGTTAGGTAAATGGTTAAGTTAAAGAATTCCATTTGTACATCTCTGTTGACTGTATATTATCCGACTGAGGCTCTTGGCAGTCATAAATTTCAACTTCAAATCAGTATTTGAGGGATTTTTACTAATTTTCTGTCAATATTTGGTGGATTTTCACTATTTTTCTTTCCCCAAATTTCATGTTTTAGCCAAATTCTAGACATGTTCAGAAACGTTCCACTTGCGCCCTGGAACTTTTCAACTTTTTCCGATTTAGTGCTTCGAATTTCCAAGTATTGTGAATATGACGAATGATGGGGGGTGGTGTGGGGGGGGGGGGGGGGTTAAGACACCCCAACACACTCAAACACATCCTGTAGCAACGTCCCTGATTACTAATGCTATTTTTTTCTAAAATATTTAAGTATCGTTTTGACAGGGTGACCATGTAGCTATGGCTGTGGGGGAAATATTTTGTCAAAGTTTACTCGATGGACACGAAAGCTGTTTTAAATATAACCGCCGCCCACGTGATTCATGTTTTGTTTAGATAAGTTTAAAATGCCTCTCGTTCGACTCTCAATCTTAACCCTTTACCCAACGTAACGGCCAAAACCGGCCAGCGCTATTCTCAAAAATCGCCAATTAATTTTCACTTTTTTTTTCATTTTTTGTCTCAAAAACATAGGTTATGACCCCTCGTTGGAACGAGCTCGTCGAGCTCGTTCCAACGAGGGGTCATAACCTATGTTTTTGAGACAAAAAATGAAAAAAATTAGTTATTCAAGAATTTTTTTTGCAAGTGTCGTCTGCTTTTCACGTTAGGTAAAGGGTTAAATACAAGGGGGGAGTTCAGAAGATTGGCTCGTGGGAGTGTAAAAGGGGTTACTCTGTCCTACGTTTCAAAGAGAATCCCTACATCAATATTTCAGTTCCTCTTTCTCAAAACGTCGCATTTATTTTTGACGTCATATTTCCTCTTTGGGTTGTTTGAAAACGATCTCTTTATTTTTATACTAAACTGACCTCTGTGTTGAATTGAGTAGAAATTCCAAGATGGCGAGTATATATCATCTTCTTCTGCATAAAAAAACACTTCATCCTGTAGAGTGTTAGGTCAGAGAGACGTGTGGACTGGAGAATTAATACATCTGGTATTCTGGAATACCAAATGTCTGGAATTCTGTCACTTTATTTTGGTACCCCTATGGTGAAAAACATACTGGTTGCCAGAATACCACATATACTGGTTGGGCTCTTGAGTTCTCTAAAATACCAAATATAAAGGTTCCCTAAAGTACCAATGCTAAAATTGGGGAAGTCCAGAATATCAATATTTTGTAAGTATTGCTGATCAGCGTGCTGTTAAATATTTTTTCTTGCCTTACAGACACTTCTCGCTAACTTTTAAAAACACTTACTAATTCATTCAAACCGATCCTTTGGAGCCAGTGGTAGATCTTTTGACCACGCTTCAACTGTGGTAGACGACATTTTATACCATGATCACCTATTCTACTATATATAAAAAGTCTGTGACATAAATTTTAGGTTTACACACCAATCGTGGTGAATTAGCTACCAATGGGATTTCAGTAGTTAAAATTTACACCTACAGTGGAATTACATCCAAGATGACGTTCGGTGACCTCCACCTGAATGCAAACTTGTCTAAATTTATCACTCGTTGCCCCGTGAAGAGTGAAATGAAAACTGCAATTATTTATTATGTTTTTAAATGAGTTTAACTCATAAGATACCAAAATTAACAAACATGCGTTGTCTCATGTTAATAAAGCATCCATAACTCTAAATAGTATGTTATTATGTTATTAAAATGAAAAAGGTCCCGTGATTTTCGCGTTTCTTTTTCCATTCCGTTTCGGCGAAAAAATTGCAAGCGGAAGTACCGCCCACCGGTGCTCATGTAAACAAAACGGATTCGCACGTGTGAATATTGATTTTTTTAACATTTAAACTCATTAATCTGACGATCCTGGTATAAATAAAATGTACCCGAAGTAGCTGGCTGTATCAAATGTTCACCACTCGTGGTGAAGTGGTGTTAACCGCGCGCCAAAGACTCGCGGATAACACCACTTCAGAGTGGTGAACATTTGGTACACCAAGCTACTATGGGTATATTCTGTATTTTAGATGTCGCTCAAATCAGGGACTGCAATTCTCGCACTCAATGATAAACTTGTACTTTGGTACTCAGCGAGAAAACTAGAAGAAGTGGATGGGGCTAATAAAAATCAATGTTATAGGTATTCCAGGAGCCCGGGTATTCCAGAATACCTATGGAGAACCTGAATTTTTCCGAGTGTGTTATAAGTTGTACGGTGATTATCAGATTTCATTAACAAATTTATCCTCTACTCCACATTAATATTGTATTGGACCAGTTCCAAAATGACGACAATTTATCAAAAAATGAAAGCTTTAGTGTCTGGTGCTCGTTAGATTTTGCTCAATTTTTTTGTAATTTTGTATGTAATAACAAAAGTAAACATCAGATTTCTATAAATTGGATATTCTGTTTAGTATTAATGTTGTCTTGAGCAAGTGAAAAGCCACGATGATTTCTTGGGAACTGAGTTAGTTGGTACCGTCCACCGGTGCTCATGTAAATATTGAACGCGGTCGGGACACATCCTAAGCCCCTTTTCTGATCACATCACCCCCACGTGCCAAAATCTGTCTCGATCGGTCGAGGCACGGCAGGGTCTATGATCTACAAATAAATTGAGAGAGACAAATATTCTCTTTTCCATATTGAGATTTTGCTATAAATTAAGACGTGATTATCAAAATTTCATAACTTGTGCAACTTATTTATGAACACTCCTTTGGATTAAGTTAGAAAACTATGTTGATTTGTTGAAAATTTAGAGAGTTACTGCTCTTTTATTTGTTTGTATTTTTTATTGGAAATTTAATGATTGTGTGATAACTTGAACACTGATAAGAAAGAAATTGTAACAGAGTACAAGAATATGTTTGTAGGGCTTACTGATGTTTTTGAGATACCAAAATATTGATACTGTCCTATTGATAAGATCACATGTGACTTGAATATAAACAACCTGTACCATACTACTTTTTAGTAGATGTGTCAGGTGGGGTGGGGGGGGGGGGGGGGTTGTGGTGGCTCTGGAAAAAGATTTGCAGACACAGGGGAAAAATAAAATTTCCCTACCCTTCAGACACTCACCCACCCCCTACCTGCATTTTTTCATTATTTTTTCTGGACCATTTGTGGGGACCCATCTCCTAAATTCTTAGAAAAAAACATAAAATGCAGACATGTCTAATCGAGAATTGTTCTATTTCTTAACATTTGAGACTACTGCCCTCAATATTCCAGCATTTTAATAAATCTCTGAGGCTGCAAGGGAGATAATTCTAATGAGTTTGAATGGAAATAGTAACAAAATCAAATAACTCTGAATTAGTCACTGAATACCCTAGTCTGTACTACATAATTTAGCAATTCTACATTATTCTACTAAATACAAAACACTGTTCATTCCTCATTTGGAGCTAACAGGGACAGCAAAAATCACCTTCCCCATTTCTGTGGTATGCACATGTGACATAAGGGAAGTCACACTCACAGTCTAAATGTTTGCGTATTTTGCTAGAAAGGTGAATGTTATTGATTCATACTGCATAGTAGTCATCTTTGTTCAATGTTCAATTTATGTCAACTAATCCTGGGTGGGGGGGGGGGTGGGGGTAGTTTTTGTTTAATCGTTTTACACCAGTGTATCAGGTGGTATTATGATTTTTTTTATTTAAACTTTCTGAAATTATTCTTGTCTATTTTCTCCTTCAATTAACATGCAAAGGTCAAATAAGATTAGGAAGCATAGATGCAAGTCTGTGCTTATATATCCATGAAACATTATAGCACACTAAATCAGACTGATTAAATAACAGTTTCAAGTAGTTTCAAGTTGATATTTAAAAATGCTTGCCATTTAATTCAATTTACCTGATGCAAATTTACCAACAACTTCTCTATAATCATGTGGAGAGCATTAGCTGTTGGTACCAACATGGATTTGATATGGATTTGGATTTACTTACACCCCTATATATGTTTTAAATGTCCTGGTTGGCCACATAATTGATAATAAAAGGTTAAACAAACACATAACTTAGTGATATTATGTGGAGGAAATTTCCACATTTTTTCCAGCCCCAAACCACCCACCTACTCCTCATTGTGTCTGGAAATTTTCAGGTGCCCCCCCCCCCTCCCTTCTGAATGCATATGTTTTATTTCGTCTTTTTATGAGTCCTAAATATATCTAAATAAAATACTTGTGAAATTATGTAATTGTGTTCTAGCTTATTTTCAACTCTTCATCTTGGGTTAGTTGTAACAGATCTCTGGCGAATTTCTAATTTGCATTAAAAAAGTATTATTAATAAAAAGTCATTATATATGAGTGCTTCTGGGTTTGTTTCATTAAGTACATTTTATAACGAGCTCAATCTAAATGATTTTTAACCCTTTACCCAACGAAGACGATATCAAAATTTATTATTTTAAATATCATTTTTTCAAATTTTCAAAATAAAATTCAACCAAATCTTATCATGTGGCCCCCTCATTGGAACGGTCTCGGCAAGCTCTTTCCAATGAGGGGGCACATGGTATGGTTTTGTTGGTCTTTTTTTTTAAAATAATATTTTTTCATCTGCTGAATTCGCATATTACGCGGACGGATGTGGCCGATTCATCGGGTAAAGGGTTAAACAGCACGATCTCTATGCAAATAACATACTGACAAGGCAGATTTAATTTGAAGCTATTCGTTATGGGTGGGAATAGAAAGGATGAGAGGAAGGAGCGAGTTGGTTCTTTTTGGTTCATTTTATACATGAAACCAGAACCAATTATTATATTTCCACTGTTGAACTTTCCTGTTATGGGTTCTGTTTTTGGTTCAAATCTTGAACTGGAAACTGAAACCCATTGGTTCCAAAATGGAACCATTTTAAGCGTGTTGTATTTTTGGTTCCATATACGTTAGAAGTCATAGAACCAATTTCGGCTCTTTAATAGAACCAGTTGTGTGTGAATCATTATGGGTTCTTTTTTGGTTCCATATACGTGACAATGTATAGTACCGATATTTGATCCATGTTGAAACCATTTACACGTTGGGTTCTATTTTTATACATGATAAAATTTAGAACCTATTTTGGTTCAATAATGGAATCAATGACATTTGGTTCTGTTTTGGGTTCTATGTTTTGTTCCATATACTTTACAGAGCAGGGAACAAATTTGGTTCTGTGTTGAAACATTTCAAATTTGGTTCTATTTTTCGTTATATTTTCGTGGCAAGGCGTTGAACCCATTTTGTTTCAACATAGCACTTACATTTTTGTAGTTTACCTCTATAGATAGCTGTTTTGAGGTTTCCCGACTCTTGTGTTTTCAGGTAAGATTTTTTGGCAAACTTTTCGAGTTGCAGGTGCTCGATCATTCATCGCAAAATACGAGGCCGTGTTATGATATTGCATCGCCGCAGCCAGCCATTCATGTATAGCACATTGCGAGGCGAAATCGAACAAAACACACCCTGCAGTATATGTGATTCATTGCTGCGCCACCATAGAACGTACCGCAGGCTGACTCCCGGCTTGGGTACCTACACACATCTTATCCTAGTTGCAGAAAGTGTCTCTAAACCTCCATAAATGAAGAAACAATCCACACTGCAGTTATCTTTTCTCGGGAAAGTGTTCCCTCTCTAAGCATCCTGGGCTACCTTTTGGGTGAAAAATTGTTTTCCATGAAGGCCAATATTGCTTTGTAAAAATGTGATAGTTTTATTTGCATGCTCTGCAGTTTATCACGTTCATTGATTCATCTTCCGAATCTACATTGACTAATGCCACAAGTATATTGTTGAAAATCGAACGGTCCACCATTCAAGTTTTGTCTCATAAAACTAGGTTCATATTTGGACCATTACGTCGGACAGTACGTTGTACCTGCAACAACACCTCGCGATTTCTATTTTATCGCACGCTGAGGAGTCGTCACATAATCCAGAATTCTCCAAACGCAGTGACCTGTACCAAGAATGGACGTGGAACTATTCAAAACACGCAACGCAACGCAACGCTTTGTACTATGCCTTTTTACCACGCTTTAGTTTTATCCCAATTGTTCATTTCTGTACGATACGACAAGTGCGTCCAAATCTCATCCGAAGCCGCGCTAGATGCGAACCCGGCCAAAGTCTGAAGTATACTTCGCTGATTTTGTAACGAAATGCCCTCCATGGAGCGCGTCGGGTTAACCTCCATGGGGAGCATCGGAGTCATATGATTGCACTTGGGAGTCGTGGTTTCCGAAGTGTTAATGTGTTAATCAGAGTGGCCAAGTCCTACTTGGTAATAATTCTCTGTTGTATAAACTTTAATAAGTAAACGCTGTTTTCAGGCACAAGTTATGTAATTTTATTCAAATTCCTAGTATATTTGCATTGCATAACATCAGTGCAACTGACCCAAAAAGTACTCTGCACACTTACTAAAAAAGTGGAGCACGAGACACGAAATTAGACAATAGTCTGACCTAAAGTAACCTTACTAAGGTGTTTTCGACAGAATTTGCAATTATGACTGGCATATTAGCTAGTAAAAGCCTAACCTATAATAACCTCATCAGAATGCTTTTGACAGATTTTAGCATTGTATACTGACCCGACCTAACCTCAACACACCCAGTATCACTTTCAGCTCTGAGAATTGTGCAATCTAGCACGTTCGCTAGGCGGCACTGTCGGTTTTGAAATTGTACACCTACCAAATGCCAATGTCCTTTTAAATGCGAGAACGCATACTCTTAACATAGGATACCCGCAGGATGCCCTACTATCCCAGAATGGAAGTAAGGGGTTAAGAAATACCTCTCCGCCATCTTGGGGTATAAGTGGTGTTTTGTGGTGTTTTATGACGTCAATTGAAACAAGATATGCACGACTATGCACGAATCAAACTGTATTTAAACCCACGGAAGCACCCGAGTAGACGCTTCTCTCTTTGGTCTTCCGTCGTACAAGAAGTCACTCTCCTATCTCGTGGAAGGACGCCGCTGAACGCTGCCAGGCCAGACAACAGTTCCAGACACAGGACGCGATGAGAGTGATGCGATAATTTCGACTTAGTCTCATTTCGTATCTGATATATTTTAGAAATTTACCAGAGAGAGAGAATATTTCTTTACAAGTTTAAATTGTAGGAATTTTATTTAGGGTTTAGCGAATAAACATAGAAAACTGTAAGCAACTTTTATGTGTTTTGAATTCACCCTTTCGCTGCGGCTGCAGTATCAAGAATTGTTGCAGACTCTACAGAAACTGGTTGCCTCCTAGACTGAACACTTAAATTGTCCTGTGGCCACTTTGCCACGATTGTAGTCCTAACCCAAATCCACTAGACGATCATTTTTCCGGGGTACTTAACCCTGCTATGCCACAGGCCAGTTTATATGGTGCCGCTCATCAGGATGTAGACTCTGACTTCTAACTCTCTTGAAACGATCGGGTGAACATTCTAGAAACATTTATTAACCCTAACAGACCCAGTGAAGCTGAAATTGACTCAAAACGTTGCCGCTGGGGAGCACAGTGAACTTGTGAGAACTTTTTGCTAAATATTTATGAGGGACAGACATCCCTTAATTTTACTGGTAAATTGAACGCCTGGCAGCTGAAATTTGTAAGGCAGCAGACGCAGACAGCGCCCTCTGAATCCAAAACTGGTACAACTCCATGGTGGAACTGGTTGCATGTCCAACGTGCCATTATTTACACTGACGCCGACCGCCAATTGCTATCACATCCAAACTACGCTCGACTGGTTCTGAAACGACAACCGCGGGTGTTTCAACAGTTATAGTGCTAGCAAGGTAGGTGCAATTTTCTTCATTTTACGTTCATTAACAGCAGAAAAATTAAATTGTAAATTATTTTTCATAGTAATAAAATTCATTAAAAATGACTACGCCACTGTCAGACAGAGAGCAATGGTTAATCGATGAAATTACTCAAGTGAAACAGGAAAGGGAAGGTCTTGTGGGTCAGTATGAGCTGCAAATTGCTGAAATGAGCTCTCAAGCTCAGAGCTTGTTGCAGCAACATGCTGCCTCACAACAAACCCTTCAACAAACGCAGACAGCCCTCGCCCAAGTTAAAGCAGAGTTCGTACAGCAGAAAGCTGATTTAGAATTACAGTTAGCTACTGACAAGGCCGGTGCCCAAGCAAAATTACTGAGAGTAAAAAGACAATTGGCAGAAGCTGAAAAGAAAGCCAACGACCCCACGTCTTCTGCCATAATCGATCTGCATGAAACTGTGCGCCAAAGTGAAAAGAGTAATGCAAAGACTGCTAACGCCACTCAGGCTCAATCCATTCATTCCCATATTAAAAAATTTGACGGGAACCCCCTGAATTTTCGGGGTTGGATAAAATCTCTTGACCTTTTCTGTGAGACAAATGATGTAGAGGAGAAGCGTCGACCTAAAATCGCCACTCAAACCAGTGACTTTGTAGTTGCTGACTTCATTTTAAGAACAATGAAGAAAAATCCTGAACTGCCCTGGTCCGAACTGTATGGCGAACTGAAAAGTCGCTATAGCGCCACAATGGATAACTCCATGGCTACCAATCAGTTGCGCCATATCCGACAAGGGAAAAATCAAACCCTTGTCTCATATGCTGAGCAACTGCTTGATCTTGCAAAAGACGCCTTTGATCAGGAAATTGATAACCCCACCATCCAGAAAAACCTCTCAGATTACTTTTGTGACGGGTTGTATGACAACGATGTTCGGATGAAACTAATCCGTCGCATGCCCAAAATGCTAGAAAACGCTGTTAGTCAAGCATTATTTGAAAATGCCGCGAAAATCAAATTTCACGCCCGCTCTGAAGCCGCCAAAGGAAAAGCGCCCTTTGGGAAGGCATTTGACCGACAATATGAAGAATATGAACGCTATCGGGACCCTGTATTTCGCGACCCCATTGACGAACAGGAAGAACCTGTAGATCTCCCTTTGGAGACAAGAGACGAGACTCCCATGGACATAGGTGTGGCACGGCGACGCCATAAGGTGAACATCTTAACGAAAAACTATAGTGGAGGTTATGCGCGACCTCCATATCAGAATCAGAACAAAAATCAATACAATAGTCAATACCGAAATAGGGGAGGACAAAATTACAACAGATATCAGAAACCGACACAATTTTCACGACCGGTTTGCAATCGTTGTAACCACGTTGGCCACGTGAAACGCGATTGCTGTGTTAATTTGACCAAGCAGGTGAGAACACTAGATATTCAGCCAGCAGGTGAAAGGTCACCAGGGGCGACCTTTTGCTGCTTTCGCTGTGGGAAGCCAAACCACTTCGCTCGCGATTGCCGAGTCAATTTAAACGAAGGGAACTCTGCCCATATGGGGCAATGAGCAGAGTTAATGAGAAGTCACATGCTCCCAACAGAAGTGAAAATGGAAATCACCAGGGAGACGTGAAAATTAATGTACAAAATGAATGTATGAATAATTGTAAAAA
Source organism: Pictodentalium vernedei (assembly GCA_031216915.1). Lineage (NCBI taxonomy): Eukaryota > Metazoa > Mollusca > Scaphopoda > Dentaliida > Dentaliidae > Pictodentalium > Pictodentalium vernedei. The sequence continues at coordinate 251,003,449 of CM062289.1, forward strand.
TAAAATTGTAAATAATAAGACAGGTGGAAATACGGGTAATAAAACATGTAATATAAAGCCAAGTACTCAGTCTCAAACAAGGAGAACCAAAAATGATTCTCCTCCAGTGAAAAGTAAATTCATTCAATGCACAAGGTGTGGTCAGACCACACATCACAGGAAAAATTGTACAGTAAAATTCACAACCATTCCTCTGACTGGTAGGCCTAGGAAACTCAAGGCCAACTCACAAAATGGCTGCCCTGCAAGGGACAGTCAGCAAGAAAAATTTACTTCACAAAATTGTTTCAGCTATCGGACCACCAGTGGTCTGGAAATAAAAGTATACAGGACTGGAATAACCCAGGTAGCTACTGACGCTATGGTGAATGCGGCTAATAGCCAATTGACCCATGGTGGAGGTGTTGCTAGAGCTATAGCTCTTGGAGCTGGTCCAGCCCTTGAACAAGAATGTCAACAATATATTCAACAGCATGGAAATCTTCCAGTAGGTGAGAATATGACTACCACTTGTGGAATGTTGCCATGTTTAAAAGTGATACATGCTGTGGGACCATGCTGGAATGATTACAGTGATAAAAATAAATGTCTCAATGTTTTATACAGTACTGTACAAAAAGTATTGCAGGTATGTGACAATGAAAATTTTGTAAACATAGCTATCCCACTCATCAGTAGCGGGATATATGGTGTACCTAAACAGAAGTGTGCAGATGTTTATGTGAGAGTTCTACAAAACTTTACTCCTAAACAATTAAAAGAGATACATATTGTAGATGTAGACCCTGATATTATGATTTATATGAAAAATGCTTATGAAAGTCAAACCATGAAAAAGACTTATGATAATCAACCAGGTAAGCAAGGTTGTATTGAAATAAATCAACAGAAACAGGAAGTATGTGAATCAGGAAATAGGAATCCAAGAATAAGGAGCCAAGAGAAATCACTTGGGAAAAACCCAAAACTACAAAACAGGAAAAACCCAAGGGGAAGTAATTGGAAAAACCCATGTCAACAGGAAGTGAAACACTCTATGGAAGCCAAGGGAAATAACTTAGTAAACAATGATGATTACCCAAATGGAGAACAACAGCAACAAAAACTTAGAAATTCTCAACTGGAAACAATAACCATAGATTATGGGGCTGCTTCTTTGAATAGTGTCTTAGTGAACATCAAAGGACAGTGAGTATGTGCCTTATTAGATACAGGGGCACAGACAAGTTGTATTAGTACAAAATTTTGGAAAAATCTTAAACACCGACCAAAATTAGTTGGTGATAAAAATTGTTTGCCTCGCATTGCAGGTATTACTGGGAATGACACTCTCCCTCGAGGAAAAGTTAGACTTGAATTTTATATTCAAGGAATTTATCAGGTGCATGAGTTCTTAGTAATAAATGAATTGAATCGAAGTATGTTATTAGGAATGGATTGGATTAGGGGCAATCGAGTTAATTTATATTGGGAATTTCATAAATTGAGATTAGATGGTCACTATGTACCCATTGTTCAAGATATACAGGTGAGTTGTCTTACTCGACTAATCAATCAGGTGGAACTTAAACCACAGTCCACTTGTTTGTGTACAGCAAAAGCTTCCGGTGCAAAATCTGTCTTTGACGCAAAATACTTAGAACATCATGGACTGACTAAAGGTCAGCCTGGCCTCTTAGTTAGTAACAGTATAGTCACTAATGGAAATGAAACCATACCTGTACTGTTGGTGAACAGTACCAACAAACATTACACCTTGAAAAGGGGTTGTTTGATTGGAAAACTGGAGCCAGTAGAACAGGAAGAAAAAGTCTTAGAAATTAATCAGATCTTAACTCACAATACACCTGAAGACCAGATCACAGATGCTGACATACAGGTGCCTGAAGACAAACGGCACCTGTTGATGCCATTCATCAATAATAATAAAGACTTGTTTGCAAAAACTGATAAAGAATTAACTCAGACAGATACAGTTAAGATGCGCATCGACACAGGTGATGCGCCACCAATCAAAAGTAGAGCATATCGAGTTCCATTACTGAAGAGAAAAATTATGGATGAAGCACTTGAAGAAATGCTTCAATCCGGAATTATCCGAAGGTCAAATAGTGCATGGAGTTTTCCGTGCCTGCTCGTGGACAAGAAAGATGGCTCGAAACGCTTCTGCGTTGATTTCCGCAAGCTCAATGAAGTCACGAAAGTTACGAACTGGCCGCTTCCATTGATTGACGACATCTTTACTTTATTGAATGGATGTCAATACTTCACCACCCTTGACATGAAGTCGGGTTACTGGCAAGTCAAGATGGATGAAGAAGATAGACCTAAAACGGCCTTTGTTTGTCATAAGGGCCTTTATGAGTTCAATGTGATGGCGTTTGGACTCGTGAACGTGCCCTCGGTGTATCAATCCCTCATGACAAGCGTCTTGGAGGGCCTAGAGGATTTTTCTCTGGCCTACCTTGACGATATTTTGATTTTCAGCCGTGACATAAAATCTCATATTGACCACATTAAACAAGTGTTTGGTCGACTAAGAAAACATAAGTTGAAGTTAAAAGCTAAGAAGTGTTCCTTCTTTCAATCTGAAACATCTTATCTTGGTTTTGTAATTAGTAAAGATGGAATTAAACCTGAGACTTCGAAGGTCGAGGTCATTCGAAAATTAAATCCACCGAAAACAGTAACGGAAGTGAGATCTTTTATGGGCATGACTTCATACTACCGTAGATTTATTCCTCAGTTCAGTGAAATTGCTCAACCATTATTAGAACTGACAAAGAAATATGCAAGATTTCATTGGCGTGATACACATCAAAAAGCCTTTCAAGAGTTGAAAGATCATTTAACTCAAGTTGCTCATTTGTCATATCCAAATCCAAGAAAGCCTTACGTGCTTTACACAGATGCCAGTGGCCGCTGTGTCGGAGCGGTTTTGGCACAACCATGTGATGACGAAACAGGTCAACTACCTGGAGTACCTGATGAAAAACCCATAGTCTTCTTATCTCATAAGTTGGGAGAAACCCAACAGAAATGGTCGACATTTGAGAAAGAAGCTTTCGCTATCTCATATGCATTGGATAAATTCAATAACTACCTGCAGGGAGCAGAGTTTGTTATTAAGACAGACCACGCCCCCTTGCAGTACTTGTTGAAAAGTCCACAAAACAATGCCAAAGTACAACACTGGGCATTGAAGATAGCTAGCTACAATTGTAAGATTGAATATTTACCAGGTAGAAAGAAAACATGTGCTGACCTACTTTCTCATTTACCTGGGGGAATCGCAAATGCTGACCCCGGGTACGAGATGGATAATGTGGAAAATCAGAAAGCATTACAAATTGGTATTATCAATAGTAACAAATTTGATCCTCAAAGATATGTACATGTCATCACAGATGAACCTCAGGTTCTGCCCGAACCACAAGCAATTAATTACAAAGATTTGGACATGAAGGTAGAGCAACAGAAAGATGAAAAGATTGTAGAAATCATTAAGAAGTATCAAGGTAACAATACCCCTGCACACATTAGCAGTAGATACCTCATGATTGAGGGAGTATTATATTACATCAGTACAGTTGACGATAACCCACGGGTACGTTTGTGCATACCTGAACAATTACATGCAGATGTGTTGAAACAATACCATGATGAATTAGGTCACCTTGGCATAGACAAAGTGTACAATAATATCAGTAGAAAATATTATTGGAAAGATTTATATAAACATATTTATAAACATGTAGAAAATTGTCTAGTGTGTCGAGCTCGTAACACCAGAGCTCACACTTTGCCATTGCAAGAGACTGATAGACCCCCATACCCTTTTGCTAAAATAGCATTGGATATGAGTGGTCCACACCCTGAGACTTTATCAGGAAACAAATATATTGTGACCTTCATAGATATTTATTCTGGCTGGCCTGAAGCATTTCCAGTGCCTGATAAAAAGGCGGAAACAATTGCTAACTTGATAATAGATCAAATTTTTCCAAGATTTGGATGTCCTTTAGAAATATTAACAGACAATGGATCTGAAAATGTAAATGCAGTGATGAAATACTTAACTGACTATTTCAAGATACATCATGTAACCACTTCCTACTTCCATCCACAATCTAATGGGAAGGTGGAGAGGCTACATAGAATGCTGAATGACATCTTAGCAAAACTAGCTCGAGAAGAATTAGAAACATGGGATTTATTCCTAAACCAAGCTATGGCAGCCATCAGGTTTAATGGCAGTGAATCCTCTGGATTCTCTCCATTTTATCTGGTGTATGGCAGAGATGTGGTTTTACCACTCGACAATATACTTAAACCTTGAGAAAAATATGTAGGTGAAGAACCTCATAAGATAGCCATACAGGAACAACATAAAGCATTCAGAAAACAACAAGCTGCACAAAAGAAACGAGTATTAAAACAACAAAGATTACATGATATAACAGCAAAGGATATCACCTTTGAAGTAGGTGATCCTGTTTTATACTCCTCAGGAAAATCTAAAGGAAAATTAGAATCGAAATGGGACTACCCATTTCGAGTCATTGAGAGAACAGGTCCAGTGAGTTACAAGATACAAGATCAATTAACTCGCAGAATAATTAAATGTCATGGAGAAAGACTTAGTAAAGCGCCTCAAGAATGGGAGGTGCCTCAACCTGTCCAACCTGTCAGAGCGCGACGAATCCAACGTTATGCTGCCCCATCAGAACAGTTGACTACTGAAAATAGTAGCAGTAGTGACAGTAATGAAGGTGACGATATGCAAGAGATTCAAGAAAAACACCCCTTAACGTCATTCATTAAGAATAAAAGACAAAGACGAGAACATTCTTCTTCAGAAGAAGATGGTGTTCCATTAGCAGAATTAAGACAACAAGTACAACAGGTACGGGATTACAAGAAACGTATGAAAGAGCTACAAGCTCCTTCAGCTGATCGGCTGCCATCACGATTCATTGCTGGCGATCAAAATGATCGAGTACATGATTCAACGATGGAAGTTGATCAATTGCAAATAACTGAAGAAAAGGGCCACAGTAGTGGGCCGCAACCAAAACAATCAAGTAAAGATATAACTGAGATGATCTCTTGTATACAAGCTGTGTTAAGAGATCATAATAAGATTAAAAAAACAGGTGAGAAATTAGAATTAGGAGCAATTATGGTACCCTCTACCTGGAGTACTAGTGATTAAATGTTACCACAGGACTAATGATAACTAAACGTAACACATAATGGCAGATGCCTCTCCTTAAGTTTGAGAGAGACGAGAGAAAGTGCAAAATGAGTAACAAAATTGTATTGACTTATGATTTGTGCGGAACGAAACTATAAGTCTTGTCAGCCTCGCGAACTGACTGAGATTTCGTGTAGTTAGAATAATTTTCTGACCTTTTACACCCGGGAAGTAAATCGTCAGAGTGAAAGAAATTGAATCGCGTATTGCTCATTGCGCTAACTCTTGCTTCCTTTCTCATTGTAGTAGCAAGATGTTGCATTGGATGTTATTAGTTGGTCTTTTGACTACAATAATAGATGGACATACTATTATTAGAAACAATGTGATTTTTAAGAAAGTGAAAGAAGTAAATATGGTAACTAGTGATTGGAGTACAATGTTTGTTTATGAACTTCAGCCTTTTATGCAATATGTGCGTAGACTTGATCGAAGTATGAAATATACCAATGGTTTGTATAATGCTACAACCATAGCTTTTCGACAAACTTTTGTAGAAGTAAATGGTGAAAACTCTACTCTTGCCGTTGCGTTAAGATCGATCATAACGGATATACACCAGGAGATCAGATACCTAAATAATCGTGTTAAATGAGTAAAAGAGGATCTGAACGATTACCGCAGATTACATGGCCATACAATAATCTCGTCTCGGAAGAAACGAGGTTTGTTCGACTTTGTAGGTGAAGGATTGAGTTTTCTCTTCGGAACTGTATCCCAGTCAGATTTAGATGGGATAGCAGAAAACTTACGACGTGTAAGTACTAATCAAGCAATGATTCAACATATTCAAAAACAAAGTTTAACCTTCATTAAGATGAATCATGAAGCGATTCTGAAAAATAGAGAATTTATGTTAAATATGTCGCGCGAATTGATGTTATTTCAAGGTCGAGTAAATCAAGTAGTTCAGAATCATGAAGATCGAATATTATATCTTGAACATTTCACTCATGCCATCAGCTTGAGTTTGTAATGAGTCGATTGGAATCAATGATAATCGCCGCAGAAACCACTCTGTGGGGATTACATGATCAAATGGATATTCTAGCCGATAGGAAGTTATCACCGAAAATAGTGGATCCTTCACTATTGACCTCAGTATTAATGAGTATTCAAGTTCAATTAGATGATAAGTCCATGTTGCCGCTAGATCTGACGACAGAATTATGGCAATATTATCATTTGCTTACGACGGCTACCATTTATGACGACGATAAATTGGTGATCTTCATGAAGATCCCCTTACGTAATTCGAACTTGCAATTTGAAGTGTTCAAGGTGCAGGCTTTGCCTGTACCCTTTGTCAATGTAACCAAGAATGTGTCGCGAGTCGCAAATAAATTAGTAGCAATATATACTCTTGAATCTGACATATTAAGTATTAATAAAGAAAGGACGAAGTATGTCCCAGAAATAGGACATGACCAATGTGTAGATAACAATAAATTGTTTTGTCCTTTAGTAGGTGCCGTACGAACGATACATACGACGACAAGTTGTATGTTAGCCTTATTTCTAAACATGAAATTAGAGATTCCGAACTTATGTCAAACGGAAGTTCGATTGAATATTGACCTCCCGTTCAGTACTAGAATCGATGAAGGAATGTGGTACATCACGACAGATGTCCCACTACGATTCTCAATTACGTGTCCAAAATGAAGAAATCCGAAACCGAAACGGATTCTTCCGCCAATTGGAATTTTGGAATTAAAACCGTTATGTTTGGCATCGAGCGGTCAATTAATGTTGCTGAGTTATTTCCATAAAAGGGATAATTCTACTTTTCGGATTGTTACAAAGACGGTGTTACCAAATTTCTCGTTGTTACAACGACAGATGTGGAAACCTGTCATAGAGAGAGTGAACATATCGACATTTACGATACCGAAAGGAATAGAACACTTAGATGACTTACCCATGGATGACTTAATTCATGAACTTGACTCGCTAAATTTACAAATGACGGAATCATTTGAAGTCCCTAAGTGGGCTTATGCTCTCGCGACTGTTGCATTAATAATAGAATTATATCTGCTTTGGAAGTGCTATCGAGCTGATAGACACAAACAGATATACAAATGGTTAAGAAACCGTAAAAGTAAACCGACTTTTTCTGCTGTTGATGATAGTGAAATGTCTAATTTTGCATTTGCCGATGATGAAATCTATACTAGTATGGGACCTAGACCACAGCCTTCAGCTCCTGCTAATCCAACTGGAGCACAACAACCACAACAACCTCCTAAGAGTATTAGAAACATGATGAGAAAAGCTGTTCAAAACTTTAGACCTTCTCCTCAACCTAATAGGAAATCAATATATCCCCGTGTACAGCATGATGTGGATTCTGCCAATGTCCACATAACTATGTTTGATATAGACAAAGAAACTGAAAAACAGTAGTTCACACACTGTGTGTTTTTGTTTCAGTGATCAGTGTACAAATGGCAGAATCTGATTCTAGTGTTGACAGTGGGATCGACGATTTCCCTGATTACCAGAGTTATTATAATGATCGTGACAATTTATATGATGATGAAACTTCAAGTACAGTTAGTACTGAAACTGACAGTAATAGTACCGTTTCACAAGAACTTTTTCAAGACACTAATTCATCTAGTACAAACGTAAATATAAATAGCAATTCATCTGATAATTGTGTGTCTGTATTGGCATCAGTAGAAGCATCACCATCACCTTCTATAGCATCTTCCGACCTTTTGTCGACCCCTCCAAGTAGTGTTCAAACTCCTACAGACTCCATTTTACTATCTACACCTGAACGACTTCAACGACTTCCACCTTATTCGCCTACGGATACCGTGGAAACGTTATTTCTTCCTCCAAGATTACCTGTTAGAACCCATGATGCAATTATTCATCGAGACCCCGAGAACCAAGACGGACTCGGTGGGTTTGTTTATGATATTACAATGGGATCACATACTTCTTCCAGTATGACCACACCTACAAGTGATTCTTTGCCTAGTGATTCTACCACTGTTCTGGACTCTGATGCAGCAGAGTCTGGTATCAGTGTGATACAGAACGAACTTGCACGAGCTGATCTTGAATTAGAAGTACACACCCCTCCTTTAAGTGATGTAGAAGCAAGACAATTTACTCCATTACCTACTAATGTTGTCTCAGAACCTATAATCGATATTCGACCGAGACTGTGGGAGTGGGCAAGGAGCGAGTTTTTCGGGACACCTCACCCGTTGGCCTCTCCTCATGAATTTGATCGAGATATCATACGACCCAATACATATGAACAAGATTTTATGAGAGATACAGATCTCTTGAGTATTGAGGATGAATTTGGATGTCAATATTTTGATTTTGATTTGAATATACTATATATAGAGGTTGAGCGAGAGTTGATATATTATTATGACAGTGCTATCAATACTCATTTAACTTTTGCAAATAGGTCTAGATATTTAGTGATATACAATTGTCCTGATTTACAATATCCAAAAATCAATGAGCAGGGTGAGATAAGTGAACCTCTGCGGTATTATAGTCACTGGGTGGCTACTACCAGCAGTGTACATCATAGATTTCACATGCCAAGAAATGTAGCAGAGTTTACTCCCTTCTGTGCAAGATATCGTGACTTTAGTCGTCGAAGACGAGCACGATATCACTCAGATGGATGACCAAGGAGTTTTCAACCCTTTGTTGTCTATCGTCAATACCACCCAGATTATGTTGGACATTTCACAGGGTCAACGTTTGATTACCGAACAGGCCCAAATACCGTGTATCGGCATTATCAGTTGCCAACACAAAATGAAAACCTTCAGAGTGAAGATTGAGAAATGTATTATTATAAGCAGAAACATAAGCAGAAAAGTCTAACAAGACTAATATATGTATATAAGATTTTCATGAATCTGGTTTCCCAACTGATGAATAACCCTTGGTTGGAAACCTGATACATGACGATCACGGGTCGTCTGTGTTTGTCTTGTTTACTAGTCAAAAATTTTTCCAAGAAGTTAGTAATTCTGTCCTAACAGTGTAACCAGTTATTATAAATTCGGAGTTCCTGGAGTGTATTAGATAAGTTACACACAGGACTCCAGTATCAAGGCAAACAAATTTGAAAGTTCATGGAAAGAGTGTTTATTGAGTGCACCAAGTTGCAGACAAACCCAGGGGAGCGTACTATCAAGTGTACATTTTAGTGTATTATACGTAATTCTATTGTGACATAGTGGTTTCTTTGTTTTAAATATAATCGTCTATATTTTCTTTTGTATTGATTACTTTGCTGTTGGAATGGCTTCAGTAAATACTTTAGAATTTGAGGAATTCGCAGAAGAGCAGGCGATGTTTGAGTTACATAAACGCGAAGCCTTCCAACATGCAGTACCTCCTTGTAATGATCATTGTGTATTTTTTCCAAAGGATTTATGGAGATGTCGTCGCCTAAGGTATATTCGTATATGGAATACAAGACATTATAATCCTGCCAATGGCCAGACAGAGATAATGCAACACCAACTTGGCTATCGTTTTTATCTCTCTGAGGAAAGAAAAGTAATATTTCCCCATCTTTTGTACCTTCCGGAGTTCCCAGTAGAAGTTGAACCCCATGAAGTCACTGGTCCCGGTCCTGACGAGGTCATTCATTGTGTCAATGACCCCTGTTGGAATGGCCGATATTATGACCATGGACGAAATCAATTGGATGCTGAACTGGACCTAATAGCCAATCCTGGCTTGGTCCGACCATTCAGGAGTCATGAGATCTTCCCTGGTAGTACATATCCCGCCAGTGAAGATGCTGATGATTCATTTGGATTTTATCAGCACCAAATGCACCCTGCACGATTCTTTCCTCCTGGTAACGTACAGAAAACTTATGAATTGGAGAAACAACAGAAACAGTATCGGCTCCTTCGTGAAGCTTTAATCTGACACGAAGGAAGACGATTACAACGCTTTAGTTTACGCAACCAAATTATCAAATATAATGAGACGCTGGAGGTACAGACTCATTATAAGGGTCTTGGAGACCCTTGCTGTATTTGCTTAACAGAAATTTCGAAAACTTGGCAGGATTTATTTGAATGTGGCCAATGTAAACAGCAAATCCACTACTCTTGTGGTATTACATGGGCCAGATCAAAAGCAGGTGCTCCTGAGCAAGCTTCTTGCCCGCACTGCCGTGCACCCATGAGGTGGGGCATTGGTAACGAGCCGAAGCTTCCAGTACCAGCTGAAATGGACCCACATCAGTTTTGAGTTTTTGAGTTTGAGAAGGCGACCCCCTACAGCTGTGCGCCGTCGGGCACTGTTGTCATCTTTGGACGTCCTTCTTCTTATTGCACAAACAACAAAAGTATTCCAAGTAAAGTAAACGAAAAAGTTATTTTCAATCAAAATTATATAGTGACATTCTAGACGTGACTCCTAGTTTCGTCACTATCGACAACAGACTAAAAACTAACGAAGAATCGTTAACGGGGAAAGTAGAATTGTTCATACGGCACAGCTGTAGCATAGTGTAAAATAGATTTTGTTATTTTCTTGAGTATAGTCAATCACAGTTCTTTTGTTTTATTGCACTTGATATCTAATTGTTTGTAGTCAATTTTCAGTTTTTACAGTTAAAAAAAAAAAGTTTTAGTTAGTTTACAAGTAATATTAAATCCTTGAAAAATGGCCACTGCATATGCATACCGTATAGTTAACCCAACTTCAGAAGATTTTCTTCCGGAGCAATTAGAGTACTGGACACAGAGATTTCGTATTCCTGTACCTATGATCTTTCACAACGGAGCTTCCGCTTTTCAGCGTAAAATCCGTGTGTGGGATGTGGTACAGTTAAACGAAGTCACCGGTCACTTAGAATTGATTCGAACTCAAGTTTTGTACTGGTATTGTCTCCATACAACGGAAGTAGGTGATGCCTCACATAGTGGTAATCAAACATGAGGCTCGATTAGCAACCCCTCGGGAGGCAGCACGATCAAGCCATACAAGTGTCATTCGTTATTGGAATGACCAATGGTGGGACGGAACTTATTATGATCAACGAATTCCTTATGAATCGGAGAATGGGATCGATACATTCATCACATCTAATCCGGTCCGTCCATTTCGCCCTAGTGAATATAGTCAAATCTCTGTACCTGATTTACCCCGCAAATATCGAATGATCATTGGTGAAACATTCCATCATGTGCAGGTGGAACATACCTATGAATGGGAAAATGCACAATACAGTCATCAAGTCTTGCAATCCTCGCTTGAATTGTATGCAAGCCTTAGAATCTTTCAAGCCAGACAAAATTTAGTTGATGGAGTTGGGAGACAATGTGCGATATGCTTGGTGGACATTGTTGGGCCCCGTGAAGCATATCGTTGTCCTCAATGTACTCAGATAGTACATCTCTACTGTGGGTTAACTTGGATGCAACAAAAGCGAAGTTGTCCTCTGTGTCGTTTTGACCTTCTATGGGGAACCCCTTTAAAGAAGCATAGCTTCGATTATACAGCCTTTAATTATCAGTTTTTCCCTTTCCCTACCAATGGCATAATGATATAGGAAACGTATTATTATCACTGTTAATATCAGGTAGAGTTTATTATTATTTAGAATTACTTAACTTAAGGAATTAAGAATGTAATGCCTTAGGAGAAAAAGGTGATTCCTGTTGCCTGGAGGCGTTCCGATATTGTTAATCCTTAATAAATAATCCATGTAGTACATTTCTTATCCCTAAACCGGTAGTGTCTGATCCTGGTCATGGATTCCCGTTACAGTGTTGACCGTGATGCCGGTAACATCCTGGTCACTGCATGTGATTGGTCATCCTGATTCCATGGGTCAGGTCAGCCAGTGATCCTGGTCACTGTCGTAAATTCTGGAATTCATCTGATCCAGACTCGAGCTCCGATAAAAGTTTACCGGACCTCGCGTCTTGGTTGGGAGGATTGTAACGAAATGCCCTCCACGGAGCGCGTCGGGTTAACCTCCGTGGGGAGCGTCGGAGTCATATGATTGCACTTGGGAGTCATGGTTTCCGAAGTGTTAATGTGTTAATCAGAGTGGCCAAGTCCTACTTGGTAATAATTCTCTGTTGTATAAACTTTAATAAGTAAACGCTGTTTTCAGGCACAAGTTATGTAATTTTATTCAAATTCCTAGTATATTTGCATTGCATAACATCAGTGCAACTGACCCAAAAAGTACTCTGCACACTTACTAAAGAAGTGGAGCACGAGACACGAAATTAGACAATAGTCTGACCTAAAGTAACCTTACTAAGGTGTTTTCGACAGAATTTGCAATTATGACTGGCATATTAGCTAGTAAAAGCCTAACCTATAATAACCTCATCAGAATGCTTTTGACAGATTTTAGCATTGTATACTGACCCGACCTAACCTTAACACACCCAGTATCACTTTCAGCTCTGAGAATTGTGCAATCTAGCACGTTCGCTAGGCGGCACTGTCGGTTTTGAAATTGTACACCTACCAAATGCCAATGTCCTTTTAAATGCGAGAACGCATACTCTTAGCATAGGATACCCGCAGGATGCCCTACTATCCCGGAATGGAAGTAAGGGGTTAAGAAATACCTCTCTGCCATCTTGGGGTATAAGTGGTGTTTTGTGGTGTTTTATGACGTCAATTGAAACAAGATATGCACGACTATGCACGAATCAAACTGTATTTAAACCCACGGAAGCACCCGAGTAGACGCTTCTCTCTTTGGTCTTCCGTCGTACAAGAAGTCACTCTCCTATCTCGTGGAAGGACGCCGCCGAACGCTGCCAATAACAATATACATCTATCTGAGTATACATACTTTCACAACAATCAAGTTTCAACATTCTCATATGCATATTGTTGGGGTACAAAGAAGTCAGATTGGCTGTCTTCCCATTGACCCCTATAATAAATATAAGCACATACAGTAAGTAATAAAGTAGGATAAGACATTAAAAGAGTGAAAACACAAACAGAGGAAAAGGAAAGGAAATGAAACCAAAACGATACTCTGGTCTCAGAAGAACAGAAAACCGCCATAGTACGGTATCATATTGCAGTATTTCAAATGGCCCCCAGTCATTCAACACAATATCTCAGTGGGTCCCCAGCTACTCATCCTACTAGTAATCGGGAAGATACATTCAAGGCTTTAGGCAATTCACAGTCAAGAAACGTTCTAGTCGACGGATTGATTTATCCGTGAAAATGTCTCTATCTGAGATATTCTTTGTTGCCCGAAAAGCGGACGGGCTCAGTTTCCTGAAGTGGTAAGGTTGAATTCAACTAAAACTTTAAGGTTCCACCGCGCCTAATTTCAGTTGTTAGCTCAACTGACTGGAAGTCGGGGTGAGCTATAGTGATGACTCACCGCCTGTGACCCGTCGTTCGTCGTTCCTGCACATGGTGTTTACGACTTCTTAAAAACCGCTCTACCGATTTCAGTAAAATTTGAGGTGATTGTTTGTTCTGACATAGCATTTTGATCTTGTTCAAATCACCCCCCCCCCCCCCCCCATATGGTGGAGTAGAGAAATTGCTCCCCTTCATATTATATTTTCTGAACCGATGAGCTGATTTGAACCAACTTTGTTATGCAGTATTACTGAGTCATAAGTACTTGATTCATGCAAAATAAATCCCCACATCTCCGTGGAAACCCCAGGAGTTAAAAATAGAAATATTTTCAAACGCACATAAAATCCCGAACCGCACGGAAAAGAGAACTGTTATATGGTATGAAGCATCCTTAGGACCAGTAGAATGGAATGATAAAGATGCATCGGTTCTGTCATGGTGTACTGTAAGGGAATCGAACAATGCTGAATCAGCATATTTGCAAAAAAAGATTTAAAAAAACCTCTTCAGAACAACAGATCAGAATCTTTTGATATTTGATATGTAAACAGCATCCATATCGGTGTCAGATGCAAGTTTGTTAACATAAGCCCCCAGTTCATATTTGGGCTCAATACAGGCCTGCAGGAGCCCAATTTTTTACTTTGTTCGGTATGAGAAGTATTCTTTAAAGAATCTTCTTCTCCAGAACCGCCAGGCAGAAATATGTTGATACTTGTTATGCAACAGAGTTTCAGGGGTCATGTTCAAGTTTGTTCCAATCAAGACCCTAAGATAATATTTGGGACACCTGTGGGCGCGAATTTTAACTTAATACAATGTGAGGAATAATCTTTCGAAATCTTCTCAGATCCACCAGTCAGAATCATTTGATATTTGGTAGACAGTGTCCTCAGGGCGGGGGCGCGGTGGCGTTAAGGTAACCGGTTCTCGTCAGATCACCGAAGTTAAGCAACGTCGAGCCCGGTTAGTCCTCGGATGGGTGACCGTCGGAGCGATCGATTCGGACTCACGCGTTGTGTCCTTGGGCAAGGCACTTAACCCCGATTGTCCACATGGGGCACGATGACGCCGTGTACTAAGGCGTACTGCACGTCGATGGTGGGCATGTCTTCAACCAATCTAACCCTGCCATTTATTTATTTATTTATTGGTGTTTAAGGTCACATACTTATGCACTTACTTATGCACAATGGCTAATCGTGACCGTGACAGTTTTACGGGTTGAGGAAGACGGAGTATCCGGAGAGAACCACCGAGTTACAGCGGTTGAAGACATGTGCACCGTCGACGTGCAGTACGCCTTAGTACACGACGTCATCGTGCCCCCATGTAGGCAACCGGGATAAATTGCCTTGCCCAAGGACACAACGCGTCGTCCAGGACGGGGATCGAACTCGGGACCTCTAGCATAGAAGTCCAACAGTCTACCACTGAGCCACCGCGCTCCCCCAACCCTGCCAAGTGCTGCAGTGCGGAGTTACAATGTTGGGGAGCTGGCAGTTGCTCGTCGTTGCTCGGTGGTTCTCTCCAGGTACTCCGGCTTCCTCCACCCGTAAAACTGTCACGGTCATGATTAGCCATTGTGCATAAGTATGTGACCTTAAACACCAATAAATAAATAAATAATCCTCAGGGTGGTCAGAATGAAGTTTGTTCAAATGGAGTCCCTCGATTAATATTTGGGCTCCCTATTATTTTTTAAAAACTATTCTTCTCACGAATCTCCAATCAGAATTTTTTGTTATATATACTAGTGGAAAAAAGAAACGCAAGTTTTTTTCTGTGGTAAATATTTCAGATGTTTTATGGATGATTATTTCATTGTTTGGATTTTGATGTTATTTCTTCATTACTGATTATATTATATATTTTGACGAGTTTTGTTGACTAAACACAGACGACGTTTACATGGATAACGTTCAAATGTGGGTACCCTACACCATTTCCTGATCAAAATTAATAGTGGGTGAACCAATCCCGGGCTTCAGTCGCTGCTCTAACACTCCTTACCATTGACCCCATCAAGTTGTTTATGATGCTTTGTGGGATGTTATTCCAGTCCTGTAGAAGGGCCCGCGTGAGCTGAGCGACGTTGTTTGGGACGTTGACGCGCTTCCTGAACCCCCTGTCCAACTCGTCCCACAAATGCTCGATCGGGGACAAATCTGGACTGTAGGGTGGCCAGTTGAGAACTGGGACATTGTTTTGGTTGAGGGAGTCACGACAAACCCTCGCAACGTGAGGCCTTGCATTCTCAGGACGTGTGGCATGAGGACCTGAACCGATATCTTACGGCTGTAAGTTTGCCCTGGATGACATCGAGAGGTTTTTAACACCATGAGAAATCCCCCCACCCCAAACCATAACAGGCCCTCCCCCGAATCTGCCGTTTTTCTAAACACACGCGTCAGAATATCGCTCACCTCGACGTCGATAGCAACGTTGTCGTCCATCTGACCTGTAACGCGTGAACTGAGACTCGTCAGTGAATAACACACGTCTCCAGTGGGCCAAGTAAAACAGATTTGGTGCAGGTACTAGCATCCATTGCAATCGACGTTGACGTCGCCTGGGTGTAAATTGCGGATCAACGTAGGGAAATCGTGGCCTTAAATTGAACTCCCACAAAAGATTCCAAACTGTTCGTGGACACTCTCGGCGACCATGAGTGCCTACAACCTGTCTCGCCATCTGAAATCGGTTACAGGGGTCTTGACGTGGCGGCGTATTGCGCGGACGTCTGCTCATGGGACGGTCAGCTAATCTTCCTGTGGCTCTAAACGTGCTATCGTTGACTCACGTACCCCAAATTGCTGGGCGACGAGACGTTGCTTTGGCCCTGGATAATTTGAGTAATAGCCCAATCCCTATCAACTTCGGACATTCGCGGCATTTTGCTTTTCAATCTGGCTGAAATGAAATGTTCAATCGATGTGTTCTGTTGGAAACTTCGATTTGGTATGGTTTTCGGGCCCATAGCACATGGGAGTGCCTCGGGTGCACAATTTGTTAAAAAATCTGTTGAAAGCGCGCAGCGTCGTATGTGGTCATTGTTGGCTGAATGTTAACCAAAGATTCTTTAGACAATACACTGAGGTAGCTAAGTGTCAAATTTTACTGCATTTGGTCTACGGATAACAAAATTATATTATCAAAACTGAACTTTCCGTCAGTATAGCATACTCCATCCTTATGGGAGTCAAAATGAAGTTTGTTAAAATCGAGCCCCTGGATTAATATTTGGGCTCCCTATTGGAGCCTAACTTCTAACTTAGTCCAATAGGAGGAATAATATTAAAGAATCTTCTCCCGAACTCTCTAGTCTGAATCTTTTAATATATGTATGATATACAGGATCCTTATAGGGGTCACGTTTGCTAAAAGCAAGTCCCTTGGTTAATATTTAGGCTTTCTATGGGCGCCAAAATTTTAACGTGCGACATGGGGAGTAGTCTTTAAAAATCTTCTTCATATTCACCAGTCAGTATTTGCTGATATTTGGTGTATATCATCCTTAACGGATCAGATTCAATTTTTTTCAAATCAAGTACCTAGGTTAATATTTTGGCTCCCTGTGGAGCCCGAACTTTAACTTGGCACAATGTGAGGAATATTTTTTTTAAAATCTCCGTCTCAGGAAACCCCAGTCAGAGACCTTTCATATATATTATACATTATCCTTAAGGGAGTTAGGTTCAAAGTTGTTAAAATCAAGCCCCTGAGTTAGTGATTCGGCTCCTATTGGAGCTCCAATTTTAACTTAGTTCAATATGAGGAATAATCTTTTAAAAAAACTGCTTCTAGTCTACACTAGTCTAGTCAGAATCTTTTAATAGTTGGTATGCAGCAGCCGACGAGAAGTCAGATTCAGTTTGTTCAAATAAAGTCCCTGGGTTGATATTAGAGTACCCTATGTGAGCCCAAATTTTAACTTAGTGCTGTAAATCTTTTTCTCCAGCACCACCAGTCAGAATCTTTGGATATTGGGTATACAACATTCTTCGGGGAGGGGGAAATTTCAAGTTTGTTCAGTTATAAAGTCCCTGAATTAATATTTGGGCTTCTTAGAGGCCCTAATTTAAACTTGGTGCAAAATGGAATATTCTTTAATATCTTCTTGAGAACCACCATTTAGAATGCTTTGATATTTGGAATACAATACCCTAGCTGGACTCAGATTCAAGTTCGTGCAAATAAAGTCCCTGGATTCATATTTGGGCCCCTGTGGGGGCCCAAATTTTAACATAGTGTAAAATGATGAAAAATCTTTAAAAGTCTCCCTTTTTAGATCCACCAATCAGAATCTATCGGTATATGACATCCTGAGGGAGGGGTCAGATTGAAGTTTGTTCAAGTTAAGTCCCTTGGGGCTCCCTCGTTTTGCATTACTGGAAATCTGGGCATTATTTATGTGGCAGCATACCAATACTAGAAAAACAATCTGACATGAACAACAGAGTTATAAATAAATGATCAAATGATTTTATTCCTCTGTTGTGTTAACTAGCCAAATATGCCAATTAGATCCTTCTTTAAACAACTTTGTCAGGTGGGCGCTTCCAGCCCCCAGTGGCCTCTCGTTTTAATTCATTTCAGTCTCGTAAAAATCAAACAAGAGCTGCTGTATTGTTCTCTTTGCTGATAAAAAGATGTGACATTTAGAAATTAGCTAAACACGTCTCGTAGGAAGCATTTGTGAAGATTATGTTGTGTGTGTTATCAACAGAAATACCTTCTCTGAAGAGATTGATGGATTTCTTGAGTGATCCAAGTGATGCCCGGTTATTATGTTTTCTTTAATTGACTTCAGCCATCGACTTTTTCAGATTTTGGCACTATCGCTACAATTTAGTGTGTCGTTTCAGTGCATAGAAAAAAATGCCTGCCAACGAAAGTTCATTGCGGCTGTTGAGTGACCAATTATAACTTCTCGAAGGTCCATGCTGTAAAAGGAATAGAATGCCATGCTAATCCCATTACAAGTATACAAATTCCACAGTAAAATAATACATGAGACAGAGTTTTTGTTTGGAGCCGAACACAACAGCCCACAGTCTGCATTAAATCAGAATAATTGATCATTCATTATCGCGGCGTTCGCGACGCTCGGGATGAATGAAGTGTGCAGTGGCTAAGATACTGGTTGCCGTATTATTAACTACAGAGAAAAGACTTTCAAATGGAAGGTTGACAGTTTGATTAGCAATCAGATACCATAGATTGCTTTGTAAGATGAGGCATCCTTTGGGGTGGTGCTCATTCCAGTGTCTTCTTGGGGATATGCGTCCAATACCTTTTCTTTCTGCTAGCAACGTGCTGAATAGACTCGAAGTTGGTAGCCGGGGTGGGTGTGGGGTGGAGCGGTTCGCCCCATGACCCGTCCTGATGGATTTGTTTGTTGTCTGTTTGAAAAATTATTAGTAGCCCGAGCACCAACATTTTCTCTGAAAGCCCCCAATTTGAAAAAAAAGTTGACCAATGGGCGAAGTCGCAATTTTCATTAATTTCTTCCGTTAAACGAAAGTAATTCATTAAAATAATAATAATGAACGAACGTTTCGAACCTGTCGCGTTTGTTATTGTTTTAAAGGCGTATATTAATTAAGGTTTAAGGTTCGTACTGACCGTGAACGACTCTGGAACACTTTTGAACAGGTTTAACTCCAAGTCCCACCGTGTCGGAATTTTTTTTGAGATCACAGTTTCGGCCTTTTGCTATATTTGTCTGTTCTGGGGAACATAATTTACTTTACACAATTCTGTACCCATGTGTTTATTTACAGTACGTGGAGAGTGTATTACCACTAAATCAAGTAAAAATTGCAAATTTGTTGCAAAGCATAACAATCACAAGCAAAGTTCCAGCCAATGGTCCTCCAGGTTAAACCCGGTGGTCCATTGGCTGAAACATTGCTTTTGTTTTTTGCCCATGTGTCAACATTTCAAAGTGATATTTTGGATGATAACTCCTCTCCGCGGGTGATTTAGTTACAATCCACTCTCCACGTACTGTAGACACCACAAGAATACCACACACTACTCAAATATATTGATTCCCAAGAATTCAAACTTCGTGGACGAATTATATCTTTCTGTCGACGTGCAACACATTTCGTTGTTTCTAACGCTTTAGGAAAAGTGTTGCAACGAATGTATAGAGATTATTATGACCGTAAGGTGGGTGTCTTCCCACTAGACCAATTCCCCTTAGACCAACTACAAAGTGTTTCTGATTAAGGGTTGATTAAGGATAATTAGGAAAACAATTATTTATAAAAATCTGCCCAACATCTATAAAATATCGACAAGCCAGAAAATGTGCAGACTATCATCTGAAAAATGATGTCCCCAGAGGGTGAATATGGTGATGCTACCCTGCACAGCAGGGTAGCATCACTAAATTTACCCTCTGTGAACCTCAACCTGAATCAAGGTCTCAAACATAATCAGAAAGAGGTACCCAGAGGATAAACTGGCGCACTGTATGGGATAGCATCAGCAAATTCCCCCTCTGGGGTCCTCATTATGCAAATGACAGACTGCTTATTTTCAGGCTTGAATATCAATAACATTAAATACATTTATAAATATTTATAAATATATCAAATTATTGATATAGAATTATTTTTAAAGTAGAACACACCAGTTGGTCTAAGGGGAATTGGTCTTTTGTGAATTGGCCTCGTGGGAGTTGGTCTACAGGGAATTGGTCTAGTGGAAATGAACCGTAAGGTGATATAGTTTGTCGTATTCCGTTGAGCTGATGAGGTCAGATCGCCCGATCACACGAGACGCCGATCTGTCATAATGATCTGCTTATTATATGCCGTTATGGAAATTCGAAGATGAATGCTGTCACATTACTCGATAGCAACGCATTTTATTTCTACTAATGGCGAAACTCTTTGACCAATTTGATTGTAATTACCTATTCAAAACCACAATGCTTTGGGTTGTGATGTCAATTTGATGTCACTGGCAATCAGCATGCTTACTTAGCAAGGAGCGATGTCTAAGGTCAAATTTTGGTGTGTTTTCTAATATGGCCCCACAATTTATTGGTGACCAAAACTAAAACCTTCACTACAATGTCAACCGTTCTACCTTGCCCCCAGGATGCTTCCTTAGCAAAAGGGTAAAACAAAATATCAGTGTCTGACATCCGTGAATCCACAATGTATTGGGAATCAAACTGTGAAAACAATTATGATATCAAGTGACCCCACTGGTATTAGTAACCGGCTTGCTTCCTTGGCAACGGGTAAAACTCTTAAGCCGGTTTTCATTACATTTTGTATTTGGACCAATAATCCGTTCGCAGAAAATAAGAGATCAATTATAATTCCTCGTAATCTTCCAAACAACTGATATGCTTCTTCCGCAAAGTGCAAAGTATAAGATCATTGTTGATGTTATTTTATATGTGGTGCCACAATATTGCCGTTAAGAAAGCAAACTATTAACCCTTTAGCTAACAGCAAAAGCAGAAAACACTTGTAAACAAAATTCTTGAATAACATTTTTTTTTTCTTTTTTTGTGTCAAAACCCTAGCTTATGACCCGGCCTTCGAACGAGCTCAACGAGTACGTTCCAATAAGGTGTCATAAGCTATGTTTTTGAGACAGAAAGAATGAAAAAATAATGAAAATTGAATGGTGATTTTTGTGAATAGCACTGGTCGGTTTTAGCTGACACGTTGGGTGAAGGGTTAATTCGATTACAACGTCACGCGAGCTCTTTCGCAACTAGTGCGCTTCCTAAATAATTGGCAAACCAGTGGCCCATTCTTGACACCTATTATATAAATGGTGAATATGTAATTCCGTCCAGCTAGAAATTCAAGTTGCGGTTATCTCCCTCGATACGAAATGCAATTTGAAATTTTTCGTCGTGCGGGTGGGGCTATACTGTCCTGAGACGGGTCGGTCCGGTAATAATATTAGTTATCTTTGAGTTTTCCAGGGTGTATGGGAATTTACACCGGGTTGGGAACTCATACACACTGAGGCGAAGCCGAAGGGTGTATGAGTTCCCAAACCGGTGTAAATTCACATACACCCTGGAAAACACAGGGATAACGGATTTATTTCCAAGAATTTTAGTGTACTTAATACTTTAACCTACATTGTGGGCAGAAACTGACAGAAAATTTGTACTTTGCAAGTTTCTTAAATAAAACCAGACAAATATGGATTTCATTGGAACTGGCTCAATGAGCCAGTTCCAATGACATCGATATCTGTAATATTCCATGGCACATAAATATTAAATTTCCTGTATTTTTATTTTTGTTCTAATATAACCGAGCAGAAGGTATGAATTAATAATTAAAAATGGGTACTTTTTTAGCCATATAGCTTGCTCTTGTATATTCTTGTTTTTACACAGTGGTTAAACACGGTGTTAAAAAAAGCCACTGTGGATTGCAAGTTACACCGTTACTCTCAGCCAATCAAAATGCAGTATTTTGTTTCATTTGGAAATAATTTTATATATTGACTCTCAATTCATCGGCAAACCAAACACAGAATGTAATGTCACTTAACTTACAAGCAACCAACATACTTTCTCACCAACGGGGGGATTCAAAAACAATTTATCTGTAATATATTGATCCACACTGCGTTGACAAATCAAACTGAAAACTCAATCCCATTATTCTGCAAGCTCCCTAGCAACTAGTGTTCCTCCGTAGCAACATACCCAAATAAATGGAGCCACAATTCATTGCGAAATCACGCCAGGAAATCATTTACAACATCGGATGATCTTCGTAGCAAGCAGCTTGTTTTTTCAGTAACTAGGATACTTTCGGCTTAGTTTTCTTGTAACGTCATTTATTACACGCCTGGTCTATGTAATCCCCATCTACATTAACACTAAACCATGCGGAAAATGAAAATCTGTTCCTCACATGTGTGCGGAACGGAAATCGTTTACGGACTATTTTTAAATAGAAGCGAAATTTCACTGCAGTTTTCTACAAATCGTGCAACGCAATTACAATTTGAATCGCTAGCGATAGCTGAAAATCGCCCCTTGAGTTCCAGTGTGTTCTATGTGCCAGCAGGCACATAGAACACGTTGGAACTCGGGGGACGAAATAGTAACACGGGTTCTCCTCGCAAATTTGATGGACGATTCATTGTGTTCTTTTTTTTTTTTGTTGATAGTTGTCAAATGAATGGCTGAGTGTCCTTCTAATAATTGTTTTATAGACGGGGAGGCGTGTAATAAACACAGAACGACACGCGCGTGTAAATGGGACCAAGAATTTATTGCGAATTTATTGCGAAACAAAAACTTCTAGTACAGTTGTGATGTAACATGCCTCACCGGTCTCAACCAACGTACTTCTTTTGCAACAGGCAAACAATAAAACCGATTATGATATAATTTTTGTCGACCCACATTGCATGTGCAAACTAAACTAAAATCTCATTTATATTATAGTAGTTCAGCGATCTGAACGTAACGGCTACTCCTAACGTATAGGGAGGTAGCCGCTAAGTTCAGATCGCTGAACTACGCCACCCCCCCCCCCCCCATAGATATTACTCTTGCCCCCAACTTTGATTTGCTACGCGTGGTGACCAAATTATATGATCTATTTTGATTTCCTATATAAGTTGACCAACAATTCAATTGGCAACCAAACTACTAATTTAATTATAACATGTGGTCTCCCAAGCAAAAGAGTATTTACTTAGAAGTTAGAAAAGTATAAGGCCCATTCGGGTGTAATTCTATGCTCACACTGACACGCGATATTACACTACAATCACCAGCGTGTTGTGCTTTTTTACCAGCGAGCAAACTATCGCCGCAACTTTTAAGCAATTTTAAAAATAATTTTGATAAATTAGACCTAAAACACTCAATTTCCTTGCATTTCTGTATCAGAAACACCTCGTGCTCGTGGGCAGAAAGGTTCAAAATCCGGATCGAGAACGTCCCCGGGGACCCGATAAACAAAATTGGGTATCTGACGATTTAGCATGTTAAACGAGATCATACAAAGCCGAAAAATAATTCAAGTTTTTATCACATGGTTGTTATTTTAAGGTCATTCTAAATTTTAAAAATAAGTAAACAATTCGAGTTATGTAGAATAAATGCAAGAAAGAAACTTTTTAATAATCAGTGTGAGTAAACTGGGTAAGCGCATTAATTTAATTAAGTTCGTATTCGGAAAGTGTTCTTTGTTCAGTCGCTGTCATGCAGGGACTGTATAAACAATGCATTCCAAATTAGAACTTATTGAAAAGTCAGTTCATGTCACTGCAAGTCATCAAAGCCGTCTTTTCTAAATTAGCACCTTTGCCCAAATCAAGTTTTTGATTGGTGATGCGCGCGCCTATATAAGACCCCTCGAGTTAACTTCAAGACAGACTCGCTAGGATGGAATAATCGTTAGTTCACGCGGCGTAGTAAAGAGTTAATGTATTTGTGTGGTTCCGGTAAGCCGTCATTTGGACGACAGGATTCCCGATCTGATGATTTGCATCGAGGGGAGACGCCGAAGAAGAATCGGTGAGTATATGTAGTATTTAGTTTATAGTATTTAGTTGTGATAACACGTCGTAGTTACATAGTTATTAGTTAACAGTTTTAAGTGTATTAGTGAATCTGTGTTATTAGATGATCAGTTGTTATTATTGCGAGTTAGAAGCACTATTAGCAGGAGTTGTAGGTGATAAGATATTCTAAAGGGTGAAATTTAGTATTAAAGGTAATTCCCCATAATGTGGTAGTCGCAACAGGATAAATGCGCGCATGAGCGGTTGAATGAATGATCTCGTGATTTCTTGTCATTAGTCGCAGCTTCGACCTTTCTCTACGAATATAAATTTGGGAAACAATTTAATTTTAGATAATGTTTTAGTACTTGTTTTTCGGTGGGATTCAGTGACTAGTCACAAAACTCATTTCAGTAGTGTTGAGATTATTTATTTAGGATTTGTTGGCTATTTGTAAATAAGAGTATAGAAGATTTATATATAAAAATTGTTGGATTGTTAATAGTCTTTATCTTATTAATGAAGAAGCCCTGAGTACCCTAGGAATTGATGGAACCTCAGCCCCGCCAAGAAATTAGCCCATGCTAGGTCATTACCGTTGAAAGCAATTGATTAAAGCGCGGCGCTACTCTGTGGCTTGTGAATAAGCAATTGCGATCTACAAAAGTGAGCTAGTGAAAATCCCCTGTCCACGGTGAAAGAGTATCTTAGATCCCCAGCAGCAAAGTTGATCAACCCCAGCCTTGACTCTCCGCTGACAAGCGCCCTCTGGCAAATAAATATTCACTCTCTCCAAGACGTTGCCACAGCGACGTTCCTGGGGACAGTAATTTCTATTTATCAGAAAGTGCTAACACCTGTATAGACACCTGAATGAGTGATTCCCCAGTGGAAGTAACGCGTGGTTCCACTTTGCAGGCGGACCGTTTGGTCATATTTGGTGGAGAATCCGAATTAGTTCATCTATTTAGCTTGAACCTTTCCCAGTACTCTCACTAGACTGACAATGGGTTCCACAGAAGCTTTCCGAGAGATGTTTGATTACATTCGTGAAATTAAGGAGAAAGTCATTCAGCAAAATGCAATTCGAGCTGCCCAGATCTCACGTAACTCTGACCCACATAAACACTGGAATGACTGTGGCCAGCGCCAACTACACACTGAAAGAAATTTCTCAAGACGTCGAGAGTATCGCCCGTTTATAGGTAAGAGGCGGCAATTTCCCTTGTGCCATAGATGTGGAAGACATTACCATAACTCATCAACTTGTCCCGCTAGGAATTATAGATGTAACACATGTAAGTGCATTGGCCATGTTAGTTCAACATGCAGATTTAATGCGATACTTGTACTAAGCACCTCAGTTAGTTCGGAAATGGATGGAAATAAAGTCGACGTTAGGTTGGAAAAATATATACTAGAATTCCTGCACTGGTTGATACGGGAGCCAGTCGCTCCTGTATATCAAAAGAAATCTTAGAGTCCGTTCGCTTGTGGGGCAAAATTGAAATTCTTCCTCCTAGTATTAAACTCATAGCGGGTGTAGACGGCAATTTACTGAAGGTTTTAGGAGAAACAAATTTACATTTATCCCTGGGTAGGCTAGATATGACTCAAACTTTTTTAATTTTGGAAAAAATGCCAGCAAATATTATTTTAGGTATGGACTTTTTAACTGAAAACAAGGCTAATATTGACCTAGGTCAGAGAACTCTTATACTGCAGAATGGTATGACACACGCTCCAATAAACAATATTGAAGAACAACCTAATTGTGTAAATAATGTAACAGTGCTAGAGGACGTAACTTTGGAACCCCGAAGTGAGACTATTATACCGGTACGTGTGGGTTTTGATAGAATTACTTCGCGTGTAGGTATTATCGAACCGGATTCAAATTTAGTTAGTCACAAGAACATTTTGGCTGCACGTACGCTTGTAGAAGTGGTTAACAATAGGGCTGTTTCTAAAGTTCTTAACCCCACCAATTCCTATGTTAGGCTCACATCTTCACAGGTTATCGGTTGTTTTTACCCCATCCGTCCTGATGATATTCTGCATTCAGTTGAAAAAAGCGATGTTAGTGCCAAAGCGACGGTGAATTACATTGGTCATGATGGTTCCAACAATTATGACAATTACTTTGCCGAAGTCGAGTCGCTTGGCATCGATTTATCCCACTCTGATTTGTCAAGCCTTCAGAAACAGGCACTGTTGGTGCTAATAGGTCAGAATAGGGATTGCTTCGCTAAGGATTTGTCCGAACTTGGAATGTCTCGCATATATAGCCATAAAATCGATACAGGTGATACGACCCCAGTGAGACGTCGGTTTTATAGGGCTTCGCCAGCAATGAAGAAAGAGATTAGCAAACAAATTGACGAACTTGAAGAACATGGCATTATTGAGCCTTCAGTCTCGGAATGGATGTCCCCTGTTGTTATGGTTAGGAAAAAGGACAATTCGTTTAGGTTCACTGTAGATTACAGGCAACTGAATGCCTTGACAAAGCCCATTTCATTTCCTTTGCCCAGGTTGGAGGACGTTTTCGACACCCTTGGAAAATCAAGGTCTACGATATTCTCTTGTCTTGATATGTTTTCAGGATATTTACAAATTGATTTGGACCAGGATTCCAGACACAAAACCGCTTTTGTCACCCACAGGGGAGTTCATCAATTTAAAAGACT
Organism: Pictodentalium vernedei; assembly: GCA_031216915.1. NCBI lineage: Eukaryota > Metazoa > Mollusca > Scaphopoda > Dentaliida > Dentaliidae > Pictodentalium > Pictodentalium vernedei. The sequence continues at coordinate 251,030,296 of CM062289.1, forward strand.
TCCCATGGGCTTGATGAATAGCGCTTCAGGTTTCCAGTTGGTCATGGCTGAAGTCCTTCGAGATTTACAATGGCACTCATGTTTGTGTTACGTAGACGACATCCTCGTGTTTTCTAGGTCTTTTGAGGAACACCTCCAGCACTTGTCACAATTGTTTGAGGCCTTGCGTAGAGCAAATCTAAAGTTGAAGCCTTCTAAGTGTGATTTCGCTGCAAAGGAAATACGCTATTTGGGGCACGTTCTTTCTAAAGATGGCATTTCTGTTGATACTTCGAAAACGGACGCTGTGTCCTCGTTCCCCCGTCCAAAAAACCTCAAAGATGTTCGTGCTTTCCTTGGTCTCTGTAACTATTATCGATGTTTCGTGTTCAATTTTTCGAAAAAAGCAGCACCTCTCAATAATCTTTTCAAAAAGAATGTACCATTTCAGTTGGATGCAGAATGTGAGAAGTCCTTTAACACCATTAAAGAGGCCCTGACAAAACCTCCAATTTTGGCTTTCCCAGATTTTGATAAAGAATTTTTTCTGTATACAGACGCGTCAGGATATTCAATAGGTTATATCTTAGGTCAGATGGATGAAAATGGTAAGGAAGTGGTTGTCTCATATGGAGGCAGGTCTCTTTCTGAAGCAGAACAAAAATTTGGTATTTCAGAACGCGAATGTCTCGCAATAGTTGAAGGTATTAAACACTATCATGTTTATTTAGCGAATGGTAAGTTTACCGTAATCACCGATCATGTTGCTAATTCATATTTACGACACCTTAAACAATGTAGCGGCAGATTAGGCCGCTGGTCGCTAAAATTACAAGGGTATAATTTTGAAATCATCCATAAAGCAGGTAGAAAGCATTTGAACGCGGATGCGCTATCACGACGAGAATATCCACAAGTTACAAAACCGACAGTAAGCGATAATGCTCAGGCCACCGTGATGGCCACAAACAATGTTAAAGAACACGCGGCGTCTCAAACACAAACCGAAGAGGTAATACAACAGTGTGACCCAATATATTCTATTACGCGCGTCGCAGCCGTCTCCGAGGCTGACATTAAAAATAAACAAAGATCGGATCCGGACGTAAATGTTTTTATCGAATATTTAGAAGACAGAATATTACCCGAAGACGATAAAGACGCTAGAAGAGTCATTTTGGAAGCAAATGACTACATTTTGGAAGATGGAATCCTGTATCATCTCTACTACCCAAAAGGTAAGGGCCATAGAATAGACCGTTTAATTAAACAGCTCGTGGTGCCACTCAGTTTGAGGAATGATGTGCTATTGTCATATCATGACTCACTGCTGGGTGGACACCAAGGTATTGATAGAACTTATCAGTCCATTCGATTCAAGTATTTTTGGCAACACTTATTTTCTGACATTCAATATTATGTAAAATCATGTCTCCAGTGTCAGAAAAACAAGGATGCGACCCACCACCATCCAGCGCCTCTAAAACCGTTACCTGTCGAAGCGCCATTTAGCCGTCTCCATATTGACATTTTAGGACCCCTCAAGACCTCTCCGAATGGATATAAATATATTTTGTTAATTGTTGATGCTTTCACAAAATGGCCCGAGGCATTCCCCTTAAAAACATTGGAAGCATCGGAAATAGCTAAAATTCTATATTCAGAAATTATTTGTAGGTACGGGCCCCCCAAAACACTATTGTCAGACAGAGGACAAAATTTCATGTCAAAACTTATCAAAGAACTTTGTAAACTTTTTCAGATCACGAAACTGGAGACAAGCAGTTACCATCCACAGACAAATGCCGCGTGTGAAAGGATGAACTCGACAGTAACAAAAACACTCCGAATGCATTGCGATGCGAAACAAGAAAATTGGCCGGATCTTTTACCAAGTGTGCTGTTCGCGTATAGGGCAACACCGTGCACAGAGTCAACGCAGATGAGTCCTTTTCGTGTTTTATTCGGACAAGATTGCCAGTTACCGATAGATACGGAGCTTATTCCAACTAACAACATCGGAACCGAAGCGTATAAACATCTAGATGCCATACAGAAAAGCTTCGAAGTCACCAGAGAGATAGTAAAACAAAATATTAAAGACGCACAGCAGAAGTATAAACAACAGCATGATAAAAGGGCAAAGCCCCCAGGATTCTCGACAGGTGACAAAGTATGGTTATATAACAACAAAACGCCTGTTGGGCTTTCCCGGAAGCTGTGCCAACGTTGGACAGGGCCATACTACATCACACACGACAGCAACCCAACATACACTGTCCGCAGATGTTCAGACGATATTCAGCTCAAGTCACCAGTACACGCGAACCGTCTCAAACCGTTCACCAACCCTAAAGATCGTCCGACCACTACCCTCGAAGAGCAAACGGCTCAGGAAACAGGGGCTCCAGATACAAACCCCGATATCGCGTCGAATCCCCACCCGAAAGATAAAAACCAGACTCCCGCAGACGAAGGCACCGAGAAAAATGAAGAAGACACCTATTTTGTAGACAGGATCCTAGCATGCAAGAAACTCCACGGTCGGAAACATTATAAAATTAAGTGGCAGGGATCTAAAGAAACTACGTGGGAACCGAGAGAAAATGTACCGGAAGAGTTAATCTAAGAATTCCACCTTTCAAAGACCGCAAAAGGAAAAAGAAGAAAAAGAAAACTGAAAACAAGCGTCAACACAATATCAGATTCCATCAGCATCCCAGACTTAGACGAGTGGGAGATATTGTGAGTACAAAACTAAGTGTTCAAAGCATTTGTTAACTTATTAAAAAAATAAATACATAAATAAAATAAAATAATATAAGTCCCGATATTTAATTTGTCAGTTAATAAATATGTAATTTACGGTTAGTATGAGTTTCTTGGTGGGTACCGCTTGACGGATACGCCACCACTTTGTTGGGTGAAGCGTTGTTTTTTTTTTCCCTGATTTAATGTTGTCTCGTTATTATTACCCCGTAAAACTCGCGTTCTCTCGTGTACTCCGCGTATTCCGCTTACGCGCTCCACGGCACAATCGAAGCTGTGTAAAGAGGTTAAAACAGAAAAAAAGCATTTGCCAGTTGAAAGGTAACTGTCTGGCTTAAAAAAGTAATACAAGTTTCATTGGGTGTTAAAGTTACAGGTGTTTAAAGGGCAAAATGAAAATTCAATAAGGATAGATATTAAAATTATGATAATACTTTAGAGGGGCCACCCGCAAGACGGACCCCTACCTTAAAATAATAATAATATTATTAATAATAATAATAATAATAATAATAATAATAATAATAATAATATTGTGTGATCTGAATGCAATCTTGCCACTTGCATTCAAATTGCGCAAAATATCCAACGGAGATCTGTGGCAAGGCTCTTCGCTTGGATATAAAGACTGGTTGATTAGTTCCTGATTGGTTATTTGTGATGTTTTTCAAAGTAGCTCTTTGTTTTTTGTTTTTTTTCAAGTTGCTCCTTGTTTAATGAAATGTTTGTTCTCTTTTTTTTCTACAGGTTAGCCAGAGCGCTGCGTCTAATTTGTTTCTTCTTTCAGGACAACATTATACAAGTTTTTTTTTCAGAACGCGTAAACTCAATTTTTGTCTAGTTTATATTTTCAGGTTGCAAATGGAGATGGTAAAATGGTACTATACAGAGCACACAGATATCACAAACGAAGGACACACAACAGGAAACCAAATTATACACAACGACCTAACAATAAATTAACAACAAACGGACATGACGCACGCGGACAACAACTTTGGATCAGCACAGAAACTAAATTTGGAATTCATTCGGAAAAGGACTACGTGACATTCAACATTCATACTCAACGTCTAACGATCTTGGCGACACAATTCATTTTATATGCATCGGACAGTATCGAATTATCAACATCAACATAGTATCACAAACGCGCTCGGACACTTTCAACCTCAATATATTCAATTACAAGCGAAAGAAGATCACAGAAGAAGAAACAAATAGACACTCCATTAGTTTTCAAAATTATTGTATTTTATCTTTCATGCATTCATTTCATTTTATCATGTTTTACCTTTTTTAAGTTTGCCAAATGAGATATTCGTCGAAAAAGCGGAGCTTTTTAATTTAGAGGGAGGCATATATCACAGGGTTGTTATTTTAAGGTCATTCTAAATTTTAAAAATAAGTAAACAATTCGAGTTATGTAGAATAAATGCAAGAAAGAAACTTTTTAATAATCAGTGTGAGTAAACTGGGTAAGCGCATTAATTTAATTAAGTTCGTATTCGGAAAGTGTTCTTTGTTCAGTCGCTGTCATGCAGGGACTGTCTAAACAATGCATTCCAAATTAGAACTTATTGAAAAGTCAGTTCATGTCACTGCAAGTCATCAAAGCCGTCTTTTCTAAATTAGCACCTTTGCCCAAATCAAGTTTTTGATTGGTGATGCGCGCGCCTATATAAGACCCCTCGAGTTAACTTCAAGACAGACTCGCTAGGATGGAATAATCGTTAGTTCACGCGGCGTAGTAAAGAGTTAATGTATTTGTGTGGTTCCGGTAAGCCGTCATTTGGACGACAGGATTCCCGATCTGATGATTTGCATCGAGGGGAGACGCCGAAGAAGAATCGATGAGTATATGTAGTATTTAGTTTATAGTATTTAGTTGTGATAACACGTCGTAGTTACATAGTTATTAGTTAACAGTTTTAAGTGTATTAGTGAATCTGTGTTATTAGATGATCAGTTGTTATTATTGCGAGTTAGAAGCACTATTAGCAGGAGTTGTAGGTGATAAGATATTCTAAAGGGTGAAATTTAGTATTAAAGGTAATTCCCCATAATGTGGTAGTCGCAACAGGATAAATGCGCGCATGAGCGGTTGAATGAATGATCTCGTGATTTCTTGTCAGTAGTCGCAGCTTCGACCTTTCTCTACGAATATAAATTTGGGAAACAATTTAATTTTAGATAATGTTTTAGTACTTGTTTTTCGGTGGGATTCAGTGACTAGTCACAAAACTCATTTCAGTAGTGTTGAGATTATTTATTTAGGATTTGTTGGCTATTTGTAAATAAGAGTATAGAAGATTTATATATAAAAATTGTTGGATTGTTAATAGTCTTTATCTTATTAATGAAGAAGCCCTGAGTACCCTAGGAATTGATGGAACCTCAGCCCCGCCAAGAAATTAGCCCATGCTAGGTCATTACCGTTGAAAGCAATTGATTAAAGCGCGGCGCTACTCTGTGGCTTGTGAATAAGCAATTGCGATCTACAAAAATGAGCTAGTGAAAATCCCCTGTCCACGGTGAAAGAGTATCTTAGATCCCCAGCAAAGTTGATCAACCCCAGCCTTGACCCTCCGCTGACAAGCGCCCTCTGGCAAATAAATATTCACTCTCTCCAAGACGTTGCCACAGCGACGTTCCTGGGGACAGTAATTTCTATTTATCAGAAAGTGCTAACACCTGTATAGACACCTGAATGAGTGATTCCCCAGTGGAAGTAACGCGTGGTTCCACTTTGCAGGCGGACCGTTTGGTCATATTTTCACTAATTTGTTACTTTGTTACAAGGATGACCCAAAACAAGTGTTGTTAATTGTCGAAAGGGACTGTGCAGATCGCTTCTAAGAAACATACTCGGCGAAAAAAGTGGGGTGGCTCAAGCCCCCCTAGCCTACCCCTCCCCCTCCCCTCCGCCCCGTCTCCGACTGCGTCCTTGACATTGTAATGAATATGTAAATAATGCTCAAATGTTGACGTGACGTAAAACTATGAATAATGGCGATAAATCGAAGAGAAAAAACAGGTATAAAACAGTTATATCCTAATATCCGAGCTCTCTAACATACTAAAATTTCGACGAAATCTGGCGCATTTTAATTGTTCAAGTCCATCCCGACCCCCCCCCCCCCCCCCACACGACCCCCTCACCCCCCCCCCCCCCCTTCCATCGGCTATCATCTCATCTCAAATTTCTGACAGTCACGATTAGGAATTGTCAAGTACGGCAACACATTTTTAGATATGGCTTCTATTTAAGATTATATTTCTAAAACTGGGGAAAGACAGACTTAAAAATGAGCTGGAAATCAATATATATTATAAAATTCTTAACCCTTTGAACTCTAGTGCAGTGATATCTTCCATGCCAGTTCAATGGGAACAATTAGAAGAGTCCATTTTTATTATTAGGATAGACCAGTCAATATTTTCAACGTGCAGCCCTGAGGCTGCACGTTGAAAATAATGATTGGTCTACCCCACACATTTACTGAACAGACATCCCATATAATGGCGTTATGACGTATCATGCCCCTGGCCGGAAAAGCGGCCGCTCGGGTTCAAAGGGTTAACATCTGTCTCCTTCCAATCCAGGGTCGAAATTCCGAAAGGTGAAACCGGACAGGTCAGTTTCTGATAACCGGAAATCGATGTGCGAAGTGCCAAAGCTCTTTCTTTAACAATAACTATGGTGCAGCGTGAGTCACCGTATTAGGGGTTTTAATGGTAAATGTCCAAACCACTTTTAGTTTGAAATGACGTAAAAACGTCAAAATGGAGATAAATCAAAAATTAAATGAAATTTTGGCTTAAAAATGAGATGGAAATTCAAGTCTTTCAAAAAATTTTGACAGCCTGCTCCTTCGAATCGAGCGTTTCAATTACAAAAAGAAAAACTGGGTAGATCACCTTCAGATAACAGGAAATCGATGCGCAACGTTTCAAAGTTGTATCTCCAAGAAGAATGCATCGGCGTGTGTTACCAATTTTTATCACACGCCTGTTCTATGGAATTCCCATCTACAGCAACACTAAACCATGCGGAAAATGAAAATCAGTTCGAAATTTCACTGGAATTTTCTACAAATCGTGCAATGCAATTACAATTTGAATCGCTAGCGATAGCGGAAAATCGTACCCTGAGTTTCCAATGTGTTCTTTGTGCAAATAGATACATAGAACACATTGGAATTCAGGGGACGAAATAGTAACACGGGTTCCCCTCGCAAGTTTGGTGGACAATAAAATGTGTTCTTTTTTGTTGATAGTTGTCAAATGAATGGCTGAGTGTCCTTCTGATAATTGTTTTATAGACGGGGAGGCGTTTAATAAACACAGAACGACACGCGTTTGTGATTGGGACCAAGAATTTATTGCGAAACAAAAACTGCTAGTACAGTTGCTAGTACAGCTGTGATGTTCCCCTCGCAAATTTGGTTGGCGATAAAATGTGTTCTTTTTGTTGATAGCTGTCAAATGAATTGCTGGGTGTCCTTCTAATAACTTTTTTATAGACGTGAAGGCGTGTGATAAACACAGAACGACACACGCGTGTGAATGGGTGAATCGATATGGCACTTGTGCCATCGCAGAAGGATAATATTCGAGGCCTGCGGCCGCTCGTTCTGTCCTTCCGCACTGGCACTCGTGCCATATCGATTAACCCATTAACACGGGTGGGTCGTTCTGTGTATAGGGGTTTCGATGATAAACCTCCAAAACAGCCTATAATTTTATAATTTGAAGTGACGAAAAAACGTGAAAATAGCGATAAATTTAAAAACAGCTATCTCTTAATGTTTTTAGCATTGCAACATACTAAAAAAGCTTTTTTAAAAATCCGAAGTATTTTCATATTTGACCTTGTGATCCCTAAGATGTCATTTCCGCGAATTCGGTCCTGACGTTAGGCAATTCGCTATGACGTCACCACAATTTTAGATATTGTTTTTCATTGGAGATTATGTTTCCAAAATTTGAAAAAGATACTCTTAAAAATGAGATGGGAATTAGAATCTTTAAAAAAAAAATCATTAACATCCAGTTCCTTTCAATCAAAGGTGTAAATGACAAAAAATAAAACCGGATAGATCAGGTTCTGATAACCGGACTTCGATGTGCGAAGTTTCAAAGCTGTACCTTTAAGAACTATATGGAGTGGCGTGTGTCACTAGATTAAGGGTTTTAATGATAAATGTTCAAAAACAGCTTATACTTTGACGGGACGTACAAAACCTCAAAATGGCGGCAAATAAAAAAAATACAAAAGACAGCTATCTCTTAATTTTCTTTAGCTCTACAACATAGTAAGATTTAAAAAAAAATCCAACCATTTTTATTTTTTGATCTCCCTTCCCTCCCCCCCCCCCCCGACACACCCTAGATGACACCTCCAAGTTCGGCCATAACGGTTGCGAATTTTCTAAGACAGCACCATATTTTTCGACTTAGTTTTATTGGCGACTATATTTCCAAGATTTCAAGAAGATGGGCTTAACAATGAGCTGGAAATGGAAATCCATGTTTCCACTCTTTCTTCATTCTGTAAATGTTAGTCTACCTGAAGCAACAGTTTGAGCATAGTAGTATTAAAATAAAACATTAATCTTTCGAATAATATGGGTTACTTTTTCTTTTTAATTTTAGCAGAAAAACATATGCAGCACATCGAGTTCGTCCCAATGTAGGTCTGAAAGCTATGTTTTGGGTAAAATGAATAAAGAAATTAGTTATTTAAGTTTCCTAACAAGTGTTGTATTAGGTAAAAGGGTAATAACGCAACGAAAAGTAACTATCCAGTAAGATGTAAAGAATTTAATGTCGACTTTTCTTGCAGATCAGTGGCGTGGCCACGGGGGGATTGGGTGGACGCGTCCCCCTTCCCCATTTTCCTTCAAAGTTGGTCCTCGAAATATGTCCCAAAATGGCATAAAAACCGTAGGGGGGTAAGGTCCATGTGGGTTAGGTTGTAGATTTGTAGATTGCTTGTCCTAATATCTGTGTCGGTGAAAAGGTAGACAATTACTGTCGTCAATACACGAAAAACCTCTACATATCCGCTCAGATGCAAGGAGATGGGGGGTTTTGAATTCTGGAATTCAAGATTTTTCTACCACGGGCTATTGTTATCTTGGTTATCTAGCTCAAACTTTAAGGACGCAAAATTCTGAGATGTGAAGACTTGGAAAGCTTTTCCCGCTTTCACTTTCACCCCCCCCCCCCCCCCTCTCCTCTATTAAAATGGAGCTAAGCCAGGCTCTGCGAGCTTGCCCCCCCCCCCCCCCACACACACACACACACATGCTTTTGGCTGGCTACGCCACTGCTGCAGACGGTTGGTCTCTCTGAAGATTTTGAAGGAAAAAGCTTCAATAAAGTGGTATGGTTAATGAAACCCAAGTTGATAGAGAGTGGGTGTACCCAGTATAACAGATTGCGTAAATGCAATATCTGTAAACAAAGCGACAATAAAAACTTGAGAACACTTGCACGGCTAACATGGTGATCTAACGCTGCTGCACTGGAAGTACTGAGTAAAAGATTGGTTGGGATGGTTGCCTGTTATGAACTGAATTTGGGAACCTTGGATGCATGAGATATCTTATATCTCTTCCAAATAACCAGTGGCTGATGAAACAGATGAAAACTTTAATAGGTTCCTGATTGGGAATTGTGAAAGGCATTAGAGGTGTGTCCTAGAAGTGACTGTCATGGAATGTCTATAGGATCTGAAGCCCAGTACGATCTACAGTGACTGAACAGCAACTAGTGTAATTACATAAAGCATATGAGATTCAATCTAAATTGACATTCCATTGAGCCACAAAATGGTCTTGCTAGTCACATTTGGGACACCAGTAGTGTAGCAGGTCTGTACACCTGTTGGATCACTGTTAGTCATTGGTACTGCTAACTCGTCGAATCTATTTTACCATTTGGGGTCATTATAGGTAGTGCGTAATACTAAGCCGTGCGGTATTGCTAGGTAATACTTGGTAGTTTAGAACGGTAGTATAGTTTGGGCATCATATACCTCTGTAGGCCAGCTATTAGTCCTTGGTACTATTAATCTACCTAATGCGTTAGACTGTCCTACAGTGGTATGTGTAGCATGTGATGCTAAGTCATGTAGGGTAGTATTATGCCTGGTTGTCTGATACAGTAGTGTGGGGTGAACTGTCTGTACCCCATAAGGCTAGTGTAAGCCCTTCGTACCAGTATCCAGATAAGGCATCATGTGAACCCTCAGATGGTATGGATGGGTTGTTATTCTAGGTCCTGCGGTGTTGTGGAGGTATGCATGTTTGTCTAGTACGGTAATGTAGGATGTGCTGTATGTACCCAGCTGTTCTGCTAGTCTTGGAGTGTGATGATATATGTTTTGTTGTCTAGTACGGCAGCATACAGTAAGTGACATTTACACCTGGTGGTCTTCATTTATCTTTAGTGCTTCCAAACCATCTAACTATTTGTACTATCCTATGGGTAGTTCGGTATGCTATGTCATGTGGCCGTGCAGTGTGAGCTTAGTTTCTAGTATCATAGGAGAGAATGGGTGGTCTTATGGACATTTTAAGACTAAGCCGAGGGCAGAGATCGTGACCTAATATAGCTAGCAAACCTGAAGTAACACTACAAGCCATACTATATGCCCAGAGCCATATACATACATAAAATCTACATACCATAGAATACTATACACTCTAAAATCGGTTGGGTTAAAAATCAACCCAAATCGACTGGGTTGAGTGAATATGAACCCAAATTGGGTTCATATTCACTCAACCCAGTCGATTTGGGTTGATTTTTAACCCAACCGATTTAGAGTGTATGTGTAGTGGGTATTCCTCTTGCAGGATCTAGCTGGATCGAGCCGAGGTTTTAAACCAGAAAAAGTTGTACCAGTAAAGCTCCAGTTCCTATGTGGATTTAACAATAGCAGCACCGACAAAGCTCCGGGGTAATAGGGATCGTTTGGGTGCCTGCTATATTGCCCCCCCCCCCCCCCCCCCCCCTTCCGCAATCCTCGTCCCCTTCTCTACACACACCATCACCCACCACGTAGGCGCCTACAGCCCCAATATGTACTGGTGGCAATATTTGCTTGTTATCGTATCTTACTTATCTGCCTTCGAAAACACACCGACAGTTGTCGTCTTGATGAATTCTGCAGTACACTAAAACTCATCTTCGATATACTATTTACATTTAAAATCGGTACAATAAGGGCTACTATAGGCAAAAACTCTAGCACCGTGTGGGGCACTTTGACATCCTGGTCAGCCTTTCAAATTTCTGGTATCTATCTACATGAAGGCTGTATGCCAGCCTTTTTGAGTGATACTGCAATAAACTGTGGTTTCTGTCGCTGAAGTCAGTGAAAGCAGCACTAGGGTCAATTATGAGTTGTGGTAGACTGTACTTCGAGATTTCTTCATTTTCAACATTTTAACTTTGGATAATATTTTCTGTTACTGTAAGGATTTGGATCCGTTCCCCCAGAAAGTGCATCACAAGAGAAAGGGAAGTGTTCTAGTGTTTTGGTTGACTACTGACAGAGAAGACAGGTTGAATCGTGTATGTGTCTGTTGAATTTCGCTCGGTTTGACTGTAAGATATAAGTACCATCTGCAATCTTTGTCTTGATTGGAATGCGTATGTTGTCCCGGCTGCTGTGCTTTGATGGTTGGATTACAGGATGGCAAGTGCCGATAGAACAGGTTTTTGAAAGATAATTCAGAATTGGGTATAGATATGATTCGTCTAAGATACGTTTCTTCCAGGCGTTGTTAACAGCAATGTCGATCATTTACTTTATAGCTCCCTTGAATGTTAGATTTGCTATCTTACTCAGAGGTGTGGGTAGGTCATACACGGAGAGTAGTTTGTCGATAGCGGTAAACCAGCTGTCTGTTGCTCATTGATGGTTTGAAATAAACTTGCCGTAATGCTAGTTGACGTTCGCAGGATGTGTCAGGATGTCGACAGATATTGGCAAATAAGTTGATGGCTTTCTTCTGGATTATAGCTTACAGAGGTAGTAATCCTGGCATCATATATATGGCTGATTTGGCATCAGTATCTGACAAAGACAGTAGTTGTCGTTCAGCTCTTCAAAGATGAAGTTCCAACCTTTCCAGTTGCTTACCATCTGGTAGAATAATCTCAACCCCGTATGAATAAAGAGGAAGTGTGTATGTTTTGATACGAAGGCGGTAGTTGGATCAGGATAAAGCTTTAGATGCGCTTTTGATATTTTCGTCCACTGCAGCTTGCGTTTGACTGATATTCGTCCTTGTGATACCCATATGCGGAGTGTCTAGAGATCGGCATAGAAGCTCCGTTCAGTGGGGATAGATAGTATCGCCTATCTGGGCAGTAACGTTGCTGTAGATGTTTTCACCAGCATGGTGACACTCTTCTTCTTCTGTGGTAGGTACCCTTCTTTGTGGTTATAATCACAACAGACATCGACGAGATGTTGTAGTTTCGATGGACAGTTGCTGTGTAGGGTGACGTCGTAAGCAAAAGTTACTGATGTGACATTGGTTGGTCCAATATAGGTATCGCATTCTGATACAGAGAGCCTGTTTGACACATCGTTGTTGTAAACTCTGTAGCGCTTAGCACACTGCCTTATCACATTGCTTGTTGACAGACGAATCTCTGTGATAGTTGATTTTGCCATTGACAGCGGTTACTGGATTACTTTTAAGTTTGTTCAGCATCATCCAATCATGGTCTTCAGTGCCAATATTGAAGGGTTTCTTGGGAAGGTTATGGTGGACAACTACATCAAAAGATGATTTGACATCTAGAAATGATATATATGGCAGCAGATGCATATCTCTGTTGTTGCGACATCATTCCTCGATGATTAAGGCACAGTTCATACATGTACGTGGTGAGTTTTTCGTAAATCCACTTTGAAGAGGGTTTTGAGCTTCCGGGATTTTGTCATTGGCTTGCATGTTCACTACGGCTTTGATGGTCTGACAAAGTAAACGACTAATAGTTACGCCTCGATAAATGGAAGAGTGGCGTTTGTCGACTTTAGATTTGAAAACAGAATTCAAGATTCCCAGTTTCAGACTGTCAGGCAATTCAGATGTACATGTAATACATAAGTGGTTACGTTTCTGAAGAACAGTTTACATATCTGGTCCAGCATAATACAGGTGTTCAGCTGCAGCGCCATAAGGATCCAATGCCTTTCCTCGATTCGGCATATTGATGGCTTGTAAGATTACCTCTTCCATGATGGGAATGAATTGAGTTGTAGTAGTACTTGGCATAGTCTCTATATGGTTAATTTCTCTATGCATAGCTTCAAGATAGTCTGAGTCAATTTCCTCACTTTGGGAGTTTGTGGCTAGCTTTTGAAATGAGTGTACTATCCATCCATAATGTTTGTCTGGGTGTACCCTACATTGCCGACATGTAGGTCTTCTATGAGGCAATTCATTGATCTTCTCTCTCTACTTATCAGCTTGCGAAATAGTTGGTTATCGGTTGATCGACTGAGGTTGCTATCCAGAATAAATCCCAAAAATTTGGCCTCGTTGCACGCTTCTAATTTGTGATCGTATAACTGCATATCAATACAGGGAACGTTTTTTTTCTTCTTCTTAAAGAACGTAACTCTTTGAGTTTTGACGGCATTGAGCTTGAAGCGCCATAGGGCACATCAGTTCTAAAGATTGCGAATGGTATCATGCAGGTGATTTTTAATTGTGTTTCAGAACTTACTGGCCTAAGTGTGTGGTTCGTGTGGATTTTATTGATAATGCTTTGGAGTTTGTTGTGCAAACAATCATTGTCCACTGTATGGAGTGTTTGCAGTTTATAACACAAAACAAGCCTTCAGTATGTCTTTAACGGAAATGCTCACTTGTGACATTGTTTTCAACTTAAAAAAACAGTATAGCGGCAAAGATTTAAAAAACCAACTTGATTCTGAGTGATGGTATAAGTAGCAAGTATTTCGACGACTGTTTCATTCCGATTTGAGACTACATTACGAAAGACTGACACACAACAGACTATATCCACGATTATAAACACAATTTACAATGATGACACTGATTCATTAACACTTGAATACAGCACTGTATACGACGAAATTGAAGAATAAATCAAGACTAAATACGACAGAAAATACGTGACTGACAATCTCCTGTCAAAACTTCGGAGAAAGGTGTTTGAGGCTAGACAACGCAATAAAAACATATACAAACGGACAAACAATAACTGTGAATCAATGAACAACAGTATTAATCTGGACAAAAGTCTAGAAAATTCTGAAACTACCGGACCTGACTGACAGGCTACATGTATAAGCGATAGTGACGGACCAAATGACTGACGTTAGGGCTGAAAAATTTTACATCTGATCAACCTCAGAAAGAAAGGACTCTTGAACTTAACCATTCGAAATATTTAACATCGACTGACGGGACACTAACAATTCCCAAAGTTGCAGACCCGAGTGGCAAAAAAATAACGGAGTAGAGTCCGAGCATGCAAAACAGTTTCTGTTGGAAAGAGGCAGAAAGTGGATACCTCAGGTACAGAAACTAACAATTAAATATGTCGGTACAGTTGTCGGTACAGTTGTTAGTTGATAAATGTAAAAGAAAATGCTACAGTGATTTTACTGATGTAACGCAGTTTGTTTCCGATAACTGGAAGACTAAAAAACTGGGCGACCTAAGGTAGGAACACGTTGACACATTTAACGTGACTTTTTTATGGAAACAAAAAAGTTTCTGAACAGGACAGAACATCTATGAACCGTTTAGCCCTCATTCAGATCTCTGTAGGAATGTTATACGAAACGGCCCATGGACGAAACAGCCCAGATTGATGTTGGTCAGAACGATCCAGAATTTGAGACGGAACGGCCCAGATCTCGTGACAGAACGGCCCACATTTGTATTGAAAAAGCCTCATTTATTACAAAAACATTTCTATTGCCCCCATTATTTTTTTTCGCAAAAGTATAAATCATTCTGAGTCAATTACAATTATCGAAGAAGGAAATGATGTAGATTAATTGATTTGGTACTTTTATACCTTATCGTGCTTGGTGTACTTATTTGATTGATGTTGGTCCATGAGCTGAAATGTGTTGGTTCTGTGTGCAAAAGAATAGAAGGGGTGAATTAAACATTTTCACTAACAATTTAAAGGTTTTCCAAGCGACACTAGAACTTTTGCCATCAACTGAAGACAAGTGAATACATTTGTTGCTGATTTTGAACTTGGGTTATGGCAAAGATTGAGGTCAAGTTTGAAGAGCCAACAATACAGGGGTGTGAGTTTCATTTATTTTGGGTAGGCATTGTGGAAAAAAGGTCCAGGAGACTGGTTTGCGGAGTGTATATTACAACAGAGACAATGTATATAACTTTTGAGAAATGTTTTTGCTCTGTCCATGTTACTCGTGGGTGACATTAGATCCGCAATTGAAAAGTTACGATCCATACGTAGACCGAGAGGCAGATGAAATGGAGAGGTTTTTGAATATATGGAACGGATGTCGATAGATAGCACAGTGTGGCAAGTGCAGGCGTGGTGTGTTTATGGACGGTCCATCAGAACAACAACGGCGTAGAATGATGGCATAGTAGACTTAACACGACTCACAAAAGCTACAAGCTTACTGTCGAATCCTCTACTTACAAGTTGTTCTCTTTGTTATTTAATGTAATATTATCTTAGATTTCGCCTTTTATCTTGGGGTGGGGGGGGGGGGAGTACTTGTCTGGAACCCGATGGTTCACTTATGTCCCGCTTAATAGGCCCCCGTGGTGTGAACCGGTAACGCGAATTATTATTCAGTTTACGAATAATTCGCGGCAAAATCTAATCGGACACAACTCCGACTCCATTGCAATGATAATTTCTTTTTTCTAAATCTAAATAACTTTGTGAAAAAAACAATGGGGGCATAAGAAACAAGAAATAAATTTTTCCGTAAGGGCCGTTCTGTCCAAAAATGTGGGCCGTTCTGTCTCGAAATCTGGGCCGTTCCGCCTCAACATCTGGGCCGTTTTGACCAAAATCAATCTGGGCCGTTTCATCCATGGGCCGTTTCCTCCTGTTACCCTAAAGAAGTATGCCAGGTGGTTTAATAACATAACTACAAGTTTGAGCGATTGTTGTATATAACCGTTTGAGCCATTAACCGGGTAATATGAATACAAACATAACCTTGGTTTCCACCTGGATTGTCAAATAATGCTTATTAATGGGATTACAATTTCAAAGGTGTTAATCCAATTACGCTCGCAGATTGCCTCACTTCATTTCCAACTCGACCAACGTTCGTCTTCTGGTAATGTACGAAAAGTCGACCTAGATTCTTGCTCATGAATCAACATTTTTCGCTATAAAATGGGATAAACATATCCAATCGTTAAAATATTCATACATAGGTTTAGAAGATCAGTATCAACCCTTCTGTGCTTTTATTTTCGTCACAACACCCAAACTTTTTGCAGGGTCGTCTGCGGTCGTCGACGATCGTCTTTTAGTACGTCCCGTTTCTTCACTTGTGTTCGCGTCCTTGACATCTGAAAAATTTCCAAAACAAAAGCGGAAGAAAGCGCGTTTGAACAAGAACTTTGTTTTGTGTACTTTTTATGTATGATGGATCTGTCTGGGGAATTGACAGAAACACTAGTGTTAGCCAGATCAAGAGCCTCTGATTTAAGCAGCGTCAGGAAACTTAATTGTTGGTAAGACTTAGGTTTGTGTTGCCTGAATGATTGCAGTCACCTAATTTCGTTATATTAGGTACATGGTTTTGTAAATAAATTCGTGACCAGTTATTTCTTCCCATTGCGCACTCGCTCGGTTCAAAACCACTCGTCCTAAACAGAAGCCGACTCGTCAGAACAGATGTAGACTCGTCCCAAAACAGAAGTCGACTGGTCTAAACCGTAAGTCCACTCGTCCCATGTAGAAGTTGACTCGCCCCAAACTTCAAAGACAAAGTTAAAAAAAATCGACTCGTCCCTGCAGAATCAGGTGTCATCTTTCCATTTTACATGGTGCTACTAGAAACCGGAATCACCCGGAACCCCCTTTAAAGACCAGAATCACCCAGAATCCCCTCATATTTTACTACATTTTCGCCATATTAAGCACTTTTAGTAATAAAAAATCATCCTCGGGGGTTTCCAATCATAGTTTTTTTTTCAAATATAGATTTTGATGTGTCTTAGTGTACGAGAAGAGATTATAGGAATGATTCTTATCATTCATTACCTTTCAAATTCATCGATCGAACTTTTCAGGGGAAGTAACTCGTGGTACCATTATAGTGTACGTTTTTATCTAGAGCAAACGAACGAATGAACGAATGAATATGTTATCTATACCCGGTTAGAATTGTTATTCATTTTAATTTTATATTTATGTGTAAATAATAAAATAACTAAAATTGAAAAAACAGCATCTTCTTACTTTGTCAAATGCCCCGGGTTTCAATGTGTGCCTCTGCGATAGAAACTTTGTCAATCTGTGATAGGTCAGTGGTCAGTGTTTGAGCCACTGCAGTGAACGGCGATAGACTTCACAGCATAGGGGGGAATGCAGTCACGGGCCTTCTTCCACACACACTCATTCCAGTGAGCTTCAAGTTTGATAGTAAATTCTCGCTTCTCGGGCTATGAGGTTTGTGTTGTATTGGCGATGCGTGATAAAACATCGAGTTCAAAATGACGCCACAAGTTACTTCCCTTGGAAAATGTTTTGATAAGAAAAAAGCTTCTGAACGAGGAAGACTCTTCGCTAACCGCTTCCTGTACCCTGAAATTTTAAAAAAATTTACCAACTCTGGAACGTGGAAACTTATTAGATAGGATTCCATTGCTAAAAGTGCTCTAAATGGCAAAAATGTAGTAAAATATGAGGGTATTCTGGTTTGATTCTGGTCTTTAAAGGGGATTCCGGGTGATTCCGGTCTTTAAAGGGGATTCCGGGTGATTCCGGTTTCTAGTAGGACCCATTTTACATGCAGGATGGCATAATCAATTTTCGGGAATGTAAAAAAGAAAAAGAAAAATAAGTAAAATGAGGTATTAACTTTAAGGTACTGTATAAGTAATGGAATTTTGTTTATTTTGAAATTCCCATCTCTGATATTCCTTAAATTCAAATCAAATACATGTAAATGCAAATGATGCATCAAAATGAAGGCTGGGAGTAGTTCAGCGATCTGAATGTAGTGGCTACCCCTCTACTTTCAGATTCCTCCCATTGAGACCTTGGGCAATGCATTTAACCCTGATTGTCCACGTGGGGGCACAGTGATGCCATGTACTAAGGTGTACTGCACATTGCATGTCTTCAACCAATCTAACCCTGCCTGTGCTGCAGTGCAGAGTTACGATGTTTGGGAGCTGGCAGTTGCTCATCATTGCCAGGTGGTTCTCTCGGGACACTCCAGCTTCCTCCACCTGTAAAACTGTCACGGTCATGATTAGCCATTGTGCATAAGTGTATGACCTTAAACACCAATAAATAAATATAATTCTTCCCATTCAAATCTGTGGTAAAATTCCCCAACAAGTTTTATTGGGAACTGAAAACTCGAAAATAGGAAAATATATCAAGCTTTCACCCTTATCACTGGCTACATTTGATAGTACACATATTTCCTTACATTTGTGCAGAGTAAATTGATCCAAACTATATGTTATCCTTTATTTATCAAGATTTGATCACGGGTGAAGCGTCAACAATCATTTCGATGTTGTCCATGATACTTTTCGCCTGTAGCGGCTATAAAATAATAACCCGGAGTTGTGCCTAAACAAATATCGATGTGGAAACAGAAATTATTCAAATGCGATCGCATTTGTGCAGAGGAGGTCGATTATGATCATCGCATGGGGCATTTTATCAGGAGTTACCATTTCCGCATCGATATAAAATTCATTTCGGCAGCTACTCTAGGTTGCGCAAAAACATGGACGATATCGAAGTGATAGTTAAGCCATATTGATATTATATATAAGTGAAATAAAACTGTGTTTCTAACTTGAACTGGCAAGAAAAGCTTCCGAATGTTTACAGTCGATTCCCAATGAAACAACAATGTTCAGGCCTTCAGGTTACTCCAGTTTCACATCTTTTACAGGTGTCCCCAAATTAGAGAAGCATTGATCAAGAAAAATATATAAATTCTCTGTACCTATTCTGCATTTTAGAATAACTTCCATCATAAAATGGCCATAGAAACACAAATAAAGGCATGACAATAATACAAAACAGGACAAAACTGTTATTTTGGGTTTTAATGTCTCCAAATTAGGGCAAAATGGTGTCCCCAAAATAAATGAATTTAAAGGCCTGACAGTGTCGTAACTTATTTTTGGAAAATTCTATTGGTCCTCTTACCTACACTATGGAACACTGACAGACACCTTAATTTTCTTCGACAAACTGAATAATAACCACTCCAACATGAGGCAATCAACAGAATCGAATTAATGAAATTTTATAATCAAGTTCACACAAGGAATTCGGAATAGGATTTCTTTCACACAAAATATTCATGCAAACAATAGTATAGAACGAGAACGATGTTATATACACAGGTATTTACAGGAATGTTGGAATTATTGTATTCACTTCCACATATGCAAAAGAATACTGAAGTTTGTTGCACCACCATGACACTGCTGCAGATGGAAATATGACACCAGTGGCTGCACTTTTCACACGATGCCCATTTTACTTTTACTTTTGTTAAATTTATGATGTGTTTCAATAATTTGTGCTGGCGACCACTTGTAGCAAACACAGCATAGATCTAATGATTCAGTGTCTGAATGTGATTCTTCCATTTCATTTTCGTTTGTGCAGTACAGTCACTGTAGACTGGTTGTAATCCAAATGTGGGCATTGATGTCCACACATGCATTTACCAGGTGGTAAAATTCCTTAGCAGCAAAATTTTAATTAATGAAGTGCTGAGATGTACACGGTGCTTCATTAATTAAATTTTTGACGGGTATTCCTATAATTAGTGTTTGAAGTCTAATATTATTGCGTCCTTGGAAATATTGCCCATCCGCGGAAAGTGACCAGTATACGGCTGCCGTACTCTGTAAGTTTCAATTTTTTACTTATTTTTAGCTCAACTTTGACGTAAGTCAAATTTGAGGTTATGCCATGGCCTGTCGTCTGTCTGTCCATCAGCAATTCAATACAGCTCAGGCTAGAGGCCGTATTTATGAACCAATCTTTATGAAACTTCTTGAGTAACTTTGTTATCACCGTGGGACAAGAACGAGTGTTTTTGGGTGCGGTCCAAAATTCAAGATGGCCACCAGCAGCCATTTTATACTTTAGTTAGTGCAATCAGTTTTTTGTACAGACCTTCTATATGAAAGTTCTGATTCGAATAAATTTTTGTCTGAATGTTTAGTAACATGGAATACATCACATATAATACAGGTTTTTTTCTCGTGCAGAAATTCTGCAAATTAGATGAACTTTGATTTTTTCAGTGCTACTTACACACAGTAAGTACACATGTCAATACGGCTCGGGCTAGGGGCTGTATTTATGAACCGATCTTCATGATACTTCTTGGGTACCTTTGTTATCACCTTGGGACGAGAACGAGTGTTTTTGGTTGCGGTCCAAAATTCATGATTTCAAGATGGCTGCCAGTGGCCATTTTGTACCAAAATTTGGTCCAATCAGTTTTTGGTACACAACTTCTGAACGGCTCAGACAAGAGGCCGTATTTATGAACCGATCTTTACGAAACTTCTTGGGTACTTTTGTTATCACTGTGGACTGTGGGACGAGAACAAATGTTTTTGGGTGTGGTCCAAAATTCAAGATGGCCGCTGGCAGCCATTTTGTCCCAAAATTAGTGAAATCAGTTTTTGGTACAGAACTTCTGTTTGAAAGTTCTGATTTGAATAAATGTTTGTATGAATGTTTAGTAACATCGAATACATCACATATAAAAGGGTTTTTTTTTCTTGTGCAGACATTATGCAAATTAGATGGACTTTGATTTATTCAGTGCTACTTACACACAGTAAGTACACATGTCAATACCTTTGTTATCACCTTGGGACAAGAACGAGTGTTTTTGGTTGCGGTCCAAAAGTCAAGATGGCTGCCAGTGGCCATTTTGTACCGAAATTAGGTCCAATCAGTTTTTGGTACACAACTTATAAACGGCTCAGACTAGAGGCCGTATTTATGAACCGATCTTTACGAAACTTCTTGGGTACATTTGTTATCACTGTGGGACGAGAACAAATGTTTTTGGCCATCCAAAATTCAAGATGGCCGCCGGTGGCCATTTTGTACCAAAATTAGGTACAATCAGTTTTTGGTACAGAACTTCTTTCTGAAGGTTCTGATTTGAATAAATTTTTGAATGAATGTTTAGAACATGGAATACATCACATATAACACAAGTTTTTTTCTTGTGCAGAAATTATGCAAATTAGATGAACCTTGATTTATTCAGTGCTACTTATACTCAGTAAGTGCATATGTCAATATGGCTTGGGCTGGAGGCTGAATTTATGAATCGATCTTCATGAAACTTCTTGGGTACCTTTGTTATCACCTTGGGATAGTAACAAGTGTTTTGGAGTGCTTTTGTTATCACTGTGCTATGAGAACAAATATTTTTGGGTTCAGTCAGACCCACTCTGGGACTCAAAGATTATTTTTTTTCTAGTTTATTATCTAACTGTCGCCCACCTTTACAATTCTTTACCTATACATTTGTTACAGGCTATGGTCAGCATTTATGTACAGACCGTTAGAATACTTTATATGTACCTTTGTTATCAGGTCATTACCTATATGTGTGTCATTGCTGTCTCACATACTATACATGTACATGTCTTACACAAGTTGAGCTACAGTGTCATTGACACTTTCATTTTTCTTTTCTTTCCTTGTACCTTTGCACTTACCATGTGTTGCATTTATTGCTACATTTTGGGAAATTTTATTGCATTTTCTGGTTTGCTCATTTTTGTCAACTAGTTCAAGAAAAAAATCTTTGGTAACAGCTTTACCACCCAACTTGATAACATTTCTTTTTTTGATTGACTGGACTGTCAGGGTTTGGAATTGTTTTGTTAAAAAATAGGTCTATTTCCGAAATTGATGAAGATGCTGATATGTGACATGTAACAATGGTTTATCAAGTATTTTTTTTTCAGCACAGACTTGTACGGCTTTGTTTGGAGCAAAGCAAAGACAGTTTTATTGAAGGCTGCTGGGTTGAATGACACAATGCCAGACTTCCTAAATACTGCTACTAAATTTGTGACATTCATGGATTTTATGTATGCTTTGCAAATAAGTTTGTACATATTGTATCTACTTATCTAATGGTTAAAGCATGTGGGAAGTGTGAGGTGGCAAGACTTAATAAAATTATGTGGTTTTCTTCTGCCCTGACTTAATGATTGACAGACCAATATGGGATTTGTGTCCGTCGAATAACAAGAGCACATGATCACATTCACTTAGTGGAACATGTTTTAGAAAATGATTTTGTAAAATTTCAAAGAAAATTTCCATATGTGACCACCCATTATGAGACATGTGTGAAGCCATGCCTGGCAAACAACCTTTCAAAAGTTCATTATTAACTTGTTTTCCTGGAAACACAATATACATGTATGGTGGAAGGGGCTGGTCAGTTGCATTTCCACACCCTAGAACTGTTCTCTTATTTCTCCCAGAAACAATGGAATTTATTTGTTTTCTGCGCACGGTAATCGCATTTGGTGGTGCGTGTTCCATTGAAAATCCTGTTTCATCAACATTGTAAATTCTGTGGGATTTGTCCATTAACAGGGTTTGATCCAGGTAAATTGGGAAAGGGGCCTTTTTCTTGGTCTTGGGAAAATTATCCAATTGTTCATCTTAACTTAAAATCAAGAATGTTTCCAGAGAAAGTACAGGTTAAAATGGGCATCATTTTAATAGAATTAACTATCAGAAGCGTACACTGGCTGCGTAACCAGATTATGATGTATAGTTTGAGGATAATAGTGTTTTGTACCAGAATTTGGGAATTTTATAGCATGTACCCTATTGGGAATGGGGCCTCGTTTTGGCCCCAAAAGGACCTTGATTAAACCATGATTAAGGAATATTTTTCAAGTGTTTATTTCAGCTGTTTAAAATAATTTTCAACAATCTCATTTGGGGTATTGTTAGCTATGGTAGTGTGCTCAAGCAAAGAGACACTGGCTTACACAATGTCAATTTTTAGTTTTGTTTCAGGAAGCTGTAGAACCATTTCTGCAAGAGTTTCTTATTTTGTCTCCTTTCTTCCAACTGCAGAATTTCCTCTGCCAATTTTCGGATACCCATCCTACCATACCCATATCTGCCATCTTTTCTACATGCTCTGTTAACGGTGATTCTTCTTCTCTTGTCAGTAGAGGTGATGGTCTAGATGAGTTTATCCCTTCACTGATTCTTCAGCTGGCCCTATCTCTCCCTGTGGGAACCCTGGGAAGTGAAGCAGTACTGTTTTTTGTTGTAAACAAGCTCTGTTTTGCTGGTAAAATAGGACCCAGTCACCAATGCTTGGGGTGGAAATCCTCTAGTCAAAACATGGCCTGAAAGTCCATAAATTAATTTTTAACTTTACTTGACAAAGTCAGGATAAGCTATTGCCATCACATGTGCTGAAGTCTGTCAGTCTGTTCACATTTTCCTGTAGCACAGGCTACACCCCGTAGTTCTTGTCTGATCGTCACAAAATTTAATATGCAGGTTTGAGGTCATGTCTGTATGAGAATTGTAACATGGTAGGATGACTCCATATGATGTCTAGATGAGAACTTCCCCATTTGATCGTGATCTGTCAAGCATGACGGCTGGCCGAGCGCAAAACACCAAAACCTTTAGCACAGTCTACAGGTCATATGTATGGTGGATTTCATTGTAACTTGGTACGATGACTCTGTTTCATGTCTAGATGAGAACTTCCCTTTTGGTCGCAATCTGTCAACCGTGATGGCTCCCAAAGCCTTTAGCACAATCTACAGGTCATATTTATGAAGGGATTTCATTGTAACTTGGTAGGATGACTCAGTATAATGTCTAGATGAGAACGTCTTATTTTGGCCATGATCGGTCAACCATGATGGCTGTACAGGCCTGTGACCTTGATTTGTTTAGCACAGTTTACAGTTCATATTTATGAAGTGATTTAATTGTAACTTGGAAGGATAACTCAATATGATGTTTAGATGAGACTTTCCTATTTTGGTCATGATCAGTCAGCCGTTACCACCATCTGGTCACATGACCTGGATTCATTCAGTACTGTCTACAGGTTCTTTTTATAAAGGGATTTAATTGTAACTTGGTAGGATAACTTGGTATGATATCTAGATGAGATTGTCCTATTTTGGTCATGATCGGTCAACCGTGACTGCCGAGCCATCATGTGACCAAGTTTCCTTTAGCAAAGCAGGCCTGTCATTTTCAGGAGAGCGATTTATTCGCTCGCCTTAACAAAATTTGAGGGGGGCAAAAAATAGCCCTTCTAGCCTCAGAAAATAATGATTACCACAACAGCCCATTCCTAAAACCCACAGGTTTTCATATCTCTGCTATGTTAG
This sequence comes from Pictodentalium vernedei, assembly GCA_031216915.1. NCBI lineage: Eukaryota > Metazoa > Mollusca > Scaphopoda > Dentaliida > Dentaliidae > Pictodentalium > Pictodentalium vernedei. Next base: position 251,054,703 of record CM062289.1, read on the forward strand.
TGGTCTCTGCAATATGGCCACACTGCCCCTCCCACACTTCGGTAAGGCCCGGAGGTGTAGGAGGGGCAGTGTAGCAGTCTCACAGAGACTACCTGGTTGGCAGCACCAAATAAAATGTACAAAGCCCACTAAGCAGAATTCATTAACTTCATTTTGCCACTTTTAGCTTTTGTAAGCTTGAGGATAGTTACATGTAATCACTCCCCTAGGCCATGTGAGGAGAGCGATTTTTAGCCCTCCTGCATAAGTGGCATTTTTAAGAATTCCAGGCCTGGCAAAGTCTACGAGTGATATTTATGAAGGGATTTCTTTGTAACTTGATAGGATGACTCGTTTTGGAATAATTTCACTGTAACTTGGTAACTTTGGTTGACATACATTAACTGTGAGGGACACTTTAACAGTCTACACCTCAAACTATTTTTATTTAAAACATAGCATACAGGGAACAGAAATTAACATATTCTCAATTATCACAATTCTTGTCTTATTTCATAATCCTTTCATAAACATTGAACATTATCCTTTTCATCAAACACAACACACAGTCAAGTTAAGCTACAGTGTCAATGACACTTTCATTTGGTTTGGTACATCTTTACGTACGGTAACGTACCAAACCAAAAAATTATATTGCAGACTTTCAGGCCATGTTTGGGCTAGAGGTCCTCTAAAATGGGCTACATGGGTATAAACGATTGATTAAACTTGTCTTTATCTCGATGTTGTGGTCATGATTATCCATTGTGCAGAAATATATGACCTTAAACACCAATGAATGAATGAATAAATGACCCATTCTCTCAAATACTGGTTCAGAACACCTCACAACACATGTATATTTGTTTCCCTTTTTACTCACTCATAGGTCTTTGATAAGTTCCATACAAGTATGTCCAATATCAGATCTTCGCCTTTAGTGGTTTGACCTGAAATGGCATATTATCAGTTCCAGTAATGAGGAATTAAACAGGAATAACAGATCCCCCCCGACCCACCATCCCAACCCATAGCATTATTGATTTTCTTGCATGTTGTAGGCTTTCAAAGATGGGCAACTGATGGTTATAGTGCCAAACTCTGAACCCCTTGATTAGTTAAATTATTTTCTGCAGGAGCGGATCTTGGAAATTTGAAAAAAATTTGATGTGGGGGGGGGGGGGGGGTATACCACAATACATGTATGTGCAGCATCATGTCAGCCATGCCGAGTTTAGAAAGCATCAGTGTGATTACAGGAATTTTTTTGTTTTGTTTCTAAATTGGAAAATAGATCTTTCGTTTTTAGCTCACCTGAGCGAAGCTCAAGGGGAGCTTTACTAATCACTTTCTGTCCGTCGTCGTCCGTCCGGCGTTAACATTTCATTATCGACTTCTCCTCCTAAACCACTAGCCCAATTTTATTCAAATGTTGGCTAAATGTTTATTACCTAATGCCAATTCAGATTTGTTCAAATGAAGTTGCCCCTCCTCCTGGGTGGTGCCACGCCCCCAAGGGGCACCAAAATCTTTGTAAATCTTCTTCTCATGAACCAGCAGTAGCAGAGACTTGATATATGGTGTGCAGCTTCCTTTTGAGGTGTAGACTCAGATTTGTTCAAGAGAAGTTTGTGGGGCTATACTTGGCGTCGTTATCGGAGGGCAATGTTGGGCGGTTAAAACCGCCCCCGGTTTTAACTGGCGGTTTTAACCGGTTTTAACCGCCCCGGTCAATACTCCCTCAAGTGGTCAATACTGGTCAATACTGGTCAATTGAAATTTTGTAAAAGACAATCAAGTAGTTTTAGTAAAAGAATGTCATATAATATTTGAAAAAACATTTTTTTTATTTATCTCAGTGGTATTTTTATATTAAAGTTGCTATTTATATGAAATATGAAAGAAATTGTATTGTATGTAAATCCTAATAAGGCTGAAAACTTAGTGGTCAATACTTGATACTGGTCTATTTAAATATTTTAAAATATTAAAAAGGTGGATAAAATTTTTAAAGTTTATGGAATAGTATTTGTGCATGTATCACAAATGTCATTTTTACAGGTAAATTACAGGTATCACACAGGTACATGTAAGTACATGACAATTAATTAAACACCTGGATGACAGATGGTCAATTAGAGATTTGATTGTTAAAACAACACCCCTTCAGTACAAGGAAAAGGGGTAATAAAAAAGTGGCTTTAATCCATTGTAATGTGATAATTTATAATTAAGGTAATAAAAACTTTTATAAGTTCTTTCATGTACTAGGTTGTCTAGACAAATTTTAGTCCAAATGCAGGAAATGGATTGTCCTCATGGATATACTCTTCATGGCTTCTTATATGTAGGGTTTCTTTATTTTTCTTTTATAATGAAGTCCAAAACCAACACTTTCATTCTCAGTTTTACACTGCTATTGAAAACGTCACTCAAAGAAAATTCACTGTTCACCAAGATGAAACCTAAAGATCCCATTTGGAACTTTTACAACTTAGGTGATTCCAGTAAAACAACTGCAACATGTAAAGACTGTAATGCTGTAGTCAGTGCCAAAGTACTCAGACTGAGGGCCCACAGAGAGAAATGTCCAGCATCAGCTAGACCTGTCAAGAGACCATTTGCAGATGTTGAGCAACATGATCCAGCACCAACCAGTACACCAGAGCCTGTAGCTAAGAAGCCTAAGCAGTCAAGCATGACCACATACAGTTTTAGCACAGACCAAACCATGTCTCGACAACTTGATGAGCAGATTGCCAAGCTATTCTACGCCTGCAACCTACCTTTCAAAATAGCAGACCATCCTGTATTTAAAGAAACCATCCAGATGCTACGACCAGGTTACAACCCACCCAACCGTAAAGAGGTAGGAGGCCAACTACTTGACCAAGTCCACGACAAGATAACAACAAAAGTCAGTGCTGAATTGAAAGATAAAGAAGTTGTACTTATCCAAGATGGTTGGAGTGATATCCACAACACACCAGTCATAGCCACCAGTCTTCAGTGTGAAGGAAAGTCATTCTTCCTATCAGCAGTTGACGCCGGCACCAACAAGAAGACAGCAGCCTACTGTACTTCAGTCGCAGAAGAAGCCATCTCTACAGCAACACAACAGTTTCAGTGTTCAGTTACTGGAGTAGTAACAGACAATGAGAAGAAGATGGTTGCCATGAAGCAGAACCTACAAGACAGCAATCCAGAGCTCACAGTCTACGGTTGCTCTGCACACTGGTTAAACCTACTGGGTCAAGACATTACACCTACACAAGTCATCAACCAAGTCGTCGAGATTAACAAGTACTTCAGAAATCACCATGTACCAGGTGCACTGTTGTCCGAGATTCCAGAGTCTGTGAAACCCCAACTACCAGCAGAGACTAGATGGAACAGCCAACTAACCTGTATTGACACATATATCAGAAACCGGCCATACATGCTGATGATTATTGCCAAGAATGAAGACGTCATAGATTCAAGAATTAGAAACCTGATCCACAACGTTGGTCTCTTCAATGAAGTGAAACACCTACAACTCCAACTGCAGCCTGTGTCGATTGCACTTGACAATCTCCAGTCAGATAGTTCTACGATTGCTGATGCCTGTGAGACATGGTTAGATCTGCTGAACAACCCAGACCTACAGACATACAAAGACAAAGTACGCAATAGATTCCAGCAAGCTATGACATCAACACATTTCCTGGCCAACATTTTGCATCCACAGTACAGAGGGAAGAGTCTACTTCCAGACCAGGTGTCCAGTGCACAAGATCTTCTGTTAACTACCAAGCCAGACATCCTACCAGACCTCCTTAGCTTCATGACTGACTCACTTCAGATTCCAGCAAGTCTCCTCCACTCAACTGTAATCACCAAGACCAGACCTACTGTTTGGTGGCTGAGTCTTAGCAGATCATCATCAGTAAACAGCGACTTATGTAATCTTGCACAGAAGATATTGAAGATGCCTTCAAGTTCTGCCTCTATTGAGAGAGTCTTCTCCAACTTTGGACTTATCCAGACCAAACTTAGAAATCGACTTGGTTTACAGAAAGCAGCAAAGCTAGTGTTCTGCTACAGGTACCTTAGAGGCAAAGAAGAGATTGACTGGTGAAACCAATGATACACTGCAAGATTTTTAACCTATCACTGTTGTATTTATATGATGAATTGTAAATTTATTTGTACATTTCAAGTATGTCTTAGTATAAAAAAAAAAAACAAAAAAAAAATATAAGAAAAAAAAAGAAAAGAAAAAAAGAAAGAAAAAAAAGACAAAAGAAAAAAAAAAAAAAAATATAAGAAAAAAAAAGAAAAGAAAAAAAGAAAGAAAAAAAGACAAAAGAAAATAAAAAAAAAAAAAATAAAGGAAAGGAAAAGAATTAAATATATAATACTAAAAAAAACTGTAGTGGTAGCCTGTAAGCCACCTGATGAGTACCCTTGGCAGGGACGAAACAGTTTTTCCTTTTTTTGTCTTATTGTAACATAAGATTCCCCACTTATTTAATAATCATTCTCTTGTATTATCATTGATTTTGTACTATAAACTTCTTAATGAATAAAATAATACTATTTTGATATCATTTGTATGTACATGTAACCTCTTTTGTCCCTCTACAATAATAGATTTATGATTTATAAAGTTCAATTGGTCAATAATCCAATCGACCAGTATTGACCAGTATTGACCGGTTAAAACCAGTATTGACCACTGGTCTGGTCAATACTAGTATTGACCGGTTTTTTGCCAACCTTGTCGGAGGGGCAAGGGGGCGCGGTGGCTCAGTTGGTAGAGGTGCAGGCTGCAAGCCGAGAGGTCCTCGGTTCGAATCCCACCTGCGGCAACCGCGTTGTGTCCTTGGGCAAGACACTTCACCCCGATTGCCTACATGGGGGCACGATGACGCTGTGTACTGAGGCGTACTGCACGTCGATGGTGCGCATGTCTTCAACCAATCTAACCCTGCCTGTGCTGTGGTGCAGAGTTCAGAGTTACGATGTTGGGGAGCTGACAGTTGCTCGTCGTTGCTCGGTGGTTCTCCCCGGGTACTCCGGCTTCCTCCACCCGTAAAACTGTCACGGTCACGATTAGCCATTGTGCATAAGTATGTGACCTTAAACACCAATAAAATAAATAAATAAATCGGAGGGGCAAAATTTTTTGCCCCGCCCAAAATTTCTATTTTCCAAACCGAGAGGCTGATTTGAACCAAATTTTATGTGAGGGCTTATTGGGTCATGAGTACTTGATTTATGCAAAAAAAAAAATTCCCGCAGCCCCGTGGGAACCGCAGGAGCTAAAAATAGAAAAAATTTAAAACGCCCATATCTCCAAAACTGCACGGCATTGAGAATTTTTATTTGGTGTGCAGCTTCCTTAGGACCAACAGAAAGGATTGGTAAAAAAAAATTGCCATCGGTTTTACCATAGGGTACAGTTTCGAGACTTTGAAAAAGTGCTGAGTCAGCACTTTTTAACACTGTAGGCAATGGGAAAAACATTAAAAAATATTCTTCTCCAGATCCAGAAGGCAGAATCTTTTGATATTTGGTATGCAACATTGTAGGGTGGATCTGATTCAAGTTTGTTCAAATCGGCCCCCTGGGTTCATATTTGGGCTCAGTATAGGAGCCCGATTTCGAACTTAGTGCATTTCAGGCAAATTTCTTAAAAAATCTTCTTCTCCAGATCCAGCAGGCAGAATCTTTTGATATTTGGTATGCAACATTGTGGGGTGGATCTGATTCAAGTTTGTTCAAATCGGCCCCCTGGGTTTATATTTGGGCTCAGTATAGGAGCCCAAATTTGAACTTACTGCATTTCAGGCAAATTTCTTTGAAAATCTTCTTCTCCAGATCCAGCAGGCAGAATCTTTTGATATTTGGCATGCAACATTGTAGGGTGGATCTGATTCAAGTTTGTTCAAATCGGCTCCCTAGATTCATATTTGGGCTCACTATAGGAGCTCGAATTCGAACTTAGTGCATTTCAGGCAAATTTCTTCAAAAATCTTCTTCTCCAGATCCAGCAGGCAGAATCTTTTCATATTTGGTAAGCAACATTGTGGGGTGGATCTGATTCAAGTTTGTTCAAATCGGCTCCCTGGGTTAATATTTGGGCTCAGTAAAGGAGCCCGATTTCGAACTTAGTGCATTTTAGGCAAATTTCTTAAAAAATCTTCTTCTCCAGATCCAGCAGGCAGAATCTTTTGATATTTGGTATGCAACATTGTAGGGTGGATCTGATTCAAGTTTGTTCAAATCGGCCCCCTGGGTTTATATTTGAGCTCAGTATAGGAGCCCGATTTCGAACTTAGTGCATTTAGGCAAATTTCTTAAAAAATCTTCTTCTCCAGATCCAGCAGGCAGAATCTTTTGATATTTGGTATGCAACATTGTGGGGTGGATCTGATTCAAGTTTGTTCAAATCGGCTTCCTAGATTCATATTTGGGCTCACTATAGAAGCTCGAATTTGAACTTAGTGCATTTCATGCAAATTTCTTAAAAAATCTTCTTCTCCAGATCCAGCAGGCAGAATCTTTTCATATTTGGTAAGCAACATTGTGGGGTGGATCTGATTCAAGTTTGTTCAAATCGGCCCCCTGGGTTTATATTTGGGCTCAGTATAGGAGCCCAAATTTGAACTTAGTGCATTTCAAGCAAATTTATTAAAAAATCTTCTTCTCCAGATCCAGCAGGCAGAATCTTTTGATATTTGGTATGCAACATTGTGGGATGGATCTGATTCAAGTTTGTTCAAATCGGCTTCCTAGATTCATATTTGGGCTCACTATAGAAGCTCGAATTCGAACTTAGTGCATTTCAGGCAAATTTCTTAAAAAATTTTCTTCTCCAGATCCAGCAGGCAGAATCTTTTGATATTTGGTATGCAACATTGTGGGATGGATCTGATGCAAATTTGTTCAAATCGGCTCCCTAGATTCATATTTGGGCTTACTATAGAAGCTCGAATTCGAACTTAGTGCATTTCAGGTAGAGATGGGCAATATACCGAAAAACTGAACCGATACCGATATCATGGGGACACCGAAAAACCGAACCGACCCAATCTTTGAATACCGAAACCAATGGTATTTTCAATTTTCCTTGTGCATTCGCTATTTATAAGGCCTTGATGAGGACTGATAGCAGTTGAAGTGTTCATTTTATTTTTCAGTTTTGTTAAGCCATAAGGACCAGGGCAGTTGTACTAAATTATCAATAGTCTACGACCTGTACATGTTCAGTTGCTTAGCAGTGATTTCTAGCCAAGTCTTGGCTGCCTGTTAAGGCAGCCAAGACTTGGCTAGAAATCACTGACCAGATAATTTTACTACTGTCATCAGGCCCACGTAAAGATGACATCTTCAGGACACACATTCTATGATTACAGACACCTTAAGTGGAGCTTGAAAAGTTAAGGCGTATTTAGAACAAGTCACCAAATTACTGCAGATATGATCTGTGCTGACAAAAGAATGACAATGTTGAGCCCATCAACAATGACATGTGTAGCACTATGATAGAATGGTACAAGAACAACTTATTCTGTATTTTTCTGACATGGATTCCCCTTTGGTACTATCAGTGAATCTGAAGTCACATACCGAATACCGAACCGATACCGCGGTATGCCCACACAAAAATACCGAAACCGATATCGAACTCAAAATTCCAATACCGCCCATCTCTAATTTCAGGCAAATTTCATAAAAAATCATCTTCTCCAGATCCAGCAGGCAGAATCTTTTGATATTTGGTATGCAACATTGCGGGGTGGATCTGATTCAAGTTTGTTCAAATCGGCCCCCTGGATTCATATTTGGGCTCACTATAGAAGCTTGAATTCAAACTCAGTGCATTTTGGGCAAATTTCTTCAAAAATCTTCTTCTCCAGATCCAGCAGGCAGAATCTTTTGATATTTGGTATGCAACATTGCAGGGTGGATCTGATTCAAGTTTGTTCAAATCGGCCCCCTGGATTCATATTTGGGCTTAATATAAAAGCCCAAATTCGCACTTAGTGCATTTCGGGCAAATTTATTAAAAAATCTTCTTCTCCAGATCCAGCAGGCAGAATCTTTTGATATTTGGTATGCAACATTGTGGGGTGGATCTGATTCAAGTTTGTTCAAATCGGCTTCCTAGTTTCATATTTGGGCTCACTATAGAAGCTCGAATTCGAACTTAGTGCATTTCAGGCAAATTTCTTAAAAAATCTTCTTCTCCAGATCCAGCTTCAGAATCTTTTCATATTTGGTAAGCAACATTGTGGGGTGGATCTGATTCAAGTTTGTTCAAATCGGCCCCCTGGGTTTATATTTGGGCTCCGTATAGGAGCCCAAATTTTAACTTAGTGCATTTCAGGCATATTTCTTAAAAAATCTTCTTCTCCAGATCCAGCAGGCAGAATCTTTTGATATTTGGTATGCAACATTGTGGGGTGGATCTGATTCAAGTTTGTTCAAATCGGCCCCTTGGGTTTATATTTGGGTTCAGTATAGGAGCCCAAATTTGAACTTAGTGCATTTCAGGCAAATTTCTTTGAAAATCTTCTTCTCAAGATCCAGCAGGCAGAATCTTCTGATATTGGGTATGCACCATGCTGAGGGGGGTGAGATTCAAGTTTGTTCAAGCCAAGTCCCTGGGTTCATATTTGGGCTCACCGTGGTAGCCCGAATTATAACTTAGTTCAAAATGAGGAATTTTTAGCTCACCTGAGCGAAGCTCAAGGGGAGCTTTACTAATCACTTTCTGTCCGTCGTCCGTCATCGTCCGTCCGGCATTAACTTTACATTATCGACTTCTCCTCCTAAACCACTAGCCCAATTTTATTCAAATGTTTGGCTAAATGTTTATTACCTAATGCCTATTAAGATTTGTTCAAATGAAGTTGCCCCTCCTCCTGGGTGGTGCCACGCCCCCAAGGGGCACCAAAATCTTTGTAAATCTTCCTCTCATGAACCAGCAGTAGCAGAGACTTGATATATGGTATGCACCTTCCTTTTGAGGTGTAGACTCAGATTTGTTCAAGAGAAGTTTGAGGGATAATATTTGGCATTGTTATGGGAGGGGCAAAAATTTTGGCCCCGCCCCTAATTTCTATTTTCTGAACCGAGAAGCCGATTTCAACCAAATTTTATGTGAGGGCTTATTGGGTCATGAGTACTTGATTTATGCACAAAAAAAATTCCCGCAGCCCCGTGGGAACCACAGGGGCTAAAAATAGAAAAAATTTAAAACGCCCATATCTCCAAAACTGCACGGCACTGAGAATTTTTATTTGGTGTGCAGCTTCCTTAGGACCAACCAGAAAGGATTGGTAAAAAAAAATTGCCATCGGTTTTATCATAGGGTACAGTTTCGGGACTTTGAAAAAGTGCTGAATCAGCACTTTTTAACACTGTAGGCAATGGGAAAAACATTAAGGACTCTTCTTTTCTGATTTACCAGTCAGAATCCTTTCATATTTGGTATACAACATCTCTAGGGGGGGGGGGGGGGGGGGCAGATTCAAGTTTGTTCAAATTGAGTCCCTGGGTTCATATTTGGGCTCCCTATAGGAGTCCAAATTTTAATTTGGTGCAATTTGAGGATTATTCTTTAAAAATCTTCTTCTTCAGATCCACCAGGTAGAATTCTTTCATATTTGGTATACAACATCTCTAGGGGGCTCAGATTCAAGATTGTTCAAATCGAGTCCCTGGGTTTATATTTTGGCTCCCTATGGGAGCCTGAATTTTAACTTAGTGCAATATGAAGATTATTTTTTTAAAATCTTCTTCCTCAGATCCACTGGCCAGAATCTATTCATATTTGGTATACAACATCTCTAGAGGGGTCAGATTCAAATTTGTTTAAATCGAGTCCCTGGGTTCATATTTGGGCTCCCTATGGGAGCCCAAATTTTAACTTGGTGCAATATGAGGATTATTCTTTAAAAATCTTCTTCTTCAGATCCACCGGGTAGAATTCTTTCATATTTGGTATACAACATCTCTAGGGGGCTCAGATTCAAGATTGTTCAAATCGAATCCCTGTGTTCATATTTGGGCTCCCTATGGCAGCCCAAATTTGAACTTAGTGCAATATGACGATTATTCTTTAAAAATCTTCTTCTTTATATCCACCAGTCAGAATTCTTCCATATTTGGTGTACAACATCTCTAGGGGGGTCAGATTCAAGTTTGTTCAGATCGAGTCCCTGGGTTGATATTTGGGCTCTCTATGGGAGCCCAAATTTTAACTTAGTGCAATATGAGGATTATTCTTTACAAATCTTCTTCTTCAGATCCATCAGGCAGAATTCTTTCATATTTGGAATACAACATCTCTAGGGGGATCAGATTAAAGTTTGTTCAAATCGAGTCGCTGAGTTAATATTTGGGCTCCCTATGGGAGCCCAAATTTTAACTTGGTGCAATATGAGGATTATTCTTTAAAAATCTTCTTCTTCAGATCTATCAGGTATAAATTTTTCATATTTGGTATACAACATCTCTAGGGGGGTTCAGATGCACATTTGTTTAAATCGAGTCCCTGGGTTGTTATTTGGGCTTCCTATGGGAGCGTGAATTTTAACTTAGTGCAATATGAGGATTATTCTTTAAAAATCTTCTTCTTCAGATCCACCAGGCAGAATTCTTTCATATTTGGTATACAACATCTCTAGGGGGAGGGGGGGGGGGGGGGGGGGGTCAGATTCATATTTATTCAAATCGAGTCCCTGGGTTGATATTTGGGCTCCATACGGGAGCCCAAATTTTAACTTAGTGCAATTTGAGGATTATTGTTTAAAAATCATCTTCTTCAGATCCACCAGGCAGAATTCTTTCATATTTGGTATTCAACATCTTTAGGGGGTTCAAATTCAAATGTGTTGAAATGGAGTCCCTGGGTTGATATTTGGGCTCTCTATGGAGCCCGAATTTTAATTTGGTGCAATATGAGGATTATTCTTTAAAAATGTCCTTCCTCAGATCCACCAGGCAGAATTCTTTCATATTTGGTATACAACATCTCTAGGGGGGCTAGATTGACGTTTGTTCAAATCGATTCCCTGGGTTCATATTTGGGCTCCCAAAATATCCATATTTGGTATACAACATCTCTAAGGGAGTCAGATTCAAGTTTGTTCCAAACAAGTTCCCGTGCTGACAATTGGGCTTCCTATAGGAGCCTATATTTTTTAAAAATCCTCTTCAGATCCATCAGTCAGAATTCTTTCATATTTGTATACAACCTCTGTAAGGGGGGGGGGGTGTGTCATCTCTATTCTGAAATTCTGCATTAACAGTAATATGTGTAGAATGTGATTGGGGGGGGGGGGGGGGGGTGGGGGGGGGTGCTCAATTCTGAAATTTGGCATTCACAGTAATATGCCAAAATTGTGTGGTTATTCCCCTGTGGAAGGGGAACATCACAATTTTGCCATGTTACTATCAATGCTGTGTTTAAGAGCTTGCGTTTTAGAATCATGACCAGGCTGATTGATACATTTAGGCCTGATAAATGGGGCCACCATTCCTGATTTGTACTGTTCAGAGGTGATTTCTCATATTACATATATTGGAAACCAGCCTTGAGCCACTCCAACTGATCAGCCTTTCGAAGGGGGGGGGGGGGGGGTGGAGCTCATTACCAGGCTAGGGCCTGGTGAAAATGCAAGCCCTGGTGTTTGAAGATTGAGTTAATTTGCATCAAATCCCTCATTGGTGTGATGTCGCCAGTTTTAGGTAAGTGCTTCTCAATGGACAGGCATGAGGATTTCACGGTAACGATCGTTCCGCTACCGTGTCGTTACCGACACTGTCATTTGCCAGTAACAATTTATCGTTGTCGATGTTCAACTTTTCTGAACAACCAGCCCCTAAAAACAGGTGTTCAGAAATGAAAACGTGATAATTAAAATTAAAACAAAATGATTACAACCCTGATATTTGAGAAGTAATTATTAATATGATCACGACTATGCTTTATAAATATATTGGTTCAACAAAACATGTTTATTTATCATTCATAATACCTGGCATCATCAGAAGTTGAAAATGTTTTGTAAAATCGATTTTCTGAATGTTGACAAGGGAGGCAACTCTGATTTTATAAAATCTCAATTGTACATCGATAATTTCGTTTTTATGTTCCGACAACTTTTGCACAATATTTGCATTCAGTTTTGGCGTAAATACGGAAGAAGATTGTTTTCATTTATTATTTTATGCTCCCCCCCACCCCCACAGCAACACACCAGACATTTTTAAACAGACTATATTGGAAGAGTGTTTCAAGGGATGGATTGATGTTTTGACCGACATAGGGCCTACTTATGTCGGGGACTGGACATTTCGCCAGAAGGAAAAATTGGACAGTTCGCCGAACATTTGGACATTTTGCCGGAAAAAGACTGGACTTTTCGCCAAATTTTTGGAAACTTCGCCGAAACTTTGGACACTTGGCCGAAAAAAGACTATTCGCCGGAAAATATCAGACAGTTCGCCGAAATAAATTTTCCCGCAAAGTATCTTGATATTTTCCGGCGAATGGTCTTTTTTCTCCCGTGGACGTACCAAACCAGAAAATTATATTATGGACTTTGGATCCAAGTTTGGACTACACAGGAGGTTGATCGTCTGAATGAGACTGATTCACTTTGCCTTATCTAACGATACATTTGGGGATGCCCCCCTCCCCCGCCCCTCCTTGCGGTACAGGCCTGCATTGACAAATGCTGTGGGAGTGGAGGAGGGATGTTTTGTCTGAACATATCAGGTAATTTTCACGCTTCCTATTGACTTCTATGTAACCACGTTTTTGTGCGTGTGTGTTTGGGGGGGGGGGGGGGGGTATTTTATCATTATATGTAAGTTTGTTTAAATGGCAAACTATAATAGCTTCGAAGTGTCTATTTTTAAAATTTCATGTTCCGGCAAACTGTCTTTTTTATTGGAGAAAAAAAATTGAAGAAAAAAAAAATGGCGAATTGTCACTTTTAGAAATTTAGGCCTAATGTTCAGGCGAACTGTCTTTTTTAATCGAGAGAAAAAAACTTTCGGCGAAATGTCTTTTTTAAAAAATTTAAGTTCCGGCGAACTGTCTTTTCCGGCGAAATGTACTTTCGGCGAAAAGTCCAGTATCCCTTATGTCAGTTTCCCATTTCAGGTCGAGAGTACCTGTACAAAATGTAAACAACAATGTGGTTTTCTAATTTTTTATTTAATAAAATGACGATCAAATCGTGAAATCTGAATGCGAAACGAATGTATAAGATACTGATGTGAATTTGTAAAGCAAATTCTATAATTTGGAGGGGGGCTTTCACAGAGGCGTAACATACCCACTAGATACTTATTTAAATGTCTTCTGTTCCGACGCATCCCAAAATAACCTGCAAGCATTGTTACTCGTCTTTAAGCCCACCCCAACTTTTTAATTTATCCACTGCAAGCACCCCTGGGCTTAAACACGCATGAGGACGGTATAAATGGTTGGTTGAACAAAATCGTTCATTGGTACTGATAGGATAAAATCGTTACCGATAAATAAAAAATAAGAACGAAAAATCTTTGCCGATCGTTACCGAGGCTCCAAAATCATGGTAACAACAAATCGTTTCCCATGATTTTTGAAATCCTCATGCCTGAATGGAAGTTTATGGAACAGACGTCAGAATCTCACTCTTTACTCAAGAGAAAGCAGCACTTATAACATGTCACAGGTTGAGTATACTAATGAAAGGAAAAGCAAATCAAATTATGTCTAATTTTCACCCCAGGATATCATAGCACTACAGGATAAGCATTTGGCCTTCTCGTCAATGGAAGTTTCAATGGTAAACAAATCCCATATTTTACTGTATTTTGGTGGTAATTTTTAGACTCTGTGTTCTACTTTCTGCCAAAGCTGCAATGTCATGATTCATGAACGTATTTATTTGTAAAGTTGATAGAATCTTAGACAAAATTTGCAGAAAAGATCTACTATAGAAGGGGTGGTATCCAGGGTGAACCGTTTACCCAAATCTAGCAGTACTAATGCATTATTCACACAAATCTCCATTCAAATTTTATGACCCCTCATTGGAACACATGCATTCAGCTCATTCCAACAAAGGTCATATGCCATGTTTTCGAGACAAAAGAATAAAAATTTTAGTTATTCATGAAATTTTTAGGCAACTGTTGTCTGTTATTCACATTGCTTCATGAAATTTCAGTACTTTTAGAAGTTACCTCAGTAATCAAGGGTTAATTCCCCTTAATTAAATGTCGCCTCTAAAAAACAACCACTTTCCATATCTTACCTTTTTACCAGCATAACTGCCAAAACTTGTCAGCATTCTTTGCAAAAATCGCTATTCAAATTTTAATTTTTGTCTCTTAAACATACATGTACTTATCGCTTGTAAATACCCCATTGGAATGAGCTTTTTGAGCTCATTCCAATGAGAGGTCGCACACCATGCTTTTTGAGTCAAAAAAGCAATTTTTTAGTTATTCCAGAATTTCGTACGTAAAACACAGCTTTATGACTTCACATTAAAATGAGTTCTCTAAGCTTGTTCCAATCAACATTCACGCACTATGTCTTTCACACAAAAAATAAAATTTTCCATTTATTCAGGAATTTTGTTTGCAAGAACACTCTTACCCCCCCCCCCCCCCCCCTCCCCCCCTCCCCCCCCCCCCCCCCCCACACACACACACACAAACACAGACACACACATCTAAAAGTTCGTCAGCAAAAAAACAGTTACTTCAATTTTTAAATGCATTATAGGAACAACTTGCCTAATCAAATTTAAATACTTTTGCATAATTCTGTATCTAGAACAAACCATTTACCATATCTTTACGCAAAATTCTCCAGCATCATTCACAGAAAAACACCATTATTTATATATTCACATTTCTGTCTCAAAAATATACCTGATCTTCCCATACCCCTATTGGAATAAGCTGTTTGAGCTTGTTCCAATGATGATAAAAAAAACTAATATTTTGGAAAATTTGTGAAAATTTTTGTTTTCTTGCATGCAAATATATACATGTAGCACATGGAAGATATCCACAGTTGGGGAGAGATGTCCAAGGCTATCTCTTCACATAACTTGTTTGTGCTTCATGCTAAACCAGTTTGTCTGCAGAGATAAATTTGCTTTATTAAAAATCATTGGAGATTGGCCACACACCAATGATTTTAAATAAAACTAATTTTAGGTAACAAATGTTGAACTTCAAACAAAATCTATCACTCAACCAGTTAATGTTGATGAGGCATGACATGGTGAAGGTGACCTAAAATACTTCTTAGAGTCACTTTGTCAGGTGAGCGATTAAGGCCACGTGGGGCCTCTTGTTTTTTCTATTCTAGAGCCTTTGAAAGACATTCGAGTTACACTGTACTGCACCGTTAATGCGATTAATGATTCTGCCACCAGTCGCTAGCTGCACTGGTTAACTAGGGGCTCCATGTATCCAGATAACATACATGTATATCATCTGTCATAGCCATACAAATATTTTTCTCGGGCTGAAAACCATTGGAACGCTGACAAAATGTAGCCATGCTGTACATCACCATTGAATCCATTTGGTATTCGGCTGCATTTCACATCATTGAATTCCTGTCATTTTAATGACTGGTGTCTGAAGGCAGTGGCAGCCTCGTATATGCATTGCTATTGGCAATTAGTTTTGTTGCGAATTCACCACTGTGCAGACAAAGGAATGGGTGACAAAATTTAATTTACAATAAACTTTCAGGGAAACATATCCTATCCCCTTCCCCTGACCGGGTGACCCCCACAGACACATGCACATTTACAGGATCTTCCACTTCCTAGAGATGAAATAAAAAGATGCAATTAGATTGAACGATATTACAAACAATGTAACAAACAACATGTATTCTTCCAAGAATATTTTGAATGGAGAGCTTCAAAAACAAAATGCCATACATTAAAATTTTAATGTTGAAGTTCTCATTTGCAAAAGAAACTGATGTCCAATTACGTTTCCGTAGATTGAATATTGAATAAATCCCCTCTTCTCTTCTGAATTGACGTACCAGTACCTGTCAGTCATTTGCTGGCGCAGACGATTTACATATTCATCTGTTCAGTTTCTTTTTTTTTAAGTTATCAGCTTTGTATTTTTACACACCAAATAACAATATTTTGAGGGTAAATTGTATTCTTTACAAAAAACAATTTACAAAATATAATTACCTGTTTTTGACACATTTCTATCCAAAAGATTTTGATGACAATGAACCATGTGTTTTGTTTTTGTTTTGTTGTAATTTGAAAATAACAGGTTAAAAGACGCAATTCCTGAAAACTGGTTATTCTCGAAAACTGGTTAAATGACATGACATGTCTGGTCGGCCATCCTTGCTAAATTATTCTGGCCTGGGCATCGCATACACGGCATTGAATGATTGTGTTTGAAAATACCACATTCAAAGTAACCATTTCTTTGTTTTTCAGTAGCAATGGCATAGAAAAGCGGGGTTGGTGTATTTATCTTCCCTTCCCCCCTAACCCCCCCCCCCCCCCCCCCCCCTCCAAAAAAAATTGCTACATGTAAAGCTAAGGTTAATTTCTCATCTGATTTAAACGTTCATTGCACAAGAATCTTTATTAGCTTCTGTAAAATAACATGAACAAGAATAGAAGTGCTTATATGTGTGGATCGTTTTGCCACAAAGTTAGCGTTATATTACATGTATTCAATAATGGGTGGGTTTGTGGGCCAGAGAAATCCTGTTTGAAACTTCTGGGAAGCCACCACATTACTTGTTTTAACCATAGATTTTGAAAAAAACTTTCTCAGAGAGGGCTCCCCATTCCTTCCTCCACTCATGCTCTCCCCTGCCTGATGACGTGCCATGGATCCCCCGGTTCATCCACTAGAAAGTCCCCCCCCCCCCCACCCAATATCCCAATATTATTTTCTTGCTACATCCATGTGCAGTAGGTGGACATTTTAGCACCTTTGAACATCTCCACTCTACTTGCTTATCTTGGTATCTTTTCAAGGTGAAGACTGGTAAGTACATGTAGTTGGTACTTTCAGCAAGCTTTTGTGAACTTCTCTGCGTTCCATGAAGAATAATTAGGCTTTCCCAAACCCAGTTTGGGAAAGACTCTTGTTATTCTTCTTTTTCAAAATTTTTCTTCTCTATTTTTTTTTATATTTTTATTTTTATTTTTTTTGTTTGTTTTTAGGCTTTCTCAAACCCAGTTTGGGAAAGACTATTGTTATTCTTCTTTTTCAAAATTTTTCTTCTCTATTTTTTTTTTTTTTTTTTTAGGCTTTCCCAAACGTGTATTTTCAAAATATTCTGCCAAAACCTTCAAAATTTCACCATTTTTTGAATGTCTCAAAATTATTTACAGTTATTTAGCTCAAATTTTCCACACATTTAGAGCATAATATGATACACCACAATCACCACTCAGATCTTTCAACTTTAACCCCCACTGGCCAAAAATGACATGCATATAGAATTTTTCTTTAAAATTGACCAAATTCAAGGGCAAATTGCTCTAATAACAAGGTTGTTGTAACAATTATTTTGGTTTGGATATAGATGCAACAATGATTGCAGAAGAAAGTTACTGTTTACTTTTTAATCTCAGATTTAACCCCCAAGCACAATGAGGGTGAGAATAAGAGTACCGTTTGAAAATGCCAAAATTAGCCAACTTTGGTTGCTTTTTCCATCATTTTGGAAAGGGGTTAATTTCAAACACTTTTCGTGTACGTATTCACAATTGACTACCAAGCATATTTGCTCTTGTAAATTTAGTTGTAAAGTTTAACCCTATCCCATTCTGGTTGCATAAAAGTAGGTACCGTCCAAAAAAACTCCAATTTTTTCAGAATTTGGTAAGTTTAGGTGACGATTTACTCCAATTTCAATTGCTTGAGCTCTGAATGTTTTCTATAGCTGCTTGCCGAAGTCAAAGTATGACAAATTTTGTTCTATATGTTATTATTAAAAATTTAACCCTTGGCAGATTTGAGACTTCCCATAAGGGTACTGTCAGAATATTTGTTATTTTCGCCAACTTCAAGAGCAATTTTTTTCTAATTACAAGGCAATTGTAATAATTATTTTGGTATGGCTAGATGCAACAATGATTGTGGAAGAAAGTTACTGTTTACTTCTTAATCTCAGATTTAACCCTCTAGCACAATGAGGGCGAGAATAAGAGTACCGTTTGAAAATGCCAAAATTAGCCATTTTTGGTTGCCTTTTCTATCATTTTGGAAATGGTTAATTTCAAATACTTTTCATGTACGCAGTCACAATTGACTATCAAGCATATTTGCTGTTGTAAGTTTGGTTGTAAAGTTTAACCCTATGCTCGTTCTGTTTGCATTAAGATAGGTGCAGTCAAAAAAAAACCTCTCGTTTTCAGAATTTGGTAACCTTAAGTGACAATTTACTCCATTCCTAATTGATTGAGCGCTGAACATTTTCTCTGGCTGTATGCAGCAGTCATAGTATGACAAATTTTGTTTTATATGTCATTATTAAAAGTTTAACCGTTGGCAGATTCGAGACTGCCCATAATTTATGGGTATGGTCGGAATAATTTTAATTTTCATAAAATCACTGAATATTGATAAGCGTGCAGTGGTAGTTTGGAATAGAATATCCGAAAATGCTTTCGAAATTCTGATTCACAGTTCAATTCCAAGAATATTTTCTGTTATAAGGTTGCTGTAAAGTTTAACGCAATTCCTGTCTCAGATGCATAATGGTAGATGTCGTCGAAAAAAACTCATTTTTTCAGAATTTTGTAGGTTTAAGTGACAATTTACTCGATTCCTAATTCATTGAGCGCTGAATGTTTTCTATGCCTGCATGCAGCAAGCATAGCATGACAACTTCTATTTTATACTTCATTATCAAAAGTTTAACCCTTGGCATATTTAGGAGTTCCCATGTGGGTATAGTCGAAATAATTGTTATTTTCGTAAAATCAATCCCTGAATATATTGGTAACCGTGCGGTGGCCTTTCAGTGGTGCTACATGAACCCGCAAATAGTTAAGGTTGAAAAGTTCCTCAAATAGACAAATATAATACCTAACTCAGCCGGTGACAGGTAAATAATGAATGGAAAAGTCGTTGAGTTGAGAATAAAGTAGGGACGAATCGTGCCCTCGGTTTCCACCTGATCCATGGTATTTCCACGCGGTCTCGGCACTTGACAAAGGTACTAAACTGTCGGGCAGGGACAGTAGGAAACATTCTGAGAATTTCAAGTTGCTGCCTTGCATGATCGGGACATAATTGGAATATATCCGACATTGTATCTGTCGGATATATTCCAATTATGTCCCGATCACTTCACCCCGACTGTCCGCATGGGGGCACCATGACGCCGTGTACTAAGGCATACTGCACGTTGATGGTGCGCATGTCTTCAACCAATCTAACCCGGCCTGTGCTACAGTGCGGAGGCACTATGTTGGGGAGCTGGCAGCTGCTCGCCATTGCTCTGGGTGCTCCGGCTTCCTCCACCCATACAACTGTCACCAACATAATATGACCTTGGCTGTTAATGTGTCGTTAAAACCTAATAAATAAATAAATAAATCTAGTTCCAGTTTTGCTCTTAAAAATATCAGTACCGTCAGACAAAATTCATTTTATAATTAATTTCATACTTTTCTGTACTCACCTTCCCTGAGTAAGATTGGTATACCTTTTCAATCTCAGATTTAACCCTCAAGCACATTGAGAGTGAGAATAAGTGTACCATTTGGAAATACCCAAATTATCCAACTTTGGTTACTCTCTACTATCATTTTGGAATGGGTTAATTTGAGACACTTTGCTTTGCAGTATGCAGAGATGTTTAATCAATAAATCCGGCTTTAGTTATGTTGTGGAACTTAATAAAACATGTGCTTTGGCCACTTAAAAATAGCACTGTCTGCAAAAAATGACTTTGAGTTAATACTCCTTTGTCCAAAAACAAAAAGGAAAGATCTCTTTGAGATTTTCATAACTGCTTTCACAAATCAATAGGGAACAAATTTTGTGTTATATGTTTTGGTGTTCCGTGTTATCCAACACCAGTTTGGCCGTACAAATATGAATATCGCCAGGAAAGAAAGCACATTTTCTCAGTGGTAGACTGTTTGACTTCTATGATAGAGGTCCCGAGTTTGATCCCTATCTGGGACGACCCACGTAATGTCCTTGGGCAAGGCACTTTATCCCGGTTGCCAACATGGGGGCACGATGATGCCATGTACTAAGGCGTACTGCATGTCAATGGTGCATATATCTTCAACCGCTGGTACCCTGCTTCAGTGGAGCTTGAACATAATTAGAATGTTGAGCTGACAGTTGCTCGTCGATGCTCAGTGGTTCTCTCTGGGCCCTCCGACTTCCCCCACCCGTAAAACTGTCACGGTCACAATTAGCCATTGTGGATAAGTATGTGACCGTAAACACCAATAAATAAATACCGTCGGGGAAATCCTCTGTGAAATCCTTCTGTCAATGAATAGCAAAGTAGTAATGTAATGCAAGAAATATTAACAAGCTGTTCAACATCCCTTTAATCAACTCATTTTGACTTGAACTGTACCCATCACTGTGTATACTAGCTCTCTAGATGGTTTAAACCATATCAAATAAACAACTAATTTGTGTGTGACAGTAACTCACATTACATGTATTTCATTGTATCAGAAACAGATATGTTGGAAAAATTGTGAAATCATGGAGTTGGAAGCTTACCCTCGTTTGTTGACAAATCCCACACATTCACAAACAGACAAAATGATAGAGAATAAATTTATTATTCATATTTAAGGTCACTTTCAGCATCTACAGGTATATCATGACCATATTATAGGTATTTATTCAAGTCCAGGTATTCATTGCATTGGCGTACAGGGCTATTTTGCAGGGGGGCGTGGGGGGGGGGGGATGAACCCTTTTAGCCCGAAAAAGTTGAATCTCAAGAGGAAATGCCTAATGTGGGTATGGGAGGGAGGGGGAGGGGGGTCTCCCCCCATTGAGTACCTGGAGAGAACCACCTAGCAATGGCAAGCGACTCAGACTCCCCAGCATACTAACTCCACAAAAGCAGGGTTAGCATTGGTTGAAGACAAGTGCACCCTCAAAGAACCCTTAGTACACATTGCCATCATGAACCCCCCCCTGCCCCCCCCCCCCCCCCCCCCTCCCACGTGGGAAATGAAATTTGTATGTTCAAAGTGTCTTGCTCAAGGACACAATGTGGTTGCCACACAGGATTCGAACCAAGGACTTCTTGGATTGCAACAATCATCTCTACCTTCTGAGCCACCGTGCTCCCGTAATATGTAGTAATAGAGCTCTGTATGTGTACTTGTGTGAATATAAATGAACAATATTAACGTGGATACAGTTCCACTGAATCACCTTGTACAGTATAATGAAGTGATGAGATAGGAAAACAACATTTTGTGTGGAAAACCAAAATGGTTTGTGGTCTTTTCTGGCAACTAAATTGTACGAGATGTTCTGGGATATTGCCCGAAAAATCGGCTCCTTTCTGACTCAGGGGTGGGTTGGGGCACAGTCCTTCATGAAACCATGGCCCGTACGCCCATAATTCATATGTACTAATTTTTTCCAAAGCACAAAGGACATCGCTTGTTTTGCTTTCTATGAAAATATTCTGTAATTACTGAAGAGCAAATTTTGTGTTAAATGTTTTGGTGTCCTGCTGTATCTCAAATATCTGTTTTGGCTGCATAAAAACTAGCAGGCATCACAAAAACTTTGATTTCCACTAAATTATCTGTTTTCAAAACTGATCGATAGTTTTGTGTACAATACAGTTTGCCTTTTCAGATTAAAAAGTTGGGAAAGCCCGTAATTTGTCCAACAAATTACAATTCACTAGTTTTATTTCTTTTTTTCCTCCCTGAATTTTGTCTGTTGAACTGCTCAAAAACAAGCTGTACGATTTTGACCAAATTTGGCACACTTATGCAATGTCATAAAATCTCGTGAAATGCGGTATCGTCATATCTGTGAAAGCACGTATTTTCAAAATATTCTGCCAAAACCTTCAAAATTTCACCATTTTTTGAATGTCTCAAAATTGTTTACAGTTATTTAGCTCAAATTTTCCACACATTTAGAGCATAATATGATACACCACAATCACCACTCTGATCTTTCAACTTTAACCCCCACTGGCCAAAAATGACATACATATAGAATTTTTCTTCAAAATTGACCAAATTCAAGGGCAAATTGCTCTAATAACAAGGTTGTTGTAACAATTATTTTGGTTTGGATAGATGCAATAATGATTGCAGAAGAAAGTTACTGTTTACTTTTTAATCTCAGATTTAACCCCCAAGCACAATGAGGGTGAGAATGAGAGTACCATTTGAAAATGCCAAAATTAGCCAACTTTGGTTGCTTTTTCCATCATTTTGGAAAGGGGTTAATTTCAAACACTTTTCGTGTACGTATTCACAATTGACTAACAAGCATATTTGCTGTTGTATGTTTAGTTGTAAAGTTTAACCTTATCCCATTCTGGTTGCATAAAAGTAGGTACCGTCCAAAAAAACTCCAATTTTTTCAGAATTTGGTAAGTTTAGGTGGCGATTTACTCCATTTTCAATTGCTTGAGCTCTGAATGTTTTCTATAGCTGCTTGCAGCAGTCAAAGTATGACAAATTTTGTTGTATATGTTATTATTAAAAGTTTAACCCTTGGGAGATTTGAGACTTCCCATAAGGGTACTGTCAGAATATTTGTTATTTTCGCCAACTTCAAGAGCAAATTTTTCTGATTACAAGGTAGTTGTAATAATTATTTTGGTATGGCTAGATGCAACAATGATTGTGGAAGAAAGTTACTGTTTACTTCTTAATCTCAGATTTAACCCTCTAGCACAATGAGGGCGAAAATAAAAGTACCGTTTGAAAATGCCAAAATTAGCCATTTTTAGCTCAACTTGACAAAGTCAAGCTGAGCTATTGCCATCACTTCTCGTCCGTCGGCGTACGTACGTACATACGTTAGTACGTACGTCCACAATTTCCTTTGGCACACCTCACAGGTCGCATTTATGATCAGATGACTTTGAAACTTGGCATGCTTGTTTGGGGTGACCTCTAGATGGGAGCTATCGATTTTCTTCAATTTCCGTCAAAAAATGTTGCCGCGGCCAACGTTCTTAGAATTTAGTTTAGTCAAACCACAATATTTCCCTTTGGCACACCCTACAGGGCACATTTATGATTTGATTGCTTTGAAACCTGGTATGCTTATTTAGGGTGACCTCTAGATGGGAGCTATCGATTTTCTTCAATTTCTGGCAAAAAATGTTGCCACGGCCAACGTTCGTAGAACTTAGTTTAGTCAGACCTCAATATTTCACTTTGGCACACCCTACAGGGCCCATTTATGATCAGATTGCTTTAAAACCTGGTATGCTTGTTTGGGGAGACCTCTAGATGGGTGCTATGGATTTTCTTCAATTTCTGTCAAAAAATGTTGCCGCGCCCAACGTTCTTAGAACTTAGTTTAGTCAGAAGACTCAATATTTCCCTTTGGCACACCCTACAGGGTACATTTATGATCGGATTGCTTTGAAACCTGGCATGCTTGTTTGGGGTGACCTCTAGATGGGAGCTATCGATTTTCTTCAATTTCCGTCAAAAAATGGTGCCGCAGCCAACGTTCTTAGAACTTAGTTTAGTCAAACCACAATATTTCCCTTTGGCACACCCTACAGGGCACATTTATGATTTGATTGCTTTGAAACCTGGTATGCTTATTTAGGGTGACCTCTAGATGGGAGCTATCGAGTTTCTTCAATTTTTGGCAAAAAATGTTGCTACGGCCAACGTTCGTAGAACTTAGTTTAGTCAGACCTCAATATTTTCCTTACTACACCCTACAGGGCCCATTTATGATCAGATTGATTTGAAACCAGCTGGTATGCTTGTTTGGGGAGACCTCTAGATGGGAGCTATCGATTTTCTGCAATTTCTGTCAAAAAATGTTGCCGCGGCCAACGTTCTTAGAACTTAGTTTAGTCAGAAGACTCAATATTTCCCTTTGGCACACCCTACAGGGTACATTTATGATTTGATTGCTTTGAAACCTGGTATGCTTGTTTGGGGAGACCTCTAGATGGGAGCTATCGATTTTCTTCAATTTCCGTCACAAAATGTTGCCGCGGCCAACGTTCTTGGAACTTAGTTTAGTCAGAAGACTCAATATTTCCTTTGGCACACCCTACAGGGCACATTTATGATTGGATTGCTTTGAAACCTTTCATGCTTGTTTGGGGTGACCTCTAGATGGGAGCTATCGATTTTCTTCAATTTCCATCAAAAAATGTTGTCGCAGCCAACATTCTTAGAACTTAGTTTAGTCAGACCACAATATTTCCCTTTGGCTCACCCTACAGGGCACATTTATGATTAGATTGCTTTGAAACCTGGTATGCTTATTTACGGTGACCTCTAGATGGGAGCTATTGATTTTCTTCCATTTCCGTCAAAAAATGTTGCCACGGCCAACGTTCTTAGAATTTAGTCTAGTCAGACCACAATATTTCCCTTTTATACACCCTACAGGGCACATTTAGGATCGGATTGCTTTGAAACCTGGCATGCTTGTTTGGGGAGGCCTCTAGATGGAGCTATCGATTTTCTTCGGTTTCTGTCAAAAAATGTTGCCACTGAAAAAATGACTTTGGTACCAATGATCTTCAATTTTGCCATTTCATTTATAACTTACCAAGTTCAAGTTTGTCAAGTTGAGCTACAGTGTCATTGACACTTTCATTTGGTTGCCTTTTCTATCAATTTGGAATGGGTTAATTTCAAACACTTTTCATGTACGTATTCACAATTGACTATCAAGCATATTTGCTGTCGTTAGTTTGGTTGTAAAGTTTAACCCTATCCCATTCTGGATGCATAAAAGTAGGTACCGTCCAAAAGATTTCCAATTTTTTCAGAATTTGGTAAATTTAGGTGGCGATTTACTCCATTTTTAATTGCTTGAGCTCTGAATGTTTTCTATAGCTGCTTGCAGCAGTCAAAGTATGACAAATTTTGTTCTATATGTTATTATTAAAAGTTTAATCCTTGGCAGATTTGAGACTTCCCATAAGGGTACTGTGAATATTTGTTATTTTCGCCAACTTCAAGAGCAATTTTTTCTAATTACTAGGTAGTTGTAATAATTATTTTGGTATGGCTAGATGCAACAATGATTGTGGAAGAAAGTTACTGTTTACTTCTTAATCTCAAATTTAACCCTCTAGCACAATGAGGGAGGGAATAAGAGTACCATTTGAAAATGCCAAAATTAGCCATTTTTGGTTGCCTTTACTATCATTTTGGAAAGGGTTAATTTCAAACACTTTTCATGTACGTATTCACAATTGACTATCAAGCATATTTGCTGTTGTTAGTTTGGTTGTAATGTTTAACCCTATCCCATTCTGGTTGCATAAATGTAGGTACCATCCAAAAAATTTCCAATTTTTTCAGAATTTTGTAAATTTAGGTGGCGATTTACTCCATTTTTAATTGCTTGAGCTCTGAATGTTTTCTGTAGCTGCTTGCAGCAGTCAATGTATGACAAAGTTTGTTCTATATGTTATTATTAAAAGTTTAACCCTTGGCAGATTTGAGACTTCCCATAAGGGTACTGTCAGAATAATTGTTATTTTCGCCAACGTTTACATGCACTTTCTCAGCACTGGAGCCATATTGTCTCAAAACCTTTTCCATGAGAGGATTGGGCCTTCATCCAAGAACAATTTTGCTGTTATATATTTTATTCAAAGTTTTAACCTTCACCCATTTTTCGGGCCTTGAATTTGAGTGCCCTAAATTCTTCATAAAATTGGCTAATTTGGAGCTCACTTTTTTTCCATTTTCGAAAGGAATATCGAAAAATGATTTACATGTTCGTATTTACACTTGCCTACCGAGCATATTTGCTGTTGTAAGTTTGGTTGTAAAGTTTAACCCTATGCTCGTTCTGTTTGCATAAAGATAGGTGCAGTCCAAAAAAACTCTCTCGTTTTCAGAATTTGGTAAGTTTAAGTGACGATTTACTCCATTCCTAATTGATTGAGCGCTGAACGTTTTCTATGGCTGTATGCAGCAGTCACAGTATGACAACTTTTGTTTTATATGTCATTATTAAAAGTTTAAGCGTTGGCAGATTCGAGACTGCCCATATGGGTAGGGTCGGAATAATTTTAATTTTCATAGAATCACTGAATATTGATTAGCGTGCAGTGGTAGTTTGGAATAGAATATCTGAAAATTCACAGTTCAATTCCAAGAATATTTTCTGTTATAAGGTTGCTGTAAAGTTTAACGCAATCCCTGTCTCAGATGCATAATGGTAGATGCCGTCAAAAAAAACTCATTTTTTCAGAATTTCGTAGGTTTAAGTGACAATTTACTCCATTCCTAATTCATTGAGCGCTGAATGTTTTCTATGCTTGCATGCAGCAAGCATAGCATGACAAATTCTGTTTTATACGTCATTATCAAACGTTTAACCCTTGGCATATTTAGGAGTTCGCATGTGGGTATAGTCGGAATAATACTTATTTTCGTAAAATCAATCCCTGAATATATTGGTAACCATGCAGTGGCCTTTCAGTGGTGCTACATGAAGCCGCAAATAGTTAAGGTTGAAAAGTTCATCAAATAGACAAATATAATACCTAACTCAGCCGGTGACAGGTAAATAATGAATGGAAATGTAGTTGAGTTGAGAATAAAGTAGGGACGAGTCGGGCCCTCGGTTTCCACCTGATCCACGGTATTTCCACGCGGTCTCGGCACTTGACAAAGATACTAAACTGTCGGGCAGGGACAGTAGGAAACATTCTGAGAATTTCAAGTTGCTGCCTTGTGTGATCGGGACATAATTGGAATATATCCGACATTGTATCTGTCGGATATATTCCAATTATGTCCCAATCACTTCACCCCGTTTGTCCTCATGGGGGCACCATGACGACGTGTACTAAGGCATACTGCATGTCGATGGGGCGCATGTCTTCAACCAATCTAACCCTGTCTGTGCTACAGTGCGGAGGAACTATGTTGGGGAGCTGGCAGCTGCTCGTCATTGCTCGGTGGTTCTCTCTGGGTACCCCGGCTTCCTCCACCCATACAACTGTCACCGACATAATATGACCTTGGCTGTTAATGTGTCGTTAAAACCTAATAAATAAATAAATAAATCCAGTACCAATTTTGCTCGTACAAATATAGTACCGTCAGACAAAATTCATTTTCTGATTAATTTCGTACTTTTCTGTACTCACCTTCCCTGAGTAAGATTGGTATACCTTTTCAATCTCAGATTTTACCCTCAAGCACAATGAGAGTGAGAGTAAGTGTACCATTTGGAAATACCCAAATTATCCAACTTTGGTTGCTCTCTACTATCATTTTGGAATGGGTTAATTTGAGACACTTTGCTTTGCTATATGCAGAGATGTTTAATCAATAAATCCGGCTTTAGTTATGTTCTGGGACTTAATGAAACATGTGCTTTGGCCACTTAAAAATAGCACTGTCTGCAAAAAATGCCTCTGAGTGAATACTCACTTGTCCAAAAACAAAAAGGAAAGAGCTCTTTGAGCTTTCCATAACTGCTTTCCAAAATCAATGGGGAACAAATTTTGTGTTATATGTTTTGGTGTTCTGTGTTATCCAACACCAGTTTGGCCGTACAAATATGAATACCGCCAGGAAATAAAGCGCATTTTCTCGGTGATAGACTGTTTGACTTCTATGATAGATGTCCCGAGTTTGATCCCTGTCGGGGACGACCCACGTAATGTCCTTGGGCAAGGCACTTTATCCCGGTTGCCAACATGGGGGCACGATGATGCCATTTACTAAGGCGTTCTGCATATCAATGGTGCACATGTCTTCAACCGCTGGTACCCTTGAACATAATTAGAATGTTGAGCTGACAGTTGCTCGTCGATGCTCGGTGGTTCTCCGACTTCCCCCACCCGTAAAACTGTCACGGTCATGATTAGCCATTGTGGATAAGTATGTGACCGTAAACACCAATAAATAAATACCGTCGGGGAAACCCTCTGTGAAATCCTTCTGTCAATAAATAGCAAAGTAGTAATGTAATGCAAGAAATATTAACAAGCTGTTCAACATCCCTTTAATCAACTCATTTTGACTTGAACTGTACCCATCACTGTGTATACTAGCTCTCTAGATAGTTTAAACCATATCAAATAAACAACTAATTTGTGTGTGACAGTAACTCATATTACATGTATTTCATTGTATCTGAAACAGATATGTTGGAAAAATTGTGAAATCATGGAGTAGGAAGCTTACCCTCGTTTGTTGACAAATCCCACACATTCACAAACAGATAGAATGATAGAGAATAAATTAATTATTGATATTTAAGGTCACTTTCAGCATCTACAGCTATATCATGACCATAATATAGGTAATTATTCAAGTCCAGGTATTCATTGCATAGGCGTACAGGGATATTTTTCAGGGGGGGGGGGGGGGGGGGGGGGGGGAGTGAACCCTTATAGCCCGAAAAAGTTGAATGCCAAATGCCGGTATGGGAGAGGGGGAGGGGGGGGGGGGGGCTCCCACCACCCATTGAGTACCTGGAGAGAACCACTGAGCAATGGCAAGTGACTCAGACTCCCCAACATACTAACTCCACAAAAGGAGGGTTAGTATTGGTTGAAGACAAGTGCACCCTCAAAGTACCCTTAGTTCACATCGCCATCTAACACCCCCCCCCCCCCCCCCCCCCCCTCCATGTTTGAAATTAAATTGGGATGAAGTGTCTTGCTCAAGGACACAATGTGGTTGCCACAGGTGGAATTCGATACGAGGACTTCTTGGATTGCAACAATCATGTCTACCTTCTGAGCCACCACGCTCCCGTAATATTTAGTAATAGAACTCTTTATATGTACTTGTGTGGTGGTCATAATTAACCATTGTGCAAAAATATGTGACCTTAAGCACCAATAACTAACTAAATAAATAAATGTACTTGTGTGATTATAAATGAATAATATTAACGTGGATATGGTTCCACTGAATCAACTTGTACAGTAGAGTGGTCAGTTTACTTGCAACTTCTAAGTAATGAGATAGGAAAACAACATTTTGTGTGGAAAACCAAAATGTTTTGTGGTCATTTCTGGCAACTAAATTGTCTGAAATTTTCTGGCATATTGGCTGAAAAATCGGCTCCTTCCTGACTCAGGAGTGGGATGGGGCACAGTCCTCCATGAAACCCCGTCCCGTACGCCCATAATTCATATGTACTTATTTTTTTCAAAGCAGAAAGGACATCGCTTGTTTTGCTTTCAATGAAAATATTCTGTAATTATTGAAGAGCAAATTTTGTGTTAATTGTATTGGAGTCCTGCTGTATCTCAAATATCTGGTTTGGCTGCATAAAAACTACATGTAGTAGCATCACAAAAGCTTTGATTTCCACTAAATTTTCTGTTTTCAAAACTGATCGATAGTTTTGTGTACAATACAGTTTGCCTTTTCAGATTAAAAAGTTGGGAAAGCCCGTAATTTGTCCAACAAATTACAATTCTCTAGTTTTTTTTGTTTTTTTTCCTCCCTGAATTTTGCCTGTTGAACTGCTCGAAAACAAGCTGTACGATTTTGACCAAATTTGGCACACTTATGTATTGGCATAAAATCTCGTGAAATGCGGTATCCTCATATCTGTGAAAACGCATATTTTCAAAATATTCTGCCAAAACCTTCAAAATTTCACCATTTTTCGAATGTATCAAAATTGTTTACAGTTATTTAGCTCAAATTCTCCACACATTTAGAGCATAATATGATACACCACAATCACCACTTAAATCTTTCAACATTAACCCCCCACTGGCCAAAAATGACATGAATATAGATTTTTTCTTCAAAATTGACCAACTTCAAGGGCAAATTTCTCTAATAACAAGGTTGTTGTAACAATTATTTTGTATGGCTAGATGCAACAATGATTGTGGAAGAAAGTTACTGTTTACTTCTTAATCTCAGATTTAACCCTCAAGAACAATGAGGGCGAGAATAAGAGTACCGTTTGAAAATGCCAAAATTAGCCATGTTTGGTTGCTTTTTCTATCATTTTGGAAAGGGTTAATTTTAAAAACTTTTCATGTACGTATACACAATTGACTACCGAGCATATTTGCTGTTGTAAGTTTTGTTGTAAAGTTTAACCCTATCCCATTCTGGTTGCATAAAAGTAGGTACCGTCAAAAAAACTCCAATTTTTCAGAATTTGGTAAGTTTAGGTGGCGATTTACTCCATTTTTAATTGCTTGAGCGCTGAATGTTTTCTATAGCTGCTTGCAGCAGTCAAAGTGTGACAAATTTTGTCCTATATGTTATTATTAAAAGTTTAACCTTTGGCAGATTTGAGACTTCCCATAAAGGTACTGTCGGAATAATTGTTATTTTCACCAACGTTTACATGCACTTTCTCAGCACTGGAGCCATATTGTCTCAAAACCTTTTCCATGAGAGGATTGGGCCTTCATCCAAGAACAATTTTGCTGTTATATATTTTATTCAAAGTTTTAACCTTCACCCAGTTTTCGGGCCTTGAATTTGAGTGCCCTAAATTCTTCATAAAATTGGCTAATTTGGAGCTCACTTTTCTTCCATTTTTGAAAGGAATATCGAAAAATGATTTACATGTTCGTATTTACAATTGCCTACCGGGCATATTTGCTATTGTAAGTTAGGTTGTAAAGTAACCCTATGCTCGTTCTGTTTGCATAAAGATAGGTGCAGTCCAAAAAAACTATCGTTTTTCAGAATTTGGTAAGTTTAAGTGACGATTTACTCCATTCCTAATTGATTGAGCGCTGAACGTTTTCTATGGCTGTATGCAGCAGTCATAGTATGATAACTTTTGTTTTATATGTCATTATTAAGAGTTTAACCGTTGGCAGATTCGAGACTGCCCAAATGGGTATGGTCGGAATAATTTTAATTTCTTATCAACTTGCTCACAATTGTTTACTTCAGGCTTGCACTACAGTGGAAGTCCCTAACTCGGATAAAATACTCTCTATTTTTGTCTTTCCCAAGCAATTTGGGAAAGAAAAGTGGTGCAAAAGCACCAATAAAAAATAAGCCAAAACTGGGTCGAGTGCAACCAGCGCAGACCATGACTTCCGTTGCCAGTGCACATATACCGTCTCTAAAGACTCATTCTTTTTATAATCCGCTTCGTGTCGAGATGTTTTTGCACGCTTATCAGTGTTTCTCCAGCTCGATGTTTGATGATTCCTGATTCATTGTACATCAGTGTATCCTTTGTATTCTCAGGAACAGTGTTTTTTATATTCTCTTTTATATTATATATCCATAATGTATATTTAATTGTTCTCTCTCGAGTCGCGTGCGAATTTCGTGTGCCATGCGGTTCGGACTTATAATATTTCACAATTATTGTTAATGCTTTATTTGCTAAATTTTCTAATTGTGTTAGAGTTAGGTGTCAGTGGGGTACCACTCCTACAGTTTTTCTTCTTTCTTTTGAGAGTAGTCATCCTGTTGTGTGGTTTCCGGTCGACCGTCTGGGGTCTTTGTTTCTGTCACCTTTCTCTCTTCTTTGGGGGTGTTCTTCTGTTTTCTGATTTCACCTTCTCTGCTTCTCTCACCTCTATCATGCCCAGGACAATTCCTTATGGGCAATGTCTGCTGCCAAAGTATGTGGACGATTTACATTCGTCTTGTTCCTCCTGTAATGGGTGTTCGGCCGAACGGCCATGTGGTGTCTGTGGATCATGGTCATCCACTTTCTGGGCGTCAGTTAACCGTGTCATTCGTTCTCGTGGCCGTGCCTCCCGCTCCCGCGGGAAAGGAGAATGTGGTCGTTCGGGGCCTCCCGAGCCGACCTTGTCTGGTGAGAGTTATTCCTCCTCCGTGGGGGATGTGCAGTCTTTTCCTGTAGTGGATACTGCAGGAGCCGTTGAGTGTTCTGGTGAAGAGGTGCCTGGTTCCGGGACTACGGTCCCCCTCCAGTCGACATCTGAGGCTGTCACTAGGGTTGTGACACCTCCTTCGGAGCCGAGCCGGTGTGCTCTCTCCACTATTTCACCAGCCTCAACGACTCCCGACGTATCTACTACTACTGCTGGTCCATCTGCTTCGTCGTCAGTTTCAGCTGGCCTCGGCTTTTCACTGCAGGGGCTGCAGGAATGTCCGGTACTGTAGACGTGGGATATCGGCCTCAGCCTTCCCTAACTTCAACTCGGCGAAGTCGGAAGGGGCTGCCGGCCGAACCCGTCTCTGTGGTCTCTTCGCCGTCGAGCACCACAGTTGTGTCTTTGGATTCGGATGTTCTTAGTGGAAACACTATGAACTCCGTGGCGTTTCTGTCTACTCATTCTGGCCTCATGACCAGTTTTGGGGGACCAACGCCTTTTGTGCAGCCTGGACCTTCTGCCCCGCAGAGGTCCGCGGTGACTCTCATGAGTTCTCGCCATATTGATCCTCGGGGTGCCTCGTACCCCTGTACACGTCTGCCTTCAGATGTTTCGGCTGCCGCCCGTCGTCCCGCGTCGGGTGTTTTGGAGGATCGTGACCCTTCGCTGGTTAAGAGGGTCAGAGGTGAAGCCACTTTGCCGGTTCGCTCCTCTGTCGAACCGGTCGGTACGGGCGGTGAGCTTAGGGAGGCCCTCTCCTTACTCACTCAGGTTCTTTCTAAGAGCCTTCCTGTTGCTTCCAGCGAGATTATGAGTGGTTTCCAGGCGCCTCCTATGGTGCCGCCTCCCGGGATTGGAAACAGGCCGGTTTCTGATTCCCCTGGTGTCCCGACACCATGGGAGGCATTGGCTGGTTTGCCCACGATGGGCTATGTGTCTTCCGACTCTGGGGAGGAGTCCGACATGCTTGAGGTCGAGGGCCAGCAGTCTTCGGACTTGGGGGCAGATCTTGACTTTGTGTTTGGGTTTCTGCCTGATCTCAAACCTGCTAACCAGCCGACAGTGTCAGCCTGGCCGCGATCATCGGTCGCGCGCCAACAGCCTATGGAGCAACCTGCTTCTGGGCGCCTTCGACCGTGCCAGTCGGTACAGGTGGTTGAAGCTTTTTCAGCATTGGACTCCAAGCTGAATTCCAAGGCTCTGAAGACTTCGTTCTACACCAGGGTTGACACCTTTTTGCCTCCTGTGCGTTATCGTTCCTACGATTCCGCCAATCCGTCGGTCTGCCAGACTTTGACGGTTCTGGATCAGGACTCCACTTCCCTCGGGCTTTCCAAGCCCAAGTCTGCCGTCATTCCAATGACGACTCTGGAGTCCACGTTGGGCTTATCTAGAGAGATGCTTGGCATGCTTTCTCTCTCAGATCATGTCGTCTCAGCTTTGGCTGCTTATCTGCCTCCAGATAAGTTTGACGAGGTACAGGCTCCTTTGCGTGTGCTGTCCAAGGCATTTATGCATCTTACTCACACGCATGCCTGTAACACGGCTAATCTGGAATTAGTTCGAAGGGACGCTGTGCTGGACACAGGACGATCCCTTCCCGAGGAGCAGCGTGCTGCTCTTCGATCTGCTTCTTTGGCAGGTCCGCAACTTTTCCATGGTTCCGTGTCGACGGTCCGGGATGACGTCCTACGTCATTCCAAAGATCAGCTGCTGTTTCGTCAGCTTGATCAGCCTTCTAGGGGAGGCAAAGGCCGTTCCAAGCCTAACAAGTACCCTTCTGCTTCCTCTGTGAAGCAAAAGGCTGGTCCTTCTGCCGCCGCCTCTACTTCCTACTCAAGGGGTAAAGGTAAGGGTCGGCAGAATCGAGGGAAGTCTCAGGATTCTTCATTTCGTAGAGGAGGTGGTTTCTCCTCTTGCGGGCCTCGTCGGGGCTCAAAATGAAGGTCCTCACCTCGACTCGTCCCAGGGTGGAGGAAGGATAGCAGAGTTCGCAGACCATTGGGCCACCATCACATCCGATCCATGGGTGTTAGATGTTGTTCGGTCCGGGCTGCGAATATCCTTCCGACGGCACCCCACTCTGTCAAGGGTGCCTCTTCCAACCACAGTTCCTTCAGACGTTTTACGTCGGGAACTTTTGTCCATGGAGATTGGCAATCTCCTGGCAAAGGGGGTGATCGAGGTCGTCAAGAACATTCAGTCAGTGGGTTTCTATTCCCGCCTGTTCTTGGTGCCGAAGAAGGACGGCCGGCTCCGACCGGTTATCGATCTGAGTATCCTGAACCAGTCTATCATTGCTCCCAAGTTCAGCATGGAGACTTTCAGGTCGGTCCGCCAATCAATTCACCAGGAAGATTTCGCAGCCAGCATTGACCTGCGAGACGCTTACTTCCATGTTCCGATGCATCGGGCATCACGGAAGTATCTCAGGTTCGCTTTTCTGGGGCGAGTTTACCAGTTCAAGGCCATGCCTTTCGGCCTCAACCTGGCTCCTTGGGCATTCACCAGACTGATGTCGCATGTGATAGCATTCCATCGCACACAGTCCAGGGTGACTACTTCGGCATATCTGGACGATATCCTCCAGAGGCATTCCAATGCTGCCTTACTGGAGTCGGATGTCGCCATTCTGTTGAGCTTGC
Source organism: Pictodentalium vernedei (assembly GCA_031216915.1). NCBI lineage: Eukaryota > Metazoa > Mollusca > Scaphopoda > Dentaliida > Dentaliidae > Pictodentalium > Pictodentalium vernedei. The sequence continues at coordinate 251,089,347 of CM062289.1, forward strand.
TCACGTCTCTAGGATTCAGAGTCAACGAGAAGTCGGACCTGGTCCCTTCTCAGTCGTTTTGTCATCTGGGGATGTCTTTCCAAACCAAATTCAATTTGGTAGCGGTTCCCCAGGCCAAGTCTGTGATTCTTTCAGCTTTTGCTCTGACTCTGTCCCAGTCCACGTCCGCGACCGCTCGGAATTTTCTCCGGCTGATCGGTCTCTGCGGTTAGATGACGGATCTCATTCCTCTAGGTCGGCTGCGTGTCAGACCTCTCCAACACTTTCTGCTCAGTTGTTGGAGGCCGAATGTAGATTCTCTGGATCAGGTGCTTCCGTTTCCAGAATCTCTGTATCCTCACCTTCTTCCCTGGACAGATGTTCAGTGGATTACGCAGGGTGTTCCATTGGACTTACCCACGTCCAATCGCGTTATGACGGCAGATGCCAGCGATCTCGGATGGGGTGCGACGTTGGATCCTCTCGGTCTTTCCCTACACGGGATGCGGGACCAGGATCAAGCAGCTCTACACATCAACCAGAAGGAGCTTCTTGCTCTTCTTCTGAGTTTCAGACAGTGGATCCCTCACCTGTCGAATCGCCAGGTCCTTCTGCTCTCCGACAATTCGACAGTGGTTGCTTTCTTCGGAACCAGGGCGGCACGCACTCGGTTCCGATGTACGAATTAGCTCAGGATCTTCTACTGCTCGCTCAGGATGTTCACGCCGGAGTGGTTGTTCGTCACATTCCCGGTCGTCTGAACGTCCTAGCCGACTCCCTGTCCCGACAGGGCAGGGTTATTTCCACCGAGTGGATGCTTCACAGGGCAGTGTTCCAGTCGCTTTGCGATCTCTGGGGACGTCCCCACATCGACATCTTTGTGACTCGTTGAAACCATCAGGTGGACACTTTCGTGTCCCCGTGTCCAGATTCTCTGGCTTTTGTCGTGGACGCTCTGTCACTCGATTGGAACGTTCTAGTCAGCTACGCCTTCCCGCCGGTTCCGATTCTTCCTCAGGTTTTCGCCAAAATTCGAACCTGCAGTTGTCGAATCATTCTGATCGCTCCCCTGTTGCATCAGCGAGTGTGGATCAATCAGCTCCGCTCGCTGATGGCGGCGGTTCCGGCTACTTCGCGACCTTCTTTGTCAAGGTCGCCCAAGGAGGTTTCACGTCGACCCGACTTCATTGTGCCTTCACGCATATCTTTTGTCAGGTCCTGTCTCCTCCGTAGAGGTTTTTCGAGACAAGCAGTAGAGTGCATTTCTTCTTCAAGGAGGCACTCCACTGGTTTAGCTTATGCAGCTAAATGGAAGGTCTTCTGTCGATGGTGTGCTGATCACTCTGTTGATTATGCCAATCCTTCGATTTCACAGATTGCGGAGTTTCTGGTATATCTGTTTGATTCTCGGGGTCTCCAGCCTGTTACCATCAAGGGTTACAGGTCCATGCTTTCAGAGACTTTTTCTTATGTGGGGAAGCGTCGTATCGGCACTAATCCTTACCTCTCCAAGCTTGTTTGGCACTTTTCTTTGAAAAGGCCTCGGACTTTGCAGCTTACTCCACGATGGAATCTTTCGTGGGTGCTGCTTTGCTTGGGGGAGGGGGGGGGGGGTTTGGCGCCGTTCGAACCTTTATCCCAGGTGGATATGCATTTTCTCACATATAAGACGGCTTTTCTGATGGCATTTGCTTCGGCCAGACGGGTTGGTGAGCTTCACGCCCTCTCGGTTGACCCGGCCTTTTTTAGGAGCTCTCCCAACAGTGGTACTTTTACCACTGATTGCTCCTTTTTGGCCAAGAATCAGTTACCAGATACTTCTCCTCCTCCTATCTGTATCAGGGCTCTTCCTTCTGTTGAGGGTAATCGCCCTTTGCTCTGTCCGGTCCGTGCTATTCGCATTTATCTCGATCGGACACGCTTCATACGGAAAGGCAGGAAACGTTTTTTTCTGTCTCTTATTCCGGGTCAACAGAAGATCTCTCCTCAATCCATTTCTCGATGGATTTGTCTTGCTATTCGTACGGCTTATGGTCGTTTAGCAGCTGGCGATTATATTACCAATCATATTTCTGCTCACGAGGTGCGGGCACTGTCCACCTCTTGGGCTTATTCTAACTCCGTCAAGTTGTCGGATGTTATGCAGGCAGCCTACTGGAGAAATGCTTCTACTTTCTCCACCTTTTATTTGCGCCAGTTGCAGGAGCAGTCAGAGGACCTTTTTGCCCTGGGTCCTCTTTCTTCTGCTCAGGCTGTTGTCTGCCATAGCCATTAGGCTTCTTGAAGGTCAGTTTCAGCCTTGTGCTGTTACTGCCCTTTTTCTGTCTGTGTGTCACACAGGCCCATATGTCTCCTTTCATTGTCCTTTACCAATGATTGCGACATTATGGTTGATTAGCCTCGGGACCTCTTCCTTCTGCTTCACGGTTCCAGTGCACTGGGGTTATGTGTGGGTTGGTTATGCGATTCCCTCCAGCCTTTTGTCTATTCAGCCTGAAGTAAACAATTGTGAGTAGGTTGATAAGAAATCTAAATTTTATAGTAAATTTCCTTTCTTATTATACCTACCACAATTGTTTACATGGAGGCCCTCCCGTCTTCTTTACAGGTAAAGAATCTTTCCTCCCCGCTGATCACATAACTCTAACGTTGACGGATTCAAAAAGAATGAGTCTCTAGAGACGGTATATGTGCACTGGCAACGGAAGTCGTGGAGTTGTACTTGGGAGAGAGCGTCCCGTACTGGGTCTGCGCCGGTTGCACTCGACCCAGTTTTGGCTTATTTTTTATTGGTGCTTTTGCACCACTTTTCTTTCCCAAATTGCTTGGGAAAGACAAAAATAGAGAGTATTTTATCCGAGTTAGGGACTTCCACTGTAGTGCAAGCCTGAAGTAAACAATTGTGGTAGGTATAATAAGAAAGGAAATTTACTATAAAATTTAGATTTTCATAAAATCACTGAATATTGATAAGCGTGCAGTGGTAGTTTGGAATAGAATATCCGAAAATGCTTTCGAAATTTGGATTCACAGTTCAATTCCAAGAATATTTTCTGTTATAAGGTTGCTGTAAAGTTTAACGCCATCCCTGTCTCAGATGCATAAAAATTGGTGCCGTCAAAAAAACTCTCATTTTTTCAGGATTCCGAAGGTTTAAGTGACAATTTACTACATTCCTAATTCAATGAGTGCTGAATGTTTTCTATGCCTGCATGCAGCAAGCATAGCATGACAACTTCTGTTTTATACGTTATTATCAAAAGTTTAACCCTTGCCATTTTAATTTTAGGAGTTCCCATGTGGTTATAGTCGGAATAATTGTTATTTTCGTAAAATCAATCCCTGAATATATTGGTAACCATGCAGTGGCCTTTTGGTGGTGCTACATGAAGCCGCAAATAGTTAGGTTGAAAAGTTCATCAAATAGACAGATATAATGCCTAACTCAGCCAATGACAGATAAATAATGAATGGAAAAGTCGTTGAATTGAGAATAAAGTCGGGTCGAATCGTGTCCTCGGTTTCCACCTGATACACGGTATTTCCACATGGTCTCAGCACTTGACAAAGATACTAAACTGTCGGGCAGGGACAGTAGAAAACATTCTGAGAATTTCAAGTTGCTGCCTTGCATGGTCGGGACATAATTAGCATATATCCGACATTGTATCTGTTCAATTTTAATGTCAAATTAGCCAGATGACAGCTTTTTCTCCACCAGGATCGAGTTGTCAGTTTCTGCCGGGACGGCCTAAAATAAGCAGTTTAACTCAAAACTTTCTGTCCCATATGAATGTGTGAATATTTAAAGCTGGACAGTTCATCAAATAGACAGAAATAATGCCAAACTCGACCGGTGATAGTTAAATAGTGAATGGAAACGGCATTGCATTGGGAATAAAGTAGGGACGAATCGTCCCCGCGGTTTCCACGCGATCCACGTTGTTCCCACGCGGTCACGCCACTCGACAAAGATACTGTCCTGTCGGACAGGGATAGCAGAACAACTTCTGAAGATTTTGTGTATCTGCCTTCACTGGTCTGGACGCAGTGGGCGTATGAGTGACACTGCTGTCTGTTCAATTTTAATGTCAAATTAACCAAATTACCGCCTTTTCGTCATTAACCCATGCATGATTTCTGTCCACTTTTCATTTTTGGCAATTATCTAACTGTTATCCAAGAACAATTTTGCTGTTATATGTTTTATTCCAAGTTTTAACCCTCACCCAGTTGTCAGGCCTTGAATTGGAGTACCCTCAACTTGAACATGTTCATTCAAATTGCAAGATCCAAGATTAGTCCATGTCTCTTTTCAGACACTCAGTCTGTGATTGATGTTCACACATTAAGAGCATAATATTATACACTAAAATCACCACACAAATATTTCAAAATGAACCCCTATTGACCACAAATGATATGAATATATCATTTTATCTTGAAGATTTACTAACTTCAAGGGCAAATTTCTCATAATTGCAAGGTTGTTGTAACAATTATTTTTGTATGCATAGATGCAACAATGCTTGCAGAGGAATGTTACTGTTTAGTTTTTAATCTCATCTTTAACCCTCAAGCAAATGAGGGTAAGAGTACAATCCGAAAATGCCAAAATTAGCTAACTGTGGTTGCATCTTTCTGACATTTTGGAAAGGGTTAATTCTAAACACTTTGTTTTGCTCTAGGTAGAGATGCCTAATGAACAAATCCTCTGCTGTAAGTTATGCTTTGGGGATAAACACAACATAAGCTTTCGCCATGTAGAGAATAGTACTGTCAGAAAAAAATTGATTTTCAGTGAATTTTGCAAACATCTGTACTAATTTTCTCTAATGGCAAGGTTGTTGTAGCAATTATTTTTGTATGGATAGATGCAACAATGATTGTGGAAGAAAGTTACTGTTTGCTTTTAATCTCAAGATTTAACCCCCAAGCAACATGAGGGCGTGAATAAGAGAACCATGAGAGAATGCCAAAATTAGCCTACTTTGGATGCGTTTTGTCTATCATTTTGGAAATGGTTAATTTCAAACACTTTGCTTTGCTATATGTAGTCTGCATTTTCACATTGGAAAGTTGGGAAAACCCGTAATTTGTCCAACAAATTACAATTCTCTACTTTCACATGCTGTTTCTAGAATAATGTTTCTAATATAATGAGTGGGACAATACTTTTAAATCATATGTTAGTTTGCCCACAAACATGTAAATGTTTGTCCTTAACATTTTTTTTTGTTTTTTGGGGTTTTTTTTTGGGGGGGTGGGGGGGAGTTGAGTCAACTGTATGCGTTAACTCCTTTGGGACAAGTACATGTAGGTTTTGGGGTGAGTGAACTGTGAACCAATAAATCAATGTCATAGAATTCATCTAAATCATGTTGTATCATTGGCTTTAATAGAGTGTGCTACAGAGTTGCTACAGTGTGCACTATAGAGTCTCCATCTTTTTGGCAGCCTTAAAGTGATATAATGTAGCTGCCTGTAGCATGTCTTCTCTGAACTTGTTCCATTCATTAAAAATTCTATAAAAGATCAGCCTCAGGAGTGAATATTACAAAACTTTCCAAAACATGTCCTATGAAAGTAAATCATCAAATATTATCAAAATTTTTCTTTTAAATATCAGTCCAGCATGTACTAGCAAAAATATCTATATACTTATTATGAAATGGAAGTTAAAAAACATGATGTGAAATTGAAATACATGTACATGTATACAGCTAAAGGACATGTTCCAGTAGTGCAGTAACTGGGTTCAAATATAATTACCCGGTATTATTATTATAAAATATAGACCGGTTAAATTGATTGTACTCTGCTTTTTAATCATTATTACCCCAACTTGAATGTTAAAATTCCCTTTAAAAATAACACGTTGATCAAAAACCATGTGGGCAATTTCTTTTTTGGACATTTTTCCCTGACCTCAGTTATCTTTTCATTTTGGTGATGATATACAAACATAAGAGAATGTCACATATCATTTAGCTATGTATGGTTATTTGCGTGCGTAAATTTTTACATTCTGTAATTCTTGACGAAAGGCGAATGCTATTTGGAAAGAAACTTCACCAATTTGAAGTAATTTGTAAATACATGTTAAAGAACTGAACCTTATACTTATTCATTTTCATTTGGGTGACATAGATTTTTAATTCAGATGCAATATAACACATGCATATTTGTTGTTTAACCCTTTACCTAAAGTAACTGCCAAAAACGGCCAGCGCCATTTTCAAAAATCGCCAATTAATTTTCATTATTTTTTGCATTTTTTGTCTCAAAAACATAGGTTATGACCCCATGTTGGAACGAGCTCATTGAGCTCGTTCCAACGAGGTGTCATAACCTATGTTTTCGAGACAAAAATGAAAAACTTTAGAATTATTTTTGCAAATGTCGTCTGCTTTTCAGGTTAGGTAAAGGGTTAACATCATCATTATTAGCTCATCTTGACAAAGTCAAGCTGAGCTAATCTCATCGCTTTCCGTCCGTCGTCCGGCATCCGTTAACACCATGTTTTGGTCTTCTCCTCCAAAGCCACTGGGCCAATTCAAGTGAAAGTTTGTGTGAGTGATGGTCCCAAAGGGGCATTTCATTTTTGTTCAACTCAGCATGCCCAGCCCCATAGGGAGGGAGTGAGGGAAAATGCACCAAAATATTTTTAAAATCTTCTTCTCAAGAACCAGTGTGTACAATGACTTGATATTTGCTATGGAGCTTCCATATGAGGTGTAGAATCAAGTTTGTTCAAACGAAGTTTGTGAAGTAATATTTGGCTTTGTAATAGGAGGGGTAAGATTTTTGGCCCCGCCCAAAATTTCTATTTTCTGAACCGATGGTCCGGTATGAACCAAATTTGGTTTGTGGTAGTATTGGGTCATAAGTACTTGACCCATACAAAAAAAAAAATTTCTGCATTCCCATGGGATCCCTGGGAGCTAAAAATAGAAATATTTTCAAACGCCCATATTTCCCAAACCCCATGGAACAGAGAGCTTTTATTTGGTATGAAGTATCCTTATGACCAGTAGAATTGAATGGTAAAAAAAAATTGCCATCGGTTATGTTATGGTGATCTGTAATGGGCATCGAAAAAATGCTGAGTCAGCATATTTGCAAAAATTAAAAAAAATCTTTTCTCCAGAACCAGTCATCAGAATCTTTTGATATTTGGTATACAGCATTCATAGGGGGGTCAGATAAAAGTTTGTTGAAATAAAGCTCATTGGTTCATATTTGGGCTCTCTACAGGAGCCCGAAGTTTTAACATAGGGTAATATGGGGAATATTCTTTAAAAATCTTCTTCTTCAGAACCACCAGTCAGAATCTTTTAATATTTGGTATACATCATTGTTATGAGGGTCAGATTCTAGATTGTTCAAACCAAGTCCCTAGGTTAATATTTGGGCTTCCTACGGAAGCCCAAATTTTATCTTTGTTCAATATGGAGGGTAATTCAAAAAAATCTTCTTCAGATCCATCAGTCAGAATGCTTTGATATTTGGTATGCAACATCTCTATGGGGGTCAGATTCAAGTTTGTTTAAATCAGATCCCTAGGTGTATATTTGGGCTCACTATGGTAGCCCAAATTTTTACTTAGTACAATATGAGAAAATTTCTTTAAAAATCTTCTTCAGATCCACCAGTCGGAATGCTTTTATATTTGGTATACAACATCTCTAGGGGGGGTCAGATTCCAGGTTGTTCAATTCGAGTGCCTAGGTTAATATTTGGGCTCCATATGGGAACATGAAATTTAACTTAGTACAATATGAGGGAATTTCTTCAAAAATCTTCTTCTTCAGATTCACTTGTCAGAATGCTTTCACATTTGGTATACAACATCTCTAGGGGGGTCAGATTCAAGTTTGTTCAAATTGGATCCATAGGTCAATATTTGGGCTCGCTATGGTAGCCCAAATTTGAACTTGGTGCAATTCAAAGAAATTTCTTTACAATTTCTCTTCTTCAGATCCAACAGTCAGAATGCTTTCATATTCGGTACACAACATCTCTAGGGAAGTCAGTTTTAACTGTGTTCAAATCAAGAGCCTGGGTTAATATTTGGGCTCTCTATGGGAGCCTGAATTTGCCATTTTGCTGAAGAATTAAAAAATTTGTATAAAGTACCTTCTAGAGGTACTAAGATTAATCCACATAGGTTGTATCAAGGGGCTTCACAGGGGAGCTCTACATTTTACTTATGATCAACTGAAGAAAAGGCATGATGCCCAGATTATTTTTGTCACTCCTGAGGGACTCAAGGATTGACAGTGTAGCCTATGGAGATGGCTTGCTTAATGTAGACTCATTCTTGGACTCTGTTTAAATTGTGTTCTGTACAAGATGAGCACTTCAGGCCCCGTGGGGCCTCTTGTTTATACTTTTACCTAATAGAACAAACATTTTCCCAATGGAAAGTTTACTTATATTTTTACATGTATCTCTGTTTTCAACATAGCAATGATGTTAATTTGCTGACTCTTAATTCGGTTACATGACAAATGTCACTGAAAAGACAGTTTGACACCAAAAGAGCATCAAAAGGGGTCAATATCTCTGGCATGCATTCAGCATACACAAACCATTCATTTGTCTCTGCTCTTCTATCCCCAGTAGTATCACCTAGAGGTGGTGGTGGGGTAAACTAGAATGCCTCATTGCAGGTCTAACACCCCACCCCCAGGAAATTTCCCCCTGTATTGTGGGTTTGTTGGAGAATTCTGCCATCCACCCCCAATTTGTCTCTGCTCATCTATGCTAACCATCCATTTGTCTCTGCTCAACTGACCCCAGTAGTGGTGCCAAGGGATTGGGTGGCATTAAGAGTGAAGAAGAACCCCTGATGGGAGGTCTAACCTCCTCACCCTCAGAGAAATTGCCCCTTTTATTATAGGTTTCTAGAAGTGAAAACATGAATGCCATTGAGTGCAAACTTTGGCCAAAACAAATATGTGTTCATTTCTGCAAGCTCTGGAAGCATCACCTTGATCCAGAATTGAAAACAGATGGCAGTACCATTAAAGTTGTTAAGTAAGTGAAATTCTTGGGTTTATTGTTTGACAATAAACAGCATTTTATTTTTCATATCTAGCAACAAGAGTGAGATGTAAAAAGGCACTTAACCCTTTACCTAACATGAAAAGCAGACGACACTTGCAAACAAAATTCTTGAATAACTAATTGTTTTCATTTTCTGTTGCAAAAATATAGGTTATGACACCTCATTGGAACGAGCTTGAAGAGCTCGTTCCAAAGAGGGGTCATAACGTGTGTTTTTGAGACAAATAATGAAAATTATATGGTGATTTTTGTGAATAGCACTAAATGGTTTGGGCTGCTACGTTGGGTAAAGGGTTAACCTACAATTGTACTGAAGGTAGTTGGTAGCACTGATTGGGGTGCTGTCCAAAAAACACTACTTGACATTTATATAGATCCAGGCCTGAAAATAAGCAGTCTGACATTTGCAGAATGAGGTCCCAAGAGGGTGAATTTGATGATGCTATCCCATACAGTGTGCCAATTTATCCTCTGGGTACCTTTTTCTGTTTAGTTATGAGACCCTGATTCAGATTGAGGTTCACAGAGGGTAAATTTAGTGATGCAGGGCAGCATCACTAAATTCACCCTCTGGGAACCTCATTTTGCAGATGTCAGTCTGATTATTTTCTGGATTGTTTTGATCACTTGTTAGATGAAAATTAGATCATGGTTGTGCGGTTTATGGTTTGGGCGAGAAAGTCGTACCTCAAAGCACTTGATGTAATTCATAATAGTGGTATTAAAATTAGGCTGGGTGCTTTTAGAATATCACCAATAGGTGCAGGAGCCTTCTCTTAACCCTTTACCTAATGAATTGCCCCACATCCGCCCATGTAATTTGCAAATTCAGCAGTTGAAAGAAAGAAATTTTTCAAAATATTTCAACAAAACCATATCATGTGACCCCTCATTGGATGAACAAGTGAATTTTTTTTTTTAAATTTAAAAAATAGTAATTAAAATAATAAATTTTGATATTGTCTGTTTTGGGTAAAGGGTTAAGAAGTGCAGAATTAAACTAGCACTCCAATATGTTTCTAACTGTTGGCTGATCCATCCAACCCTACTTAATAAATGTGTCTCAGATTTGAATTTTTGAACAGGCACCAGAAACATATCCCTCCTTTGGGAATTAGACTTACACCCCATATGGTGTCTGCCACACTTGAAGAGGAAGAGGAATATTCTCAGTGCTAATATCGTCTCTAGATTGTCAAACTCACACAACATTTTCAAAAGAATTACTTGAATCCAGCTATACTATGCCTTTCAATCTATCAATTTCCCTTTCAAGTGATTTGAGTCATAAGTTGTTGCTTATAGTACAGTTAAAACTAGAAGTCCTGTCATGAAATGTACACAAATAGCACGTCGATCTGCACGTTAATCTACGCGTTATGGTCGTAGTAAGGCCATCAAATTCTGCACGTATGACCTGTGCACAAGCAATGTTTCAGCCAATGGACCTCCGGGTAACCCAGAGGTCCATTGGCAGAAACATTGCCTGTGTTTGCTATGAGTAGCCAGGGGAACCTGCTGTGCTTTGGATGCCATTCGATATGGCAATTGCGCGCAATTCCTACGTGCGATTAAGCCTAGATAAGCGCACAGTTCGTGACATGAAGTTTTAACTGTACTGTTGATTGTTGTCAGTTACTTTAGCCCATATTTTGAACAAATAAACAAACAAACTATTTCCCCACATCGTCTCGCCGATTATATTACAATGAGGTGAATATTGGGGGTGGAAGGTGTTATCACACTTACATAATGGAGCCATTAATTCATGCTCTAGTTTTAACTGTATGTGTTGTATATTGTTTATCATGCATACATGCATATCATTAAATTGTTACTTTTCACTCAATTGGAGGCATAGGCTTGTTCAGTACTTTAAAATATAGTTTGTTATCCTGCCCTGAGAAACTACTGGAAAGATTCCCTGAAATAAGACCACCCCAAATATGCATGTTACTGATTGCACAAAATACGGATGACTTGTAGACATGGTGCACTTCATTTCCCAATGACGTTTTGTCTGTTCAGTGAAGGGCTGTCATTTCTGTGACATGTCATTTCGGAGATGAAGCAAAGAACTTGTTCTTCAAAGCAACACGATCTAAGTGCTGTCTGAAAATTTAGTCTAATTTAAATGCAAAAAGCAAATTAAATTATAAATGATGATCAATATTATCCATTTAATCTCGAACACCATGGTAAATGGAGATACTGAATGCAAAAAACTGAATGTGGCCTGCAAAACTAAGGTGTGCAATTTTTAAAGTCAAAATACGCTGTCTAAATCTCCATTTAAAATGTGGTGGATGTGTTCAGTTGGAACAGAGAATCATGCAGTAATAATAAGGATACTTATGCGATCTGGTAGAACATAATTTTTTATTTTTCTGGCAGATTGCCAGTAACAAAATATGTTCATCGATTGTCACTGAAATGACAGACACTTGTGACCCATGCCTGAGAAAATATTTTTTCACAAGATTATGCCTAGAACTTTGTGCATGGAGGCTACTAACAGGTGGTATGTTACCATGCAATATATAAATGACAGGAGAATTTATGCCATGCCATATTCCAATTCCATCTAATCTAAAACCTAAAATTGGCAAGTTTCGTAATATTCGTAATATTCACCCTCAGGAGAATGCTGGACGACTCGGCGTCTGGGTGATTCATCATTTGGATGATTCAGCACTTGCCTTGCAATTGGACAATTCGGCATTTGGCTTTGGCGATTTGGCACTTGGCTTGGACAATTCAATGGATTTGATGCCAAGAAAATCATGGTTTATATATTTTTTGTCATTTATTATACATTGAAAAGTATATACATGTAATGAATATACTTTTAAAATGTTTCTTCTGCATGCTTAGATTTAACTGGGTATTATTCAAGATACGACTACCGGTAATTCCCGTGATTGGTCGGGATCACACCACAGGGATGTATTTGCAATGTAAACGGTTTTTGTCTCAATTAGTTTCATGGTTTTTTGGGGGAAAATGGGGAAAAACATAAGTTATATACTGTATTATTAACATTATACTTATTATATTGAATACATTGGGCCAGAAGAGATTGTGGAAATGGTTAAAAGTTTAATGTGTTTGGCATTTCTATCGTTTTTGAAGTTGAACATTTAATAACTTAAGATACATGTAAAAATCACAACTGAAAATCATGTGAATGAAAGTCAGTCATTTTTTTGATTATCACAAAAGTTTCTATTCAATTAACCCTTTACCCAACGAATCACCTGCATCCGGCCCCATAATATGCAAATACAGCTGCTGAAAAAATATTATTTTTCGAAAAATTTCAAGAAAACCATATCATGTGACCCCTCTTTGGAACGAGCTCATTGAGCTCGTTCCAAAGAGGGGTCACATGATATGGTTTTGTTGAAATTTTTAAAAAAAATTTTTAAAAAATGATATTTAAAATAATGAATTTTTAAATCGTCTGTGTTGGGTAAAGGGTTAACAGGAGTTTAATCTAGGGCTGCAACGATATGCTTCCCTTACGATACGATATATATCACGATTCAATCTGCATGATACAATATGTATCATGGATACACATGATCTCTCATGACATGCAAGTACACGTGCAGCTATCAAACAACATGTATTCATTTCCAGTAGCTTTCTTTTTATTACAAATTTTGAATGCTCTCTTTAAACAATATGTAACTTCTCAAAGTGATAACCATTGCCATACATTTATTTCTGGTTTTGATTTTATGACCTGTTTTCCGGTGATTTTTCCTCTCAGAAAATATGTTCAAAACATTTAATCCCTTGTATCTTATTTGTCAAGCAAGATAGAATGGAATAATCAAATAAATATTTAGCAAATTAGAGGGAATTCCCCAACATTTGGTTAAATGAATAATCCTGTGTTTATGGCATATTTAGCACTGTCAATGCTGGTATGCAAAAAAACAGGACTTCACTGCACCAGCTTTTAATATCTACAAAATAGTTTGCTTGATATTATTTATATTTATTGTATCGCGATACACAGTGGACAATGATACGTATTGAATCGTGAGCAGTGTATTGCAGTTCCAACATGTCACGATTAATCGTTGCAGCCCTAGATTAATCTGCATGTATAACCTTCATGTAAACAACAGGTCAAATTTGTACTGAAGGTTTGGTACCATAAATAATTTGGTGTTTGGATTTTATAATTTATATTCTATTAACTGGTAGAGTGCTGGAAGCCCATATTTGGGCTTTATTCTGAAGTGCAGGTGCTGCAACTTAATGGCTTTATTTCTGTGGATGTGCATCATATAATTTTTGAATTGAAATTATTTAGTCTGTGAGGATTTGCCTTGTTACAATTTATGGGAGAGTGCCAATAGGCACTCTCCCATAAATTGTAACAAGGCAAAGATACGTGGACAAATTTGGATGACCAAAAATAATTTAGCACTCTACCAGTTAAGTGAATTAACAGGGTTATCGAATTAAGAAATAATAGTATCGAATTAAGTGGCCTTCAGGGGTGCAGTGGCTCAGTTGGTAGAGGTACAGGCTGCTAACCGAGAGGTCCTCGGGTTGAATCCCACCTCCGGCAACTGCATGTCCTTAGGTAAGACTCTTCAACCCCATTGCCCACTTGGGGACATGGTGGCGTTGTGTACTAAGGTGTAATGCACGTCAATTGTGCACTTCAACCAATGCTAACCCTGCTTGTGTGGAGTTAGTATTTTGGGGGCCTGACAATTGCTTGCCATTGTTTGGTGGTTCTCCCCGGGTACTCCAGCTTCCTCCACCTGTAAAACTGTCTAACATGAGGTGACCCTGGCTGTCAAAAGTGTCAATAAACCCCAATAAATGAATAAATGCATAAGTGGGCATCAGTGTACTGGGCATTATTTTTTATGTTTAAATATGTTTGTTTGTTTTGTATATACACATTTACCTTCATGATGTATTTTTATTTAAGGTCCTCCGATTTGATTGATATTACTATCATAAGAAGGTTGCCAAGTTTAGAAGTCTGTAGTTTAAGGTAAAATTATTTTCTCGATCTTTTACATCTAGATAAAGCATCAAAAGCAATATTTTGCTCCTGTGATTGGAGTTTTGATTGTGAATTATGCCCACATTTTCTCTCACTTTAATTTATTATATAAATGAGAAGTTTGTGATTCTGCAATTCCATCCAGCTAGAAATTTTCCATGGGTTGGGCTTCACATCCTGGGATGGGTGTGCCCTCTAGTTGCAGGTACTCCGACTTCTTCCACCCATAAAACTGTCACCGACATGTGACCTTGGCTGTTAAAGTGTCGTTAAACCATAATAAATAAATAAATCGACTTCACTGACTTAATTAGTAAAGTGTTAAATTATTTTTGGTCCTTAAAATTTCTTTGTGCATCTGTGCCTTGTTACAATTTATGGGAGAGTGTCAGAAGGCACTCTCCCATAAATTGTAACAAGGCAAATCTTAACAAAATAATATCACTCCAAAGATAATGTGAAGCACATCCACAGAATCTGAATCCTTTAAATTGTGGTACCAGTTCCTTGTCTTCTTGTCATGACGATAGACATTGTTTCATGGGGAGTGAAAAATCACATTCTGTCATCCTGTCAGATGATTGAGAAATTACTGTCCTCGTGTCTCATGAAATATTCCTCTACCTAACAAATTAGTTGCATCTGTTGCATAATTTACAAATTCAGTGATTGGAGAAACATTATGTTTCAAATAATTTCAACAAGGCCATAATTTGTGCCCGCCTCATTGAAGCGGCTTGTCAGACTTGAATAAAACCAACAGATAAGGTACTATCACTGGACCCAGAGGTTTTTAAAAATTACTGACTGGTCTCTAATCTTGCATAAATTCCTTTCAACACTATGCTGCAAATAGCTGCATGTATTATGAATTGCCCAGGTCCATGAAATGTTCACCAACTGATAACAGAGATTATTATAACAACCAATGGCCCAGACTAGCTGGTGCTAACTCAAAAATTAATCCAGGGCCAAACACAAATTTTGTTCCCCAATCCCCAAAATTTGCATGCAAAACCGAAAAATCAATGTCCTATCTGGTCCTCCATACTTTTTGGATCTGTGCATGCGCAGTATCCAGGAAGACACCGAAATTGGCGCCAACCATTATTCTTTGTTTGGCCCTGAAGTCAGCAACAATGAACTGGCATCTGTGCTTTTAAATCTCATTTTTGAGGATGCCAGACACAAATCAATTGTAAAATTGGTGGATCCAAGGACATAATTGGATGATGGAAGTGAACAATGGTGGTTAGGGACGTTCAGGGCTGCAACTTTATGATTTTTAGCTCAACTTTGGCAAAGCTAAATTTGAGCTTTTGTCATGGCCCGCCGTCCAGCGTCCATCTGTCTGTCTGGCCGTCTGGCCGTCTGTCCGTCTATCCGTACATCAACAGTTGGATACGGCTTGGGCTAGAGGCCGTATTTATGAACCGATCTTTACGAAACTTCTTGGGTACCTTTTTTATGACCGTGGGACGAGAACGAGTGTTTTTGGGTGCGGTCCAAAATTCAAGCTGGCTGCCAGACGCCATTTTGTACCGACGATGCAGAAATTTCTTTTTTTGTACAGAACTTCCATATGAAAGCTCTGATTTGAATAATTTTTTGTATGAATGTTTAGTACCATGGGATACATCACATATAATACAGGTTTTTTTCTCGTGCATAAATTGTGCAAATAAGACTAATTTTGATATTTTTTGGGTGTTACTTTCAGCACTGTAAGTGCAAATGCCAATACAGCTCGGGCTAGAGGACGTATTTATGAACCGATCTTTACGAAACTTCTTGGGTACCTTTGATATCACCGTGGGATGAGAACGAGTGTTTTGGGGTCCGGTCCGAAATTCAAGATGGCCGATGGTAGCCATTTTGTACAAAATTAGGTGCAATCTCAGATTTTTGCACAGAACTTCCATATGAAAGCGCTGATTTGAATAATTTTTTTGTGTGAATGTTTAGTACCATGGGATACATCACATATAATACGGGTTTTTTTCTCGTGCAGAAACTATGCAAATTAGATGAACTTTGATTTTTTCAGTGCGACTTACAGTAAGTACACATGTCAATACGGCTCAGACTGGAGTCTGTATTTATGAACCGATCTTCACGAAATGTCTTGGGTACCTTTGTTATCACCTTGGGACGAGAACGAGTGTTTCTGGGTGTGGTCCAAAATTCAAGATGGCTGCTAGTGGCCATTTTGTATCGAAATTAGGTCTAATCAGTTTTTTGTACACAACTTCTATACAGCTCAGACTAGAGGCCATATTTATGAACCTATCTTTACGAAACTTCTTGGGTACCCTTGTTATCACCGTGGGATGAGAGCGAGTGTTTTTGGGTGTGGTCCAAAATTCAAGATGGCCACCAGCAGCCATTTTGTACCAAAATTAGTGCAATCAGTCTTTTGTACAGAACTTCTGTATGAAAGTTCTGATTTGAATAAATTTTTGTATGAATGTTTAGTAACATGGAATACATCACATATTGTAAGGGGTTTTTTTTCGTGCAGAAATTATGCAAATTAGATGAACTTTGTTTTATTCAGTTCTACTTATGTAAGCACACATGTCAATATAGCTCAGGGTAGAGGCTGTATTTATGAACCGATCTTCACAAAACTTCTTGGGTACCTTTGTTATCACCTTGGGATGAGAATGAGTGTTTCTGAGTGCGGTCCAAAATTCAAGATGGCTGCCAGTGGCCATTTTGTACCGAAATTAGGTCCGATCAGTTTTTTGTCACAACTTCTATACAGCTCGTATTTATGAACTGATCTTCACGAAACTTCTTGGATACCTTTGTTTTCACCTTGGGACAGGAACGAGTGTGTTTTGTCACTGTGCTATGAGAACAAATATTTTGGGGTTCAGTCAGACCCACTCTGGGACTCAAAATTTCTTTTCTAGTTTAGCATCTGTCACCCACCTTTACAATACTTTACCTATACATTTGTTACAGGCTGTGGTCAGTATTTATGTACAGACCGTTACAATACTTTATATGTATCTTTGTTATCAGGTCATTACCTAGATGTTTGTCATTGCTGTGTCACATACTATACATGTACATGTCTTAACAAGTTGAGCTACAGTGTCATTGACACTTTCATTATCAAAATTATGTCATGTTTCCCAATTTCGGGACATGGGCCTGATATCATCATTCTTGCTAATGATTTTTCCAATGTTTGTTTAGTGTTCCTTCCCTATCCTTCCTTGAAGCCCTCCTGTTAAACTCACAAGCTTTTTGGCTTATTTTTATTGAAATTTTTTATTAAATTTCATGGGAGTTTGACGTGTATTACAGAATGTTTATTATACCCCCGCTTCGAAGAAGTGGGGGCTATATAGGAATCGCCCTGTACGTCCGTACGTCCGTACGTCCGTCCGTACGTCCGTACGTCTTTCCGGACATGAAATTCTTGTGTGCGCAACTCCTCCTACATTTATCAATCAATTTGGACAAAACTTTTCAGACATCATCACTACTAAGTGAACATGCGCATATTCCAAGATTTTTGATCTGCGACAATTTTAACCAGGCTATCTCCCTTTGACTTAGATTTATTGTGTCTTTCTATCCGAACAAATTCTTGTGTGCGCAACTCCTCCTGCATTAATGAACCGATTTTGATGAAACCTTTCAAACATCATCTCTACTAAGTGAACATGTGCATATTCCAAACTTTTTAATCTGCGACAATTTTAACCAGGTTATCTCTCTTGAACTTTGATTTAATATGGGTTTCTACATGAAATTCTTGTGTGCGCAACTCCTCCTACATTTATCAATCAATTTGGACAAAACTTTTCAGACATCATCACTACTAAGTGAACATGCGCATATTCCAAGATTTTTGATCTGCGACAATTTTAACCAGGTTATCTCCCTTTGACTTAGATTTATTATGTCTTTCCGTTCGAACAAATTCTTGTGTGGTCAACTCCTCCTACATTAATGAACCGATTTTGATGAAACCTTTCAAACATCATCTCTACTAAGTGAACATGTGCATATTCCAAACTTTTTGATCTGCGACAATTTTAACTAGGTTATCTCTCTTGAACTTTGATTTAATATGGGTTTCTGCATGAAATTCTTGTGTGCGCAACTCCTCCTACATTTATCAATCAATTTGGACGAAAGTTTACAGACATCATCACTACTAAGTGAACATGCGCATATTCCAAAATTTTTGAGCTGTGGCAATTTTAACTAGGTTATCTCCCTTTAACTTAGATTTATTATGGGTTTCTACATGAAATTCTTGTGCGCGCAACTCCTCCTACATTTATCAATCAATTTGGACAAAACTTTTCAGACATCATCACTACTAAGTGAACATGCGCATATTCCAAGATTTTTGATCTGCGACAATTTTAACCAGGTTATCTCCCTTTGACTTAGATTTATTATGTCTTTCCGTTCGAACAAATTCTTGTGTGCGCAACTCCTCCCACATTAATGAACCGATTTTGATGAAACCTTTCAAACATCATCTCTACTAAGTGAACATGTGCATATTCCAAACTTTTTGATCTGCGACAATTTTAACCAGGTTATCTCTCTTGAACTTTGATTTAATATGGGTTTCTGCATGAAATTCTTGTGTGCGCAACTCCTCCTACATTTATCAATCAATTTGGACGAAAGTTTACAGACATCATCACTACTAAGTGAACATGCGCATATTCCAAAATTTTTGAGCTGTGGCACTTCTAACTAGGTTATCTCCCTTTAACTTAGATTTATTATGGGTTTCTACATGAAATTCTTGTGCGTGCAACTCCTCCTACATTTATCAATCAATTTGGACAAAACTTTTCACACATCATCAATACTAAGTGAACATGCGCATATTCCAAGATTTTTGATCTACGACAATTTTAACCAGGTTATCTCCCTTTGACTTAGATTTATTATGTCTTTCCGTTCGAACAAATTCTTGTGTCCGCAACTCCTCCTACATTAATGAACCGATTTTGAATACATGTTGCACATTGTAAATGTGTTTTTCCAAATGTAAACCATATATCTGTGGGCTCTTTAAGTATTCAGTGCTGTTCTGTGGAAGGCCACATGCAAATACAAATTTCAACAACAAAAAATGATCTTTATGTATACATTTCCTTATGGCCTTCGCCTACATGATCAGAAGTGCATTCCTCTAAAAACCCAAAGCGGGGGTATTAATCACCTTCAGTGATAGTTCTAGTTCTGTATATCCCCTTGTTTACATCCTCACCCTAGGTGTGTTTAGGCATTTTGGGTCATGCATCTTCTGTCCGATGTATCATTTTTTCTTCATCTGAAGATCTTGCTTTACATCGGTTAGCTTTAAAGTCTGTTACTGACTTCGGGCCTTTTTTATTCAGTGCCTGGGGTCTTGTTTCTGTTTTTTTCCTTTGACATTGTTTACGTTGGCAATGTCCTATAAATATATGTAGTTTCTACTTATTATTATGCCCCCGAAAAATTTTTGCGGGGGTATATAGTCGAGGTCTCCATCCATACTTACTTCCGTCCATCCGTACGAACATTTTGTATTACAACTCGAGCATCAGTTGTTGGATTTTAATGTTCTTTGGTATTGTGATAGGGCAGCTTGGGGGGAACGGATGCCCTTGTACCTAGCGTTTCATCCATTCATGTTTGGTAGAGTTATGGCCCCTGTTTAATTTTGTCCTCTGTTTCTAAGGTAAATTGTACCATAGCCTATAGACAAAGTGCTGCCCAATTGTTTTTTTAGTTCATTATTTTTCTGCGGCCCAGTGCTTGCAGGGGAGGTTGCATGACATTTTAACCTCTACATATCAATATATCCATATAAATATGGATGACACAAGAATTATAGTGATTTTGGTTCCAGACCATTTAAAATTGTATCACCACACCAATCGATTTCAAATTTTATTTGTTTATTACTAATGTCAAAATGCAGGTCAAGTTCGATTTGGAAGTTCACTCTGACCATTCTTGCAAGAGTTATGCCTCTTTTTGAATTAAAAAATCACAAATTTCCCAATTTCAGCTTTATTCTTACTGTCCAGTGCCGATAGGGGAAGTGCTGCCCGATTTTATTTTAGTCCACTATTTCTCTACTGCCCAGTGCTTGCAGGGGAGGCTGCATGTCATTTTAAACTACATATCAATTAACCATATAAATATGGATGCCAATTTCAGCTTTATTCTTACTGGCCAGTGCCTATGGGGGAAGTGCTGCCCAATTTTTTTTAGTCCACTATTTCTGTGCTGCCCAGTGCTTGGTGGGGAGGTTGCATGTCATTTTAACCTACTGCATATCGATATAACCATATAAATATGAATGCCAATTTCAGCTTTATTCTTACTGGCCAGTGTCTTATAGGGGAAGTGCTGCCCAATTTTGTTTTAGTCCACTATCCCAATTTTTTCTAGTCTACTATTTCTGTACTGCCCAGTGTTTGCAGGACAGGTTTGCATGTCAGTTTAACCTACTACATATCGATATATTCATATGAATATGGATAACACAAGAATCATAGTGTTTTTTAATTCCGTTCATTCAAAGTTGTTTGGATGAACCAATTCTCTTCAAACATACGGAAGTTATTTATTTACATGCAAGTCCGACTTTGCTACCTTCAGGGGCATCAGCACACGCGTTAGCATTGCTCTTGTTACTGTAGGATTATTGGAAGATACATGTTATAATATTCCAGTAGAGGAGCAATTATTTTTGGAATTTTGTCCACACTTAGGCTCTATCGGGATACCTTTGGGCTTGTCTTGTTCCCTTTGGGAACTTGGGCTTTTGTCAAAAAATTTTCGAAAGATTTTTTTAAATTAATTTTTCGATTTGTATTTTGAATGTTGATTATTATGTATCTTTATCATATATTTATTGTGGAGTTATGAAAGCTTATTGCTCAAAATGCAAGGCGAGGAAATCTTCCTCAGATTTACATGCTTGTTGCCTTGCTTGTAGTCGATGTACTCCCGTTAATTCTTGTTCTACATGTGTTGATTGGGATGACAAACATTGGACACGGGTGTCACAGTATGTTGTTAGCGGTGAGAGGCCATTGCAGGTCCTCTCGCAGCAAAGTTAATCAAGTTTCTCAGTTTCTTTTTCAGAGGAACAAGAACATGGTGATGGTTATGTGACACCTACGAAAAGTGTGCTACCATCATCACACTCTGATGAGCTAGCTGCAAAAGTGCTCATGAATATTAGGCAGGCGATAAAGACACTAGCCGGTGGTTTTAATCCCTTGTCTGCAGCTAGCTCAATCGGTGAAGTGGTTTACTCGGTCTGTGGGTACCGTGATGCCGGGTATGTCTGTAGC
Source organism: Pictodentalium vernedei (assembly GCA_031216915.1). NCBI lineage: Eukaryota > Metazoa > Mollusca > Scaphopoda > Dentaliida > Dentaliidae > Pictodentalium > Pictodentalium vernedei. The sequence continues at coordinate 251,110,776 of CM062289.1, forward strand.
GGTCCAAAGAATTGGATTGGGTAGAGCAAGCACATAAAAATCTAAACATGCTCACCCAGTTACGACGGAACAGGGGAAGAAGCCAGCAAGTGTAGTGGGAAACTCGGCGAGGTCTGAAAGGATGGCGAGCGAGAGATGACCATATAGACAACGCCATATTTAATCTCTCGAGTACAAGGAAGAAAGGTGGTTTCTTAACTTCATCTTCCATAAACATACCATTTCTTGGACCACGTTCATTTAAAATGGTCGGGGAAGATGTTCAGAGAGTTCCTCTGCATTTGGATGAGCAGGCCGAGGATCTAGAGGTATCCTTACCTGGATCATGCACAGTTTGCTCAGACACAATTGAGATGTCAATTTCTTCTAATAGAGCGAATTTGGATGCTATGTCTTACGCAGATCACCTTACAAGAGCTAGGAAAGTAATTTGAGGCCTTTTGTACCTCTCTAAGAGTTCTTTCCAGGGCAATTATGTATACCACGTATAACTCCGACCTAACAGTGGCTAATTTGGAGTTAATCAGATGTGATGGTGCCCTTGCATCATCATCGCTGATAGATGACAAGGTGAAAAACTCTGAGTCGCTCCGGTCTCCAGACATACTATATTCGGCGACAAGCTTTCGTTAGTCTATGACCAGGCTACTAAGAAAGCGTCTAATGCTCTGCTTTTAAAGTCGGCGTCTCATCGACCTGCTGCAGCAGATAAGAGTAAAGGAGGATGTTCCAGACAGAAATCGTCAAAAGGGGACTCCTCACAAGGGTATAAGAAACCCTCTTATTCTTACTCTGGAGGTTGTCAGTATAGCAACTCAGGAAAGGGGTGTAGGTCTGATCGGGACTATAGGTTAGATGCCCCTAGGCCGACGGGACGAGGTTCTTCATGGGGAGGAGGTGGTTTCTCCTCCTGTAAGTCTCGCAGGTCATACAGGTGATTCCGAGCGAAACCCCCGCTAACAAGATGTCCGCATTGGACAAATCTTCCATCAGATACCTTGCAAAAGAGAGTCTCTCCTAGCAGAGGTACAGGCTCTCTTATCAAAGGAAGCAATAGAGGTTGTCAAGAATTAAAATTCTCAAGGTTTCTACAGTCACCTGTTCCTCGTACCAAAGCCAGACGGCTCATTCTGACCAGTAATATACTTGAGCTGGATAAACAAGCTTACCGTGGCTCCAAAATTCTGTATGGAGACCATTCGGTCGGTAAGGGCGAGCATTCGAGTGAACGACTATTCAGCAAGCATAGATCTAAAGGATGCATACTTTCATGTCCTGGTACATCCGGCATTCAGAAAGTACCTGCAGTTCGCTGTACAAGGGAAGGTGTATCAGTTCAGACCAATGTGCTTTGGTCTGAACCTGGCTCCCTGAGCATTCACTTCTTTAAAGAACTCGGTAATGTCACACTTCCGAGCTCATTCGTCTGTGGTAACATCAGCTTACTTGGACAACATTCTACAGAGATACGGCAACAGAATTATTCTTCAGAACGATGTTCAGAGTCTGCTTCTATTACACCGACGTTTCAGTTTTATTGTAAACGAGAAAAAGTCTGATCTAGCTCCGTCCAAGTCGTTCATTCACTTTGGAATGAGCTTCGAGACTCACAACAATCTGTTTCGTCTGCCGTTACCCAGAGTGAAATTAGTTAGTTGTTATGCTCGCTTTTGTCTACACTCAGATGCATTAACAGTGAGGGAATTCATGCGACTGTTGGGGCTGTGCGGAGCGGCTGCGGATCTTATTCCAATGGGTCGTCTGTGCACAGATATTCTTTACTCAGAACTGGAATGTGAAGATTCATTCGCTCAAAGCCAGTATTGTTTTAATGGACCTGGTAAAACAAAGGGTTCAGATTTGGGCAGATATTCAGTGGTTAACTCAGGGAGTTCCACTGCAACTGCCAGATCTGGCTTTCAAGATTATGATGGATGCGAGTCAGACGGGTTGGGGCACGACCCTAAATCCTGCAGACTTGAAGTGTCAGGGTCTTTGGGACCCTCTGATCCTAGAGAAGCACATAAACATCAAAGAGATGATGTCAATATGGCTAGCGCTGCAACATTGGATTCACATATTAGCGGACGCTCATGTTCAAATTTTGTCGGAAAACTTGACAGAAGTAGCGTACATCAGAAACCAGGGCAGCACTCATTTGATTCCATTATGTGAACTAATGGAGAAGATTCTTCTATTCATCATGAATCATCATGTTCAGCTTTCTGTTTGTCATATACCGGATCATTGGAATGTAATAGCAGACTCGCTCTCTCGGAAAGGTTGCTTGTTGCCATCGGAGTGGACGCTCAACAAGAGAGTATTCAGGAAAATTTGTTACCAGTGGGATTGCCCCATGATAGATCTGTTTGTGATGCACCTGAACAATCAGTTACCGACGATCGTGTTGCTATGTCCAGACCATCGAGCATACGCTGTAGACGCTCTGTTGATTTCATGGGACGGAATGATAGGATATGCGTATCCTCCAACTCCGTTGATTCAGCAGATTCTATTAAAGATCAAACAGTCTCATTGCAAAATTCTACTAGTAGCACTTCTGTCGTCACAGAAACCTTTGATCAATCTTCTCAGGTGTATGTTATGGGACATTCCCTGGAAGCTTCCTCCACGAGAGAACCTTCTTTATCAGGGGAAGTCACATGCACTGCATCACAACCCGGAAGGTCTCAACCTTCACGTATTTCCGTTGTGCAGTCCTTCTTGCACAGAAAACAGTTTACAGGACAAGCAGTGGATGCAGTTTCTAACTGCAGGAAGTCCTCATCGTTGAACTACGCAGCGAAGTGGAAGGTTTTCTTCCGTTGGTGTAAGGATCAGTCAATAGACGTTTATGATCCGTCCATACCAAATATTGCCAATTTCCTGGTCTACTTGTTTGACGATCTCAAACTGCAGCCTGTCACTATTAAGGGCTATAGGTCTATGTTATCAGATAATTACGCTCATCATGATTACTTGGCTATTGGATCTAATGCTTCATTGTCCAAGCTGGTTAGCAATTTCTCTATTCATAGACCTAGAACCCTCAGATTAATTCCTAAGTGGAATTTGGCTTGGGTTCTGTTGAAGCTTAAAGAAGTGCCGTTTGAGCCATTGGATGTTGTAGAGTTCAAATTCTTGACTTATAAATTAAAACAGCATTTCTCTTAGCCTTTGCATCTGCTAGAAGAGTTAGTGAACTTCATGCTTTATCAGTTGCTGATTCTCACGACCGTAGTGGGATTTCTGGCTAAGAATCAGACTCCAGGTAAGTGGCCTGAGCCTATTACCATTAAGGCTCTGCTGTCCTCGGACAATCGTAGACCTCTGCTGTGTCCAGTCAGGGCTATGCGCATATATAAACATCGATCAGATTTTATAAGAAAAGGAAGAAAACGTTTCTTTCTTTCATTGATTCCTAACAGGAAAGATATTTCTGTTCGTTCAGTTGCTAGATGGATTCAGTTGGCAATACACATTGCCTATCAAAATCTTTCTTTGGATCAATGTTCTGTAAATAAGATATCAGTGCATGAAGTTAGAGCGCTATCCACTTCTTGGGCTTATTCTAACAGTATAGCCATTACTGATCTCATGAAGGCTGCGTACTGGACACAGCCCTCTACATTTACTAAGTTTTTACCTGAGAAATTTAAGAGTCCATCTCCGGTGACCTTAGATCTTTAGGTCCTCTTTCTGTTGCTCAGAATGTCGTCCATTAATGGTTACATCTATAGTTATTTAGGCAGCTCATTCCAGCAGTGAAGCTGTTCCGCTGCCCTCTTCATTCTGTGGTCTCGTACCTCAGAACAAGGGGAAGGGGCGGGAGACATTTTTTTCCCTTATGATCATCAGGCTTTATAGTGAAAAGCAAGGGAAGACCTCCTCTTGTGTCAATAGTCCTGAGTCGGTGCTGGGATGATTTTAATGTGTAGCTCAGTGTGAAGCAATAACTATGTCTCATTTATGTACTATTTTTAAAGTGTAGCTCACTGTGAAGCATCTGTATATGTCAAGTGTCAAACAGGCATTAATGTACAATCCTCGGTCACTTTTAAATAAGTATAAAGAGTCTCATTCTCTGGACTATCTTTATATATTGGCTTTCCTTCACCGAATTAGCATAACGGGTTATGCTGGCATCAAATGGAGAATTATATATTATGTAATACTCAATTACTTTGTTGGTGTTATGTCTTTCTCATTTCTCGTAAAGGAGAAAGACATATATAATTCCTTTCTTCTCCTAATCTCCTGTAGGAGATATACTTTACTGAAGTGATTGAGAGTTTTCCTTTATGTCCTCGGCCCTCCAGCCTTTTTACGATTCAGCTAGTCTGGGCCATTGGTTGTTGTATAAATATATTATAAATTTTAAGTAATTTGTATATTTTTTATTTATACTTACCAATGGCCCAGACGGGTATGGCCCTCCCATGTGTGGGCACTCATACCTCCCTGCTGTTTACAACATTTAACAGGCAATTATAGAAAGAATGATGGTTGGCGCCAATGTCGGTGTCTTCCTGGATACTGCGCATGCACAGATCTAAAAAGTATGGAGGACCAGATAGGACATTTATTTTTCGGTTTTGCATGCAAATTTTGGGGATTGGGGGGCAAAATTTGTGTTTGGCCCTGGATTAGTTTTTGAGTTAGCACCAGCTAGTCTGGGCCATTGGTACGGTGAGTATAAAAAATATACAAATTACTTAAAATTTATAATATACTTTAAAAATAACCACATTCCTATTGGTTGGATCTTATATATGTGACTGGTACTCAAAACTCCATGTATACTGGTTTTCCAGTGAATGTCAACTTTCTAAATAGAGCTTTTGGAAATCCCCTCTCTAGTTCTATTTCAGTCGACGTAATCTCTATAACATTGTTTATTTTTATGTTATTCTGCAGATGATAGCTATTTTATTGTTAACTAAAAGTATTTCTGGTTGATATAATTGAACTTTTAATTGACAAATAAAAGATTGGGGTTTTTTTTAGGATGGAGTATGTGTATATAATAAAACAGTTATGGACTTTTGTGGTGGTAAATATGATGTGATTTGAATCTAAAAAACTTATGTTGACCTCGACTAACGCCTCGGTCAATATAAGTGTTTTTAGGTTCATATAACATCATATTCACCACCCAAAAGTCCATAATTGTATATTATTTCTTGAGTCAATATCTGATAGTTTATTAAAATCACTGTGATGCTCAGGTAATTTCTCAGACATTCTATGTGAAAAGAATTTATTTATTGTCACATTTTACATGACTACAACAAATTCTTGTTCAATATTTGACTCGAAAAATTCAATAAATTTGATAAAAGACATATAATATGTACATTTTTATCAATCAGAATTAAAAAAAATTTTCACTTTCAAACATTTTGACACACAAACATAAACTCATACTTACAATCATGTGTGAGATCATGTAAGATTCTTGAGCAGGCAGTCATGAATATTTCCTCCAATTTGACCTCAAAATTCTAACCAGCCTGGAAGGTCTTTTCAGAGGGAAGCTCTCCTGTTTTTTTGTACATAAATTTAAGCCTAATGTAGGAAATGTGCCAGGAAGGGCCTGAGGGGAGTTGAGGTTGAGAAATAGACATCCTTTTTCACAGCAGTTTTGTTGATATTCATTGCAATATGAACACATGTACATGTGCAAGGTGACACTTCCTTCTTGTCAGCATCTTTCTGTTCCCTTAACCCTTAATGGCCTGGACAATTGGCCTGAATTCCCACCAGCCCACCGCCATTACATGTCCAGTGGCTTTGCAGTGATTTCTAGTCAAGTCTTGGCTGCCTTAGCAGGCAGCCAAGACTTGACTAGAAACCACTGCCTACCTAATTTACCTGTTGTCAGCAGGACCTCCTCATGATGGCATTTTAAGGGCACCTGTTCCGAGGTCGTTAAAATTGGGAAATAGGCCTTTAATGGTTATCACAAACACCCTTGTTTCTCTCTTGCTGTCTTCCTCTAATCTATTTTAATTTCCAGGTGAGCGTTTTAGGTTCACTTGAGTCTCTGGTTTTATTTCAGCGTCAATAGCATTCACACACTGCAGGATTTCCAGAATAGTGAGAATCTTCAAGAGTTATATATAAGAAAGAACAAAATTGAAGACATCAATGAAATCTGGTATCTTACAAAACTACCCAAGTTACGAATGCTCTGGTTGGCTGATAATCCATGTGATGAAGTGGAAAATTATAGAATGACAGTGTTGAAGGCCCTGCCTAATCTTCAGAAATTAGACAATGCTGGTAAGTTTTATGTATACCATTTACATGTATAGTATAGTGATCACAAAAGTGGTATCTTTCTCAACCAGATTGTGGTCTGGCACAACACACATCAGTGGTTGAGAATTCATTGATAAAATACTGCAAAATCATGAATCTGAATCAAGAGAAAAACGAACAAAAATAGCATCTCATTTCAGTGTTCTCAGATTTGTTTCTGATGGGTGATATTCTATAGTGTTGTGGAAAGAAATGTGGAAAAGTAATATCGGCAGGATTGTGACTCAGTCAAAATTCTCTGTACATTTTTGTGATCACAGTACAGTACTGTAGGCTAACCAGTTACTTAGAACAATTTGGAAATACATATACTGTAATATTTTCTGAAACTTCTTTGTTGATTAATGCCGAAGAGCTTGTTTTGTATAGTACAGAAGCATTTGTAATATGCTGTTCCACTTAGAGATGGGTGATATTGGAATTTTGAGCTCAGTATTTATTTATTTATTGATGTTTAAGGTCACATACTTATGCACAATGGCTAATCATGATCGTGACAGTTTTTCGGGTGGAGGAAGCCGGAGTACCTGGAGAGAACCACCGAGCAACGACGAGCAGCTGCCAGTTCCCCAACATCGTAACTCCGCACTGCAGCACACGCAGGGTTAGATTGGTTGAAGACATGCACACCATCAACATGCAGTGCGCCTTAGTACACGGCGTCATCATGCCCCCATGTGGACAATCGGGGTTAAGTGCCTTGCCCAAGGACACAACGCGGGAGTCCAAACCGATCAGTCAGATGGTCACCCATCCGAGGACTAACCGGGCTCGACGTTGCTTAACTTCGGTGATCTGACGAGAACCGGTTACTGCAACGTAACCGCACCCCCTTTGAGCTCAGTATCGGTTTTATTATTTTTACTTGGGTATACTGTGGTATTGGTTCGATATTTGCTATTTGACCTAACTGAGCTTTGTTGGTAGTACCAAAGAGGAAATTGCACCAGGAAAATACGGAATAAGTTGTTCTTATATCATTCTACCACAGTACCAACAAATGACACTGCCAATGAACTCAGCATATGCATTCTTCTGTCAACACAAGTCACATATCTCCAGTAATGTTTGTGATTTGTTCCAAACAAATCCTAACCTTCAAAGGCTTATTTCAGGCTTTGTGATCTTAGAACATTTGCCCTTAACATGTCATCATTAGGAGGTACTGCTGACTATACACAAATCACCTGAGCAGTGATTTCTAGTCAAGTCTCGGCTGCCTATTAAGGCAGCCAGGGCTTGATTAGAAATCACTACTAAGCAACTGGACATGCACAGGATGTAGTCTAGTGGGACTTCAGAACAATTTTCCAGACCCTTAACAGTTAAAAAAACTGAAAAGAAAACCAGTCTCTTCTTTCATGGAAATGAAATCTTCATCTGCTGTCAATCCTCAACAAGTCCTAATAAGTAGCAAATGTAGGAAAATTTGAAAATTCAGACAGTTTCAGTATTCAATGATTGATTCAGTTTGGTTTTTGGGTATCCCCATGATATCGGTATTGGTTCGGTTATTCGGTATATTGCCCATCTTTAGTTGCACTGCAAATTACAAATCCTGGAGTCTGTGGAATGAAATAAGAATTGCACTTACAGTATGGCTGCCATGGATGGGTCACTTTCCACGGCTGGGCAATATTTCCATGAATGCAATAATATTAAATTCCAAACGCTAATTATAGGAATAATCAGCAAAAATTTAATTAATGAAGCACTGGGTACAACCCGGTGCTTCATTAATTGAAATTTTGCTGCTGATGATTTTTTTGTGACCTGGTAAATGCATGTATGGACATCATTGCCCACGTGTGGATTATGACCAGTCCACGATGGCTGTACTGTAAGAGTGTGTTGATTTAACCCATATAAAAATAGGAATTATATGAAAAGGAATGCGAAGCACAAGGGATTGTTTCTGCTAATGGACCTTCATGTAGAACCTGGAGCCCCAAGCTTCAGCTAATGGGGCTCCAGGTTCAACATGAAGGTCCACTAGCTGAAAGGCCACTTGTGCTTCGCATTCTTTTTCATATAATTCCTATTTTATCTGGGTTCAATCCCCACCTTCTAAGTATTTACATAAAAGATAGTGGTCATAAAATAGGGTACCTGAATGCGCATGAGCACATTGTTTCGCCGCTCGGCACATGCGGCATATAAATTACATATATCACAAATGTAATTAATTGAAATGTAGTAAATCCCTAGTTTTGTGGGATGACCAATTGTCAAATCAAAGAGCATACATGAACTTTCACTAGACCAATGTAATTACCATCTGATCTCTGAAAGCGTCACTCTATTCAAGGATTCTTTTGGGTATCTACAGGGGCTGTTGTTTGGGCATGATTTTTCCCAATTCTTAACCATAAATTTCCCAATCTCAGTTCCCACTCAAACAAAAATTTAATGCACAACTGGTGACCTGAACTGGGTAGGCATAAGGCCTCAGAAAACCACTGGTTTTCTTAGGCATTATGACCACCCAGTTTAGGGCACTGACTGTACATAAAATTTAAATGCTTGTCTAACAAAGTCTCTTAATTTAAAGGCAAATGGCAAGTTCTTTAATAATATAAGAACTGTTTAACCCTTTACCCAACAAATTGGCTGCATCCGCCCGCGTAATATGCAAATTCAGCAGTTGAAAAAATATTATTTTTCAAAAAATTTCAACAAAACCATATCATGTTGCCCCTCACTGGAACGAGCTTGTTACAATGAGGGGTCACTTGATATGGTTTTGTTGACATTTTTGAAAAAATTTTAAAAAATGGTATTTAAAATAATAAATTTTGATATCGACTGCATTGGGTAAAGGGTTAATAGAGACTACAGAGACTGCATGAACATGATTCCATGTGACTGTTTGTTATAATACTTACTTGTAGTATACATGCAGTTGCTTAGGTATTGGTCTTAATGTTCTCTGCTCAATTTGAATGTAAAATTTCTTAGTCTTTGTATGTTTTTTTTCCCCTCCAAAACAAATTCCCAATTGGAGCCCCCATGACACAAAAAAGTGTTTAATCCTGGAAACGGGAATTTTCTGGTTCTCGTTTTTGAGTCACCATATCAGGAATTTTTCAGCTGTTGTTTCTGAATATCAGTACCGATATCCAGAAAATTCATAGGACAGAACAGGGAATCAAAGGTTGCGTTCCGCAACCTTTGAATCCTGACTCTAGTCTATGAATTTCTCAGGCATAAGCACTCATTTTCGGAACCGGTAACTGGGAAATTCTCATTCGCAAGATTAAACCATATCTCCAACGGCGATGCTTGTCTCAGAATAAATTGATATTGGCCGTAATCTCCTAAACTATAATACACAATCATTGATACCATGGTCTATGGATTTCCTGGGTATTGTGATTGACTTTCAGAACCTGAAGCCACAGCGCCATGAAATTCCCATTCCTGGTATTAAACCTTAGTTTTGCAGTATCACGATGCATGTATTTTGCCAGTATCAGCAGTATTACGCTCCATCTGATACTCGAGGAGAGATTTGATGACTGAAATTGTGTCTGTATCAATGGTAGGTATATAATAATTATCCCAGCTTTCGTCAGGGATATTGTCGTTATCTCCGTCCGTACGTATGTACGTCCGTCCGTCCGTCCATCCGTACGTCTGTCCGGTGTTACATTCACTTGCATTAATGTTTAAACTATGCTAATGTGTTCAGGTATCACCAGTACATGTGCATGAAGGTTTCGGGATTTTGATTTGGTTCCAAGTGGTTCCAGTGGAACCATTTTTATCCTTAGAAAATCTTTGTCCGCTCAAAGGTTCTTAGGGTATTGAATTCGATACGTTTAAACCATGTTAACATGTTCAGATAGCATATGTAGATGTGCATGAAGGTTTCGGAATTTTGATTTGGGTCCAAGTGGTTCCAGTGGAACCACTTTTATCCTTAGAAAATCTTTGTCCGCTCAAAGGCTCTTAGGTTATTGAATTCGAAACTTTTAAACCATGTTAACATGTTCAGATAGCATCTGTAGATGTGCATGAAGGTTTCGGAATTTTGATTTGGGTCCAAGTGGTTCCAGTGGAACCACTTTTACCCTCAGAAAATCTTTGTCCACTCAAAGGCTCTTAGGGTATTGAATTCGAAACATTTAAACCATGTTAACATGTTCAGATAGCATCTGTAGATGTGCATGAAGGTTTCAGAATTTTGATTTTGTTCCAGGTGGTTCCAGTGGAACCACTTTTATCCTTAGAAAATCTTTGTCCGCTCAAAGGTTCTTAGGGTATTGAATTCGAAACGTTTAAACCATGTTAACATGTTCAGATAGCATCTGTACATGTGCATGAAGGTTTCGGAATTTTGATTTGGGTCCAAGTGGTTCCAGTGGAACCACTTTTATCCTTACAAAATCTTTGTCCGCTCAAAGGCTCTTAGGGTATTGAATTCGAAATGTTTAAACCATGTTAACATGTTTAGATAGCATCTGTAGATGTGCATGAAGGTTTTGGAATTTTCATTTGGGTCCAAGTGGTTCCAGTGGAACCACTTTTACCCTCAGAAAATCTTTGTCCGCTCAAAGGCTCTTAGGGTATTGAATTCGAAACGTTTAAACCTTGTTAACATGTTCAGATAGCATCTGTAGATGTGCATGAAGGTTTCGGAATTTTGATTTGGTTCCAGGTGGTTCCAGTGGAACCACTTTTATCCTTAGAAAATCTTTGTCCACACAAAGGCTCATAGGGTATTGAATTTGAAACGTTTAAACCATGTTAACATGTTCAGATAGCATCTGTAGATGTGCATGAAGGTTTTGGAATTTTGATTTGGGTCCAAGTGGTTCCAGTGGAACCACTTTTATCCTTAGAAAGTCTTTGTCCGCTCAAAGGCTCTTAGGGTATTGAATTCGAAACGTTTAAACCATGTTAACATGTTCAGAGAGCATCTGTAGATGTGCATGAAGGTTTCGGAATTTTGATTTGGTTCCAGGTGGTTCCAGTGGAACCACTTTTATCCTTAGAAAATCTTTGTCCGCTCAAAGGTTCTTAGGGTATTGAATTTGAAACTTTTAAACCATGTTAACATGTTCAGATAGCATCTGTAGATGTGCATGAAGGTTTTGGAATTTTGATTTGGGTCCAAGTGGTTCCAGTGGAAACACCTTTACCCTCAGAAAATCTTTGTCCGCTAAAAGGCTCGTAGGGTATTCAATTTGAAACATTTAAACCATGTTAACATGTTCAGATAGCATCTTAGGGTATTGTCGGGGATATTGTCGTTATCTCCGTCCGTCCGTCCGTCCGTCCGTCCGTCCGTCCGTCCGTCCGTCCATACGTCCGTCCGGTGTTACATTCACTTGCATTAATGTTTAAACTATGCTAATGTGTTCAGGTATCACCAGTACATGTGCATGAAGGTTTCGGGATTTTGATTTGGTTCCAAGTGGTTCCAGTGGAACCATTTTTATCCTTAGAAAATCTTTGTCCACTCAAAGGTTCTTAGGGTATTGAATTCGATACGTTTAAACCATGTTAACATGTTCAGATAGCATCTGTAGATGTGCATGAAGGTTTCGGAATTTTGATTTGGGTCCAAGTGGTTCCAGTGGAACCACTTTTATCCTTAGAAAATCTTTGTCCGCTCAAAGGCTCTTAGGGTATTGAATTCGAAACTTTTAAACCATGTTAACATGTTCAGAGAGCATCTGTAGATGTGCATGAAGGTTTTGGAATTTTGATTTGGGTCCAAGTGGTTCCAGTGGAACCACTTTTACCCTCAGAAAATCTTTGTCCGCTCAAAGGCTCTTAGGGTATTGAATTCGAAACATTTAAACCATGTTAACATGTTCAGATAGCATCTGTAGATGTGCATGAAGGTTTCGGAATTTTGATTTTGTTCCAGTGGAACCACTTTTATCCTTAGAAAATCTTTGTCCGCTCAAAGGCTCTTAGGGTATTGAATTCGAAATGTTTAAACCATGTTAACATGTTCAGATAGCATCTGTAGATGTGCATGAAGGTTTTGGAATTTTCATTTGGGTCCAAGTGGTTCCAGTGGAACCACTTTTACCCTCAGAAAATCTTTGTCCGCTCAAAGGCTCTTAGGGTATTGAATTCGAAACATTTAAACCATGTTAACATGTTCAGATAGCATCTGTAGATGTGCATGAAGGTTTCGGAATTTTGATTTTGTTCCAGGTGGTTCCACTGGAACCACTTTTATCCTTAGAAAATCTTTGTCCGCTCAAAGGTTCTTAGGTTATTGAATTCGAAACGTTTAAACCATGTTAACATGTTCAGATAGCATCTGTAGATGTGCATGAAGGTTTTGGAATTTTGATTTGGGTCCAAGTGGTTCCAGTGGAACCACTTTTATCCATACAAAATCTTTGTCCGCTCAAAGGCTCTTAGGGTATTGAATTCAAAATGTTTAAACCATGTTAACATGTTCAGATAGCATCTGTAGATGTGCATGAAGGTTTTGGAATTTTGATTTGGGTCCAAGTGGTTCCAGTGGAACCACTTTTACCCTCAGAAAATCTTTGTCCGCTCAAAGGCTCTTAGGGTATTGAATTCGAAACGTTTAAACCATGTTAACATGTTCAGAGAGCATCTGTAGATGTGCATGAAGGTTTCGGAATTTTGATTTGGTTCCAGGTGGTTCCAGTGGAACCACTTTTATCCTTAGAAAATCTTTGTCCGCTCAAAGGTTCTTAGGGTATTGAATTCGAAATGTTTAAACCATGTTAACATGTTCAGATAGCATCTGTAGATGTGCATGAAGGTTTCGGAATTTTGATTTGGGTCCAAGTGGTTCCAGTGGAACCACTTTTATCCTTAGAAAATCTTTGTCCGCTCAAAGGCTCTTAGGGTATTAAATTCGAAACGTTTAAACCATCTTAACATGTTCAGATAGCATCTGTAGATGTGCATGAGGGTTTCACAATTTTGATTTGGGTCCAAGTGGTTCCAGTGGAACCACTTTCACCCTCAGAAAATCTTTGTCCGCTCAAAGGCTCTTAGGGTATTGAATTTGAAACGTTTAAACCATGTTAACATGTTCAGATAGCATCTGTAGATGTGCATGAAGGTTTCAGAATTTTGATTTGGTTCCAGGTGGTTCCAGTGGAACCACTTTTATCCTTAGAAAATCTTTGTCGACTCAAAGGCTCGTAGGATATTGAATTTGAAACATTTAAACCATGTTAACATGTTCAGATAGCATCTGTAGATGTGCATGAAGGTTTTGGAATTTTGATTTGGGTCCAAGTGGTTCCAGTGGAAACACTTTTACCCTCAGAAAATCTTTGTCCGCTAAAAGGCTCGTAGGGTATTCAATTTGAAACATTTAAACCATGTTAACATGTTCAGATAGCATCTGTAGATGTGCATGAAGGTTTTGGAATTTTGATTTGGGTCCAAGTGGTTTTTCAATCATGTGACAATGATGTGATCAGAACACTACCCTTTATACATCATGTTGGGTGAAGTATCTTGTTTGAAATATTGAAGTAGTTTCACATGTGAGTCTTCAGAAGGAAATTAAATACTGTTTTATCATTTTAAATCACACACATGCGTGAAGCCTTTTTATCCAAGTCTGTATCCTGCACTAACCAAAAAGGAAAGTGCAAATGCGGGGATATACTATAGTGTGCTTCACACACAAATGGCACCATCTAGTTACATTTATTTGGTAGTTTTGACCAAACTCTAAGGCTGGAAATTGATACATTTTAAAAATTTATATTTTTAAGTTGTGACAGAAGAAGAAGTGAATCAAGCTATAACCGAAGGAACTGAAATAGTACCCCCCGTTAAAATTGTACCTCCAGAAGAAGAAAAACCAGACCCTGATCATAAGCAGCCCAATGGAGATGTTAAAAAGGAACCAACAACTTTCACTTGGGAAGAGACAAAGTAATTACTCTGTATATTTACATATTTGGTTTCCAGGATCATTGATTGACAGGTTCTAGAGCTGAAATAGTTAACTGATTAATTGATTAACCAATGATCAACATCTTGATCGATCAACAAAAAAAGTGATTGATTAACTGTTGCCTTAAACTGCTGTATTATATGGGTTAACAAAGGAACTAACTTGCTCTAAAACAGGCAAACATTGTCACACTGACTTGCATCAATTATTATAAGACAGATTAAAGCTTGCATGTTATGTGCAGGCATACTTGTTCACTTACATGATCATTGTACTGTATCAGTAGCTGGAAATGGTCATTCTTAACTCGTTGCCTATTGCGGACAGCAGACGATCCTTGTAAAATAAATTCTTGAATTACTAAAAATTTTCACTTTTTTGTCTCAAGAACATAGCTCATGACCCCTCATTGGAACGAGCTCGTTCCAATGAGGTGTCATAAGCTATGTTTTTTAGACAAAAATTGAAAACATAATAAAATTTGAAGGAGATTTTTATATATAGCGCTTGCCGGTTCTCCATTACTTTGAGTAAAGGGTTAATGCTATAAATCATCAACATTACAACATTAATTCAGCTACCTACTAAAACAAGTGGTTAATCGGTTAACCAACGTTAATCCATATGATTAATCGATCAAGAAAACCCTTTAACCATTTCAGCTCTAACATGTTTTTCATTTCTGTAAAAAAAATTTCCTTTTATCCTCTTGTGGAGCCGGATGGTTTTAATTTTGCAGATTCAGTTTTGGTTCAGTTCCAGGAAAAAACCTTAGTTTCAGTTCCGTTTTTCTATGAAATAAGTACATATAGTAAACAACACTTCAGGATCCGTAACTTGGAAAAAAAACGCAATACTTTATACTACACGTCCACTACAAAAAGCCTTGTCTCTAAGTATCTCCATTGGATTCAGCCTAACTTCCGTTTGATCATTCTTAGCCATGTTTTTGTCACTAAAAATGAAAAAAATTAGTTATTCAAAAAGTTTGTTTGCAAGTGTTGTCTACCATTCGTATTAGGTAAGACCACCATTCCATATAGTTCTGTGATTCGTGGTCCATGTGTGTGTGCATGTCTGTATCCGTGTGCATGAAATACTGCTTAACAAAGAAAACGTTGGCCGTATTACATACCTGCATTCCCAGTCCATCTCTGTGTTCAGGGCGTTTCGTACAATGTGTGATTTTCCATCTCACAGACAGTTCGCGGACGAGCATCAGCCTAGCAACATGCCAAAAAACAATGCTGCATCAAAGCTTCAGACAAAAGAAATTACAGAAAAAATAATAGAACTTGTTCCAAAGAATTCTTCTATTTACGATGTGCAAATTGCAGAGAAACTTTTAGGACCCCCACTGAGCCACGCAGATCAAGGAAGAAGAAGCCTGCACCATTGTCTGAATTTGAGTCATCTTTCCTGGAGCTTGCATCTAGACTGGATGCACAGAGTAAAGAACAAAGAAAGAAAGATGCAATGGGCTCATTTTTCGAAAGCTGTTCTCTGAGGGCTAAACAACTTCCAGTCTAAACAGGCTTGGCTGCAAATACAGGTGTTGATGGTCTTATACACAAGTGAAACCAATGACAACTTGCAGCCGTTCATGGCACCTATGACGTATCCCACAAACAACCCCAGACCTGCCAACAGCAACTACAAGCATACCCTCAACAACAAGCAGCAGGTAACATTGGGTCTAGTAGTAACACAAATACCAGCTATCAGTCAGGACTTGATACCCTAACTGTGGCTATGTTGACATTGCAAGAGTAATGTGAACATCTTGTCGCATGAGTAACATGGTTGAACTGGATTATTTCTGCAGCATTGGAGCATCTATGTTTTCTAACAGGTTCATATTCCATATAATTATGAGTTATGCTATAATTCATCATATTGATTTCCTTAACCTTTTATACGCCCTTTTGAAAAAAACGGGAATATTATGTTATGGCGTTGTCTGTCTGTCTGTCAGTCTGTCCGTAAACAATTTTTGTGTCGCCTACTCCTCCAAAAGTTTACATGCTATATTGTTCAAACTTTGCACACATGTTGATCAGTAATTGCCATTGTGCATGTGACAAGTGCAGGTAACTGTTTTGTATTTCCAGAGTTGTGCCCCCTTTTAGTTCTTAAAACATTACAGTATTGTGTCGCGTACTCCGTCAATATTGTACATGCTATATTGTTCAAACTTTGCACACATGGTGATCACCGATTGCCGTTGTGCATGTGACAAGAGCAGGTACCTCCATTTTGTATTTCCAGAGTTATGCCCCTTTTTGTATTTAAACATTACAGTATTGTGTCACCTTCTCCTTCAACAATTTACATGCTATATTGTTCAAACTTTGCACACATGTTGATCACCAATTGCCATTATGCATGTGACAAGAGCAGGTAACTCTGTTGTGTATTTCCAGAGTTATGCCCCCTTTTAGTACTTAAAACATTACAGAATTGTGTCACCTACTCCTTCAACATTTTACATGCTATATTGTTCAAACTTTGCACACATGGTGATCACCACGGGTGTATGTTTGCCCCGCTAGGCGGTGCTCTTGTTATCTTATCATTGATGTCGGTACATCACACTGATAAATGCAGATGCCAGTTGCTGGTTTATTCTCTAGCCAGTTGCACATTTTAACTTTTTAGTTTCTAATTACATATATTAACTCATAGAAGCCTGTGAATTCAGGTTTTTTAATTGCCGGAAGGCCTTGTAAATACTTATGTTCCGAGCCATGAATGCATTTAAATACCAAAACCAAAATTTTGAAAATAGTCCACTGTTGTACAGGGAGCCAGTGCAATTTTTTTAGTAGTGGTGTTATATGATCATAGCATTTAGAGCCTGTGATGATACATGCAGCTGTATTTTGAATATTTTGTAGTTTTGAAATATATGACTGTGGCAACCCAATAAGAAGTGAGTTGGAAGAATCCAAGTGGGATGAAATAAAAGCATGAACTACAGTTTCCAATGACTTAGGGGAGAGGTAATGATGAAGATAGCTCAGGTTCCTAATTTGCCTGAAACAGCACTTGCAAATAGTGTTGACATTTTCCTCCATTGACAGATGAGAGTCAAATATCACACCAACGTTACGAGCACTGTTTGATACATTTTGTGTAGAATTTCCAATAACAAGTGACTTGATTTGCAAATTTGATGGACTCTTTGAACGCAATATGACTAGTACCTCGGTCTTATCGTCGTTCATTTTAAGTCTATGACAGGCCATTTAATCCCGAACCTTGTCTACACAGTCTTCCATCATCGAAACTGAAGCAGTAGGGTCAGATTCAATTGAAGGGTCTAGTGATAAATACAACTGAGTGTCATCAGCATACAAATGGTAAGGAACACTGATCTGCCTCAGCAACTTTCCCGATGATGCTGCATAAAGTGTAAACAATATCGGCCCAAGAATGGAGCCCTGGGGAACTCCACACGTTAATACTTTACTGTCAGAGTTTGTTTTAGAAATGGTTACTTGTTGTTCACGTAACGAGAGATAAGATTGGAACCAGGCAAGAACTTTTCCGTTGATTCCAAGCTGTTGCATTGTGGATAAGAGAAGGGAATGATCAACCATATCGAAAGCAGCAGAAAGATACAATAAGACCAGAAGGACAGATCTATGTTTGCCTAATGAACATATTATATCGTTACAGACCCTTAAAAGAGCAGTTTCCATACTATGATTAGCCTGATAGGCCGATTGATATGGTTCCAATAGGCAATTTGGTGAGAGGTATTGCATAAGTTGTTTTTTAAATTTTAGATACAAAGTGTAGATTGGAAACTGGATGATAATTTTTCAGGATGTCTGGATCAAGAGACGGTTTCTTGATTAATGGTGAAACCAAGGCTATTTTCAGCTCTGTTGGTACACAACCTTCCTGGAGCGATGATCAAATAATGCTTGTAATGGAAGGAGATGGACAATCAACCGCTGTTTTAACCAGGGATATAGGAATGGGATCTAGGTCATTTGTCTTGTTAGGACTCCTTAAAATTAACTTTTTCACTTCGAGCTCATTTACTGCAGTGAACTTTGACCATGTGCAGCCGATAAACAAATCATCAACAGTTGGTTTAGTTGTAGCCTCAGTGCTTTTGTTTATCAGTTTCACTTTATTGATAAAGTAATTCCCCAATCTATTGGCCAATTCTAAGGTTGTTGTGTGCTCAGGTAATAGGTTCATCCTTCTTTTACCAAGGAGATTCTTAGTAACCGAAAAAAGGGTTTTGCTGTTGGTACCTGTGTTGATAAACATATTATAATATGAAGATTTTGCTTACTCAATGAGTCTATTAAGAAAAATCTTTTGTTCACATAGCATTTGACGATGAACTGTTAATTTAGTTTTATTGAACAGTCATTCTAACCGACGTCTTTTCTGTTTGGTTTCTTTGATCTCATCATTGAACCACTTAGCCTTTTAACGAAGTCTAACACTTTTGATCTTAATAGGGGGCATGCTTGTCCAACAACTGTGATAGCACCCCATTATACCGTTGGACCTTAGCACTCATGTCATGTGACACATCCAGCGAAGATAGTGTCGAAATATTGATGTCATTCACAAAACTATGTCAACAGTAGGGACTCGTGGTGGTACAGTTCGGCCACCATGGACTGGTCACTTTCTACATTGTTCAATATTTTCAGGGCCGCAATAATATTACATTCCAAACTCTAATTATAGGACTAATCATCAAAAATTTAATCAATGAAACACCAGGTTAACCCTTTACCCAACGTAACGGCCAAAACCAGCCAGCGCTATTCTCAAAAATCGCCAATTAATTTTCAAAATATTTTCATTTTTTGTCTCAAAAACATAGGTTATGACCCCTCGGAACGAGCTCGTCGAGCTCGTTCCAACGAGGGGTCATAACCTATGTTTTTGAGACAAAAAATGAAAAAAATTAATTATTCAAGAATTTTTTTTGCAAGTGTCGTCTGCTTTTCATGTTAGGTAAAGGGTTAAATGAAATTTTACTGATGATGATTTTTATTACCTGGTAACTGCATGCATGGATATCACTGTGCCCGCATGGATTATCTTTACAACCAGACTATGGTGACTGTACTGTACATATAGCAGAATAGGTCTACTGGAAAAGTAGGCCCTTACTTTCCCTATTTGGGATGCTATTTGAAAGGCTGTTGTGTGGGGGTTTAGGATCCTCCACTATTACAAACTAGGACCCTCTGATTGTTGCCCCCCTCTTCCTGCTTCCCTGTAGGAAGTGGGAGGAGGGGACAATGTCCAGAGGGTTCTAGTTGGGACTAGCCCCCATCCCCAAGAAAAGTTTGCCTTAAGAGCAATTCTGATGCATTTGTAGCAGGTGTAGCCTCTATATTGGAGACCATTTTGGGTCTCTACGATGTGTGAAAGTTGCATTGGGCCAATGTTTTGAGTTGGGGCAGCAAAAATTTTAATTGTTTATCAGAACCAAGGATTGATATAAAATAGAGAATTTAATAACAATGGCCTCAATGTGGAGTTGATAACATAGAGAGATTGTGTTATATAAACTTAATATTGATTATCTGTATGTTTTTTGAAGGGCAAGTCATTTGTGTTGTCGGAAAAGTAAAATTTTAGAGTCACTCATCCTGCAGGATAAGAAGATTTTGAAAAATATTTCCAGCTTTGTCCATTGTTGAAGCTTCTAGACCAAATATGTGTGGTCATTTCCATTATTGTGACAGCAGAGAAAAGGGAGAGCTTGTGTTTGTTATTACAGCATACAGTGGAGAAGTGTTTGCTTTGTGAGATTTAGTCTGATAATTCTCAATCATATTTTTATTTTTTTTTAATTATCTTTGCAGCAAAATTCGAGAACAATTGGGTTTAAAGCCATTGCCTTTTGATAAAATGTCACCTGCCAAACCACTGCCTGATACAACAAACCGACATAGGGTAAGTATGAATGGTATTTCAGTTAACATTTTTACAGCTGGAAAATAAGATTTAACATTTTACAGTACTGTGATCTAGATAGTGCTTGAAATAAGGACAAATGGAATGGTTGGACAAAATGTATATCATGGCACTCAATGCATAGTGTTCGCCGAAGCACTCAGAGCCACACTGAGGTAAGTTCGGGAAGGGTGTCCGTTCCAGAGGTTGAAAAATTTTTTAAAACTTACTTTGTAAATGGTGTTCTCTGGTGCATTTTCAAGCATTCAACAACAGTTTTTCTCGTTTCATAATTTTTATTGAACAAACGAAAATAAAGTCTTCATAAGCTATGCAGATGAGTGTTTGTATGGTTATTAGTGTAATTGTAATAGTGAATTTGTTCCATCATTGAGCAGGTTTCTGAAATTCTGAGGTTTGTGACAGTGTACTTATGGTGGCAGCACTACTCTCGCAGTCAAACAATCGAGAAAGACAGTGTGGGTGTTTGTCTAGAATTGTGGTGAGTGGCATGTTGACACGTTGGAATGGTTCCTGAGTACATTCCTGATTGTCTGTTACTCTGTAACTTTTCTGACGTGCCAGTACTCACTGACTGCAATTTAACTTATGCCCACACACTGGTGAATCAAAGCAGTTGAGCCGCTTATAGACAATAGAAATATATCAATGCACGGTCTTTGAAGCTTCTTGATTATTACACAACTGTGTACAGAGAAAAACTTGGCTAAAATTGGTTTGATTTAGTGTGGATTTTTATTTTTGTCTGAGTGCAAATTTGATCGGACATGTCCAATATCCAGATGTTATTTCAGGCTCTGGATCTAGAAGCTGTCTGTTTGCCCGATTGGTTTGCGATAGGATTGCAATTTGGATGCAATATACTCACACTGCTGGATTGAGATTTTAGAGATAAAATGTTGCAAAATGAAGACTGATTCAAGAAAAACAAACAAAAACAAGGTGGTTTTGAAATTGCAAAATGAATTTCCAGAATTCAACGAAGCACAGCCAATGTTGAGAGGGTGGCCAACGCTGTTTTGATGGCAAGCGCTGTTTTGGCAGTAAAGTCTGGTGTCTATTGTCATTGTATTTTTAAAATTATGAAAGACAAATGCTAAAAAAGAGGTTGAAAAGAGAATGTAAACACAACAATCGTAAGATTGGTATCCCTGTTATATCTCTGGTATCTGACGTCTGATTTTCAGAAATTTTTCAACTTTGTATTTCGGTCCTAAAAAGGTCACATGGTCAAACTTTCTGAAAGTGGAATTTAATTTTTCCATTTTTTGCTCCTCCATCACATTTGACGTCATAGTGCTCAGTTTGTTGTGTCAATGAGCATACAAATGTGTCTCTGCCTATACACTTCCAACTACCCCAATAGTTCTTGTATCTTTTGCCATTGTTGAGATAGGGGTGATATAAAATTGGAGGGAGTCTAAAAACATAAACTGGCGTCAAATGTCGAAAATGACATTAAATCCAAAAACAGCTATCTTTTTTTTTTTTTTTTAGCTCTACAGCATCCTAGATTTTCATATAACTCGAACAAACTTTGATTTTTCAAACGTTGATTTCCTGTCGACACACTAACTGCACCCACAGACAAATCATTCATAAGCTGAAAACTGATTGCATTTTTAGATATGGTTTTTAACTGCTAGAGTGCTGGAAGCCCATATTGAGCTTTATTCTGAAGTGCAGGTACCGCAACTTTGAGGCTTCAAATTCAGTGGCTATGCTTTGTATTTTCTTTGAAATGATATTATTTAGTCTGTTAGGATTTGCCTTGTTACAGTTTATGGGAGAGTGCACACAGGCACTCTCCCATGAATTGTAACAAGGCAAAGACAATTGAACAAATTTTGATGGTCAAAAATAATTTAGCACTCTGCCATATAATGGAGAATATATTTCCCAAATTTTGAGAGTGAGCTTTCAACAAGTAGGCAGATATGAAACGTTCATGAAACAATGTCAAATTGACATTATTTTGGATAAAGGTTTAAATTAGAAATTGTAACTAATGCATATAATGGAGTCATCATGAAAGTAAAAGAGTGTGATATTTCGTAGCTGTGTGTATTATTTATACAGAGATGTGCATTATTGAATATCAACATTTTCAGTCTGAAGTGTGCAAAATAAACACTAAATTTGAAGCAACGTAAAAAGGTAAAAAATGGCAATAATTTAAAAAACAGCCATCTCCTAATTTTTTAGCTGCGACTAGCAGCTCTATAAGTGGCAATGTCGGTCTGTCGATCTGTCTGTCGGTCTGTCTGTCGGTTGGTCTGTCGGTCGGTCTGTCGGTCTGTCTGTGACCAACGAGTTTCAAAACTCAATAACTTTTGAAATACTTGATGGAATGACTTTATATTTGGCATGTAAGTGTATCTTATTGATGTCTAGCCACTGTTAAGTGCATGTGTTGTTCCAAATATTTGTCTTGGAGTTATGGCCCTTGATGAACTTAGAATTTTGTGAGATTGCACCACCTGTCACAGCTACGGCGTCGATGTCGCGATTTTTTAGATCTGCAACACAGTAAAATTTCATAGAAATCAACTGACATTTAATTTTTGGTGATGTCAGCATCACCCAAAATTTTGGCCATAACCATTGATAATTCGCTACCACATGTATGCAGTACGTGGAGAGTGTATTATCACTAAATCACCTGCAGAGTGGAGATTCCACCCAAGCAATAATTCCAAATTTGTTGCAAAGCATAACAAGTACAAGCAAAGTTCCAACCAATGGACCTCCGGGTTATACCCAGAGGTCCATTGGTTGAAACATTGCTTGTGTTCTTTGTCCACATGTACAGAATTTGAAAGTGATACTTTGGGTGATAACTCCACTCCCCAGGTGATTATGTTACAATCCACTCTCCACATACTGTAGATATGGTTTTTGTTGGAGATGATATCTCCAAAACGTGAAGGAAGGAGGCTTCATTCAGACATTGATATTATAAGATAAAGGTGGAAAATAAAAAATCATCTCCATTACATTGACAGAGAAATCGTCCTTTACAAGTGTGCCAAATTTAGTGAGTGTAGGTTGAAAATTCTGGAAATGAGAGGAATGATAAAAAAGAAAAGAAAAATTAAAAAAAAAACTTCTGATCTCTGGGATTATAAGTCATTTCAACTTAATTGAATGACTTAATAACCAGGCCTTAAAATTTGTCTTCATTCACAAGAGTCAGATTTGATTCTCACTAAGTTCTAGAGTCAGTTTTCATTTTGTAAATAAATTGGTATGTGAGAGCACCAGGCCTTAAAATTTGTCTCGATTCACATGAATCAGTTTCAATTCTCGCAAGCTCCGGTTGCGAGAATCAATTTTCAGTTCTTAAATATTTTGAATTTGAGAGTACTGTTATACCTCTGTGAGTACATATGCCATAGTGAAAGGCAAATGTCATAGTTTTTTAAGAGAGTTTACCCATTAAGAACCCAGTTTCTATTTTGTTGAGTTTCTTATGCATGTGCATGTAGAACACATGTTCCAACATACAGGCTTTTGGTGGTTTGGCTTATGGAATTACAGTATCGTTGCAGTGGTGTCTAGTGAAGCCTTGGCTGCCTATATAGGCAGCTAAGACTTCACTAGACACTACTTCTAAGTGAAGTTTTGCTACCTTATTATGAGGGGGCAAAGACAGAGCATTCTCCTGGCTTCTTAACCCTTTACCTAACATGAAAAGCAGATGACACTTGCAAACAAAATTCTTGAGTAACTAATTTTTTTCATTTTTTGTTTCAAAAACATAGGTTATGACCCCTCTTTGGAACGAGCTCGATGAGCTCATTCCAAAGAAGGGTCATAACCTATATTTTTTAGACAAAAAATGAAAAAACTAATAAAAATTAATTGGTGATTTTTGTGAATAGCGCTGTCTGGTTTTGGCTGTTACTTTGGGTAAAGGGTTAAAGCCACTTTTAGAATCTATGACAAGAATGAAATGAACATTTTGCATGAATCAAAATTAATTCTCATTGTTTTCCTTGCGAGAATCATTGGCGCAAATCAATTCAGATTCGCGCATGAATTTTAAGTCCAGAGTACTGTTATACCCTTGTGAGTGCAACCAGTACATATTCCATAGTAAGAAACAAATCTCATATTTATATATTTACTAGAGTCAAGCCTTTAAATTCAATTATTTTGGGCCCACTCTTTTGCCCTACTTTGGGCACATTACAACCAGAAATAATAGCCTTATCCTGTTATGTTTTATTGCCATGTCTTTCCTTGTGTTTCTTATCAGCCTACCTTACAGTTGTTTACTACAGGCTTGCACTACAGTGGAAGACCCTAACTCGGATAAAATACTCTCTATTTTAATCTTTCCCAAGAGATTTGGGAAAGAAAAGTGGTGTAAAAACACCACGAAAAAATAAGCCCAAACTGGGTCGAGCGCCATCGGTGCACACCCAGTAAGGGACGCTCTTCTCTTAGTACAATTCCACGACTTCCGTTAACCAGTGCGCAAGCAGTCATCAAACCATTCTTCTTTTGTCCGTGCAACTTGGTTGACGTGTTGCCATCTTTGCATTATGATACAGTGATAATTCAACTCGTCGATAATGGTTTTCCTGTGACTGGATTATGGATCTGAAGATCGTATAATAACAGGATTGTGTTTTATATATTCCCGTTAATATTTTCAACCACATTCTCATTGTATTTTATTTATATATTCCGTTTTCACAAATGTTTTTTCGGCATCGTGTCAACGCGGTTCGGCAATGAAATTTTTCGGTTGATAAATTTTTATTCTTATTGGAGTTAGGTGTCAATGAGGGACTGTCTGGACAGGATTTCTTCACTCTGTTGAGGGCTGAATTTCTGTTTTTTAGGTCCCTGTCGGCCGCCGGGGTTCTGTCGTGTACCCACCGGTTTTTTTTCCGCCACCTTCTCTCGTAGTTGGGGGTGTTGTTCTTCTACTTTCTGTATCTGTTGAGTTCACCTTTTTCTTGTACTGCTCTCACCTCTGTTATTTCCAGTTCGATTCCTTTAGGGTAATTCCTTTTGCTCTCGCCTTTGGTGCGTTCTCGTGGCTGTTCCTCCCACACCCCTAGTGGGAGTGGGTGTGGAACGCTGTCATTTCGGGGCCTCCCGACTCGACCATGTCTGTTGTGAGTTATACCCCCTCTGTGGGGGATGTGCAGCTCCTCCCACACCCACGGGGGGTGGGGAGCACTTTCGTTTTGGGGCCTCCCGACTCGACCATGTCTGGTGTGAGTGATACCCCCTCCGTGGGGGATGTGCAGCTCCTCCCGCACCTTTGGGGGGGGGGGGGAATGCTGTCGTTTCAGGGCCTCCCGACTCGACCACGTCTTGTGAGAGTTACTCCCCCTCTGTGGGGGACGTGCAGCTCCTCCCGCACCCACTGTGGGTGTGGAATGCTGTCATTTCGGGGCCTCCCAACTCGACCACGTCTGGTGAGAGTTATTCCCTATCCGTGGGGGATGTGCAGTTTTTTTTACCGTGGTGGATACTGCGGGAGCTGTTGGATTTCTGGTGAAGAGATGCCTGGTTCTGGGACTATGCGCCCTCTCCAGTCGACATCTGAGGCTGTCACTAGGGTTGTGACACCTCCTTTGGAGGCCGAGCTAGGTGGCTCTCTCCCCTTTTCCACCAGTTCCAACAGCTCCCGTCGTATCTGCTGCTACTGCTGTTCCGTCTACAACGTCATCGGGCACCGTTTTTAGCTGGCCTCGGCTTATCCCTGCAAGGGTCTGCAGTGTGGTTGTGGGGTATCGGCCTCAGCCTTCCCCGACTTCAACTCGACGAAGTCGGTAGTGGCTGCCGACTGAACCCCCTACTGTGTCCTCTCAGCCGTTGAGCACATCAGTTTTATACCTGCAGTGGTCTGCAGTGGTGTCTGGTAGTGTAGACGTGGGGTATCGGCGTCAGCCTTCCCTGACTTCAATTCGGCGAGGTTGGAAGTGGCTGCCGGCCGAACCCTTTACTGTGGTCTCTGCGCCGTCGAGTACCACAGTTTTGTCATTGGCGTTTCCACCCACTCATTCTGGTCACACGGCCAGTTTTGCGGGACCAACGCTTTCTGTGCAGCCTGGACCTTCTGCCCCGCAGAGGTCTGTGGAGACTCTCCTGAGTTCCCGCTATGTTGATCCTCGGGGTGTGTCGAACCCCTATACACGTCTGCCCTCAGATGTTTCGGCTGACGCCCGTCGCCCCGCTTCGGGTGTATTGGAGGATTGTGACCCTTCGCTGGTTATGAGGGTCAGGTGTGAAGCCACTTTGCTGGTTCATCCCCATGTCGAACCGGCCCGTACGGGCAGTGAGCTTAGGGAGGCCCTCTCCTTACTCACTCAGGTTCTGTCCAAGAGCCTTCCTGTTGCTTCCAGCGAGGCAGCGAGTGGTTTCCAGGCGCCCCCTATGGCACCTCCTCCCGGGATTGGAAACAGGCCGCTTTCTGATTCCCCTGGTGTGCCTACACCATGGAGGCATCGGCTGGTTTGCCCACGATGGGCTTTGTGTCTTCCGACTCTGGGGAGGAGTCAGACATCCTTGATGTCGAGAGCCAGCAGTCTTCTGACTTGGGGGCAGCTCTTGACTTTGTTTTTGGGATCCTTCCGGATCTCAAACCATCAAACCAGCCGACAGTGTCAGCCAGGCCGCGATCATCGGTCGCGTGCCTACAGCCTGTGGAGCAACCTGCTTCTGGGCGTCTTCGACCGTGCCAGTCAGTACAGGTGGTTGGAGCATTTTCAGCCTTAGACTCTAAGCTGAGTTCCAAGGCTATGAAGGATCCGTTCTTCACCAGGGTTGACACCTTTTTGCCTCCGGTGCATTATCGTTACTACGATTTCGCCAATCCGTCAGTCTTCCAGACTTTGACGGTTTTGGATCAGGACTCCAATTCCCTCGGGCTTTCCAAGCCCAAGTCTGCCGTCATTCCTATGATGACTCTGGAGTCCATGTTGGGCTTATCGAGAGAAATGCTGGGTGTGCTTTCTCTCTCCGATCACATCTCAGCTTTAGCTGCCTATCTGCCTCCAGATAGGTTTGACGATGTACAGGCTCCTTTGCATGTGCTGTCCAAGGCGCTAATGCATCTTACTCACACGCATGCCTGTGACACGGCTAGTTTGGAACTAGTTTGAAGGGACTCTGTGCTGGACACAGGCTGATCCCTTCCTGAGGAGCAGTGCGCTGCTCTTCGATCTACTTCTTTGGCAGGTCCGCTACTGTTCCCTGGGTTCTGTGTTGATGGTCCGGGATGACATCCTACATCATTCCAAAGATCAGCTGCTGCTTCATCAGCTTGATCAGCCTTCTAGGGGAGGCAGGGACCATTCAAAGCCTAACAAGTACCCTTCTGCTTCCTCTGCGAAGCAAAGGGCTGATCCTTCTGCCACCGCTTCTACTTCTTACTCACGGGGTAAGGGTAAGTGTCAGCAGGCTAGAGGGAAGTCTCAGGATTCTTCATTCAGTAGAGGAGGTGGTTTCTCCTCTTGCGGGCCTTGTCGGGGCTCGAACTGAAGGTCCTCACCTCGATTCGTCCCAGGTTGGAGGAAGGATAGCAGAGTTCGCAAACCGTTGGGTCCCCATCACATCCGATCCTTGGTGTTAGATGTTGTTCGGTCTGGGCTGCAAATATCCTTCCGGAGGCACCCCACTCTGCCCAGAGTGCCTCTTCCAACCACATTTCCTTCAGACGTTTTACGTCGGGAGCTTTTGTCCATGGAGATAGACAATCTCCTGGCCAAGGGGGCGATCGAGGTCATCAAGAACATTCAGTCAGTGGGGTTTTATTCCCGCGTGTTCTTGGTGCCAAAGAAGGATGGCCGACTCCGACCGGTTATCGATCTGAGTATCCTGAACCAGTCTATCATTGCTCCCAAGTTCAGCATGGAGACTTTCAGGTCGGTCTGCCGTTCCATTCACCAGGGAGATTTCGCTTCCAGCATCGACCTGCGAGACGCTTACTTTCACGTTCCGATTCATCGGGCGTCGCGGAAGTATCTCGGGTTCGCTTTTCTGGGGCAAGTTTACCAGTTCAAGGCCATGCCTTTCGGCCTCAACCTGGCTCCTTGGGCCTTCACCCAAATGATGTCGCATGTGATAGCCTTCCATCGCACACAGTCCAGGGTGACTACTTCAGCATATCTAGACGATATCCTCCAGAGGCATTCCAATGTTGCCTTACTGGAGTTGGATGTCGACACTCTGTTGACCTTGCTCACGTCGCTAGGATTCAGAGTCAACGAGGAGAAGTCGGATCTGGTCCCTTCTCAGTCATTTTTGTCATCTGGGGATGGCCTTCCACATTCAGTTCAATGCGGTGGCGGTTCCCCAGGCCAGGGCTGTGATTCTCTCAGCTTTTGCTCTGACTCTGTCACAGTCAACATCCGCGACAGCACGGGGTATTCTCCGGCTGCTCGGTCTCTGCGGTTCGGTGACGGATCTCATTCCTCTAGGTCGGCTGCATGTCAGACCTCTCCAACACTTTCTGCTCAGTCATTGGAGGCCAAATGTCGATTCTCTGGATCTGGTGCTTCAGTTACCAGAATCTCTTCATCCTCACCTTCTCCACTGGACGGATGTTCAGTGGATCACGCAGGGTGTCCCGTTGGACTTACCCACATCCGATCGCGTTCTGACGGCAGATGCCAGCGATCTCGGATGGGGTGCAACATTGGATCCTCTAGTTCTTTCCCTTCACGGAATGTGGGACCAGGATCGGGCATCTCTACACTTCAACCAGAAGGAGCTTCTTGCTCTTCTTCTGAGTTTCAGGCAGTGGATCCCTCACCTGTCGAATCGCCAGGTCCTTCTGTTGTCCGACAATTTGACAGTGGTTGCTTACATTCGGAACCAGGGCGGCACGCACTCGGTTCCAATGTACAAATTGGCTCGGGATCTTCTACTGCTCGCTCAGGATGTCAACGCCAGGTAGGTTGTTCGTCACATTCCCGGTCGTCTGAACATCCTAGCCAACTCCCTGTTCCTATGGGGCAGGTTCTTTTCCACCGAGTGGATGCTCCACATGACGGTGTTCCATCGATCTCTTTGCGACTCGTTGGAATCATCAGGTGGACACTTTCATGTCCCCGTGTCCAGATGCTCTGGCTTTCGCCGTGGATGCTCTGGCCCTCCATGGGAACGGTCTTGTCGGCTACGCCTTCCTGCCGGTTCCGATTCTCCCTCAGGTTTTAGCCCAGATATGAACCTGCAGTCGTCGAATCCTTTCGATCACACCCCTGTCTCGGTGTGTGTGGATCAATCTGCTCCGCTCTCTGTTAGCGGCGGTTCCGGCATGTCTCCCTCTACATCACGACTTTCTTTGCTAAAGTCGCCCAAGGAGGTTTCAAGTTGACCTGACTTCATTGTGCCTATGCACATGTCTTTTATCCTCCGTAGTGGTTTTTAGAGACAAGCAGTGGAGTTGCTTTTCTTCTTCAAGGAGGCACTCACTCCACTGGTTTAGCCTCTGTGGCTCATTCGAAGGTTCTTCTGTCGATGGTGTGTGATCACTCTGTTGCTTCTGTCACTTCTTCGATCACACCGATTGTGGAGTTTCTGGTATATGTTTGTTTCTGGGGGTCTCCAGCAATGGGTACACGTCCATGCTTCAGAGACCTTTTTCATATGTGGTACTGCATTGTGTTGACACTCATCCTTGCCTCTCCAAGCTTGTTCAGCTCTTTTCCTTGAAAAGGCCTAGGACTTTGCAGTTTACTCCAAGATGGACACTTCCTTGGGCGCTACTCTGCTTTGGGGAGGGGCGTTCACGCCTTTATCCTGGATGGATATGCATTTTCTCACATGCCAGATCTCTCCTGCATCCATTTCTCGATGGATTTGTCTTGCTATATGTGCAGCTTCCGCTCGTCTAGCTACTGGTGATTGTATTACCAATTGTTTTTTCTGCCACAAGGTGCGTGCATTGTCTTTCTCTTGGGGCTTTTACTAACTCCGTCATGTTGTCGGATGTTATACTGGCAGCCTACTGAAGAAATGCTACCTTCTCCATTTATCTGCGGCAGTTGCAGGAGCCGACAGAGGACCTTTGTCCTACAGGCCCTCTTTCTTCGGCTCAGGTTGTTGTCTATCCCAGCCATTCAGCTTTTTACAGGGTCAGTTCCAGCTCCGCGCTGTTACTGCCCTTTCTGTCTGTGCGTCGCACTTCACCATATGCCTCATCTTTCATTGTCTTTTACTAATGTTTCTGATGCTATGGTTTGATAGGCCTAGGGATCTCTTCCTCTGTCCACGGTTCCAGTGCAATTGAGTTATGTGTGGGTTGGTTATGTGATTTCCTCCATCCTATTGTCTATTCAGCCTGTAGTAAACAATTGTAAGGTAGGTTGATAAGAAATATAAATTTTATAGTAAATTTTCTTTCTTATTATACCTACCGCAGTTGTTTACATGGAGGCCATTCCGTCTTCTTATTCGGGTAAGAATCCTTCCTCCCCGCTGATCACATACCTCCTATGTTGGCAGACTCAGAAGAATGGTTTGATGACTGCTTGCGCACTGGTTAACGGAAGACGTGGAATTGTACTAAGAGATCTAGAAGAGCGTCCCTTACTGGGTGTGCACCGATGACGCTCGACCCAGTTTTGGCTTATTTTTTCGTGGTGTTTTTACACCACTTTTCTTTCCCAAATCTCTTGGGAAAGATTAAAATAGAGAGTATTTTATCTGAGTTAGGGTCTTCCACTGTAGTGCAAGCCTGTAGTAAACAACTGCGGTAGGTATAATAAGAAAGGAATTTTACTATAAAATTTATCTTTCTATAGTCATATCGTGGAAGTCATTCTTAAATGTAGAAGAGGCACAGAGAATTTATATATTTTTCTTGATGTCTTCACACCTTCTCTAATTTGGGCACACCTGTAAATGGTGTGAAATTGGAATAATCTAAAGGCTTGACTAGAGTTTAACCCTTGGTGAGTTTCTTCTAATAGTAGAACCTGTGTTCAAACATTCAGGCTTCTGGCGGCCTTGCTGATGGTCGCAGTCCTTGCAATGGTTTCTAGTGAAGTCGAGGCAGAAAAGACTTTACTAGACACCACTACATGTGTTACCTTATTATGTGGGAGAAAAATAAGTAGAATACTTCAGTCTTTTACAGACACCTTCAGAATCATTGACAAGAATAAAATGAATATTTTTAAAGAATAAAATGAATATTTTTCAAGAATCAAAGGTGATTCTCATTCTCCTTTGTAGAATCGATTCTGATTCTTGCATAAATTTTAAGCCCTCGTAACACCTGAGATGCAATTTTTTTGTATCTCTTTTTTGGTAGGTGAGATTCACCTGTGTTGTGAACAGTGACCCAGTCATGACCTTGTTGAAATCATCTGTCTACTTTTATAATAACAATACTGTAACAGATAAGTAAAATGAAATACATAATAGAAACAGATATCCCACTCATCAGTGCTTTCTCTTTGTCTTTCATAAAGTCCTAGAAAAAATTAAAAATATGTTTCTCAGGCCCTCCTGCATGGTCCTTTTGGCTGCCACATGCTTTCTTTTTGTAACCAATGCAAACTTAAAAAAATAATAATTAAAGGGTTTATGCTTTAGCATTGCAAAGCCTTCTTGAACTCAAGGGACGAAATACACCACCACCCATGCCATTCTGTAGATTATGAGGCTTAACACATAAAACAAACCAAGAACATGAACCTTTTGGTGGCAAAGAAATAATTACAAAAGTAAAAAATAAAATAAAAAAGCACCTACCCACATGCAATTTTACAAAAAAATGACCTGACAAACAGAAGATCTGCTTTGTGGAACCAAATGAGCTTATTTTAACCCTCTTTGTACTGATATCAAAGTATAATTTTATCGGAATTTCAAGCTGCAAGATTTTTCCATAATGCAACTAGGAATTTAGCCAACTCAGTCTGGTTTCATGGACCTCATTGATTGAATTGATTAAAAAATCCTAGTTGCATTGTGGGAGAATGTTCTGCTTGAAATTTTGTTATTTTGACATCAGTGTACAGATGGTTAAACCAGTTGTCAAAATTTCAGAAAATTTTAATACAAATCGCTACTTTATTGATGAAGATTGTACAACAGGATAACCGTAAATTAGTACCAAAATATGTGTGAACACCCACTTAAGACTCTATCTAACATAATAGCATGAGAATTGTTTTTGTATTTATTGATGGGTGGATTTATTCATGTGGCAGGGTTCCTTCCTTAAAAAACCTGGAATTTAGAAATCCCTTGCCAAAGACCTGGAAAGTCCTCAAATGTTGGATCCTTCCCTGGAAACCCCTCAAAAAGAATATGTCAAGTGAACGGAAGAGATTCATATCATTTCACCTCACAATAAGCTCAATACTTTTTGAATAGATCTCTGCCTAATAGAATGTCTGCATAATAGAATGACATCCATGCATTAGCTTAGAGATATGAATGTGGTGTTACTTTAAAATAGGAAATATTCAGAACAAATTCTCTCATGTTAAATATCATGTGCGTGGTATTTAAGTATTAGAGACGAGCAATATACCTAAAAACCAAACTGATACAGATATCATGAGGATTCTGAAAAAACGAACTGTACCAATCGTTGAATACCGAAACCATCTGAATTTTCAACTTTTTCTACATTCACTATTTATAAGGCCCTATTGAGGCTTGATAGCAGCGGAATGGTTTATTTTCTTTTCAGTTTTCTTAACCCTCAATGGCATGGGCAGTTGTCCTAAATTTCCATTAGGCTGCAACCTGCACTTGTCCAGTTGCTCAGCAGTGATTTCTAGTCAAGTCATGGCTGCCTTAACAGGCAGCCAAGACCTGACTAGAAATCACTGCCCATGTGATTTTCTACTGTCAGCTGGACCTCCTGAAGATGAGAAGGTCATGGCACATACTCTGAGATCCCAAAGTGATATAATGATACAAGAACAACTTATTCTATTTTTCCTGATGTGAATTCCCCTTTGGTACTATCAGCAAATCTTGGTCAGATACCAAATATCAAACCGATTCCGAGGTATTCCCCCTAAAAATACCAAAACTGATCCTGACCTCAAAATTCCATTACTGTCCATCTCTACTAAGTATAACTCTAAGAGGGAAACTCTATGTCCATGTTTTCATTCCAGATCCTGAAAAAGTCTTGAATTTCTTATCTCTTGCACTTTGAAAATATACCTGGAAGATCCTGGAATCTCTTTTAATTGTCTAATCACTGAAGTGCAGGAACCCTGTGTTGGTTGGGAAAACAATTGAAATATAATAAAATTGCAAAATAATCTTGTTTTTCATTTTTTCAGGGGTCAAATGCTAACATTTTACAAGCAGTATTGTTTTTGGTAAAAGAGCTGGATCAGGATGGTTTGGACATTGTTAAAACAGTAGTAACTAAAAGATTGGAATCTTTTTCTTCATAGCAGTGACAGAAACCTCCAATATTGGTAGGTGTATTGCTTTTGAGATGGCCTTCAGTGTTTAGCAGTCAGTGGAGTGTTTAACAGGGAATTCAGACTGAATGTGTATTGAAATCAATGTTTAGTCATTTTGAATATTGTTACTGATAGAGTCAAACTGTATCTGAATTTTTGCTTTTTGGAACATTCCAATCACACTGTGCCAACTTATCCACTTGTGTTACAAAAGAGAAGTCCATCTACAATGGAAATGTAATGTTTATGCAAAAGGCATCTTGTTATTGTTTCTCCTGATGAAACCTATAGCTACTTGGGAAGAATTCAGTGGTTTAAGATGACCAAAAATTAACACTAAATCAAAATGTACCAGATGATTAGGGCCCTACGAATATCTCAAATTTGGGGTCAAATCCCAAATTGAATCAGGCAGAGAATTTTGAATTAATTTGAATTTTCAATTGAATCCGACCACTCTCAAGTGTAGATATTGCACCTTATTGTGCATGTAAATATCGCCAGTCGTCACCAATGTGTTGTATATTAATTAAAGTGACTTGTCTGTTTGGACAAGTCAATCAAAAAAGTGGAATATTCTAAAATGGAATCAAAGTAATTTTGGCAGCAGGACCTCCTCAAACTCTAACTCTATCATCAGGACTCCTTTCCATTCCATAAGATCTGATTATAAAAGAAGAGTTCAAGAGGAGATATTTGGTAGGATTTTGAGAACATCTTGATGATTCAAAAGTTTCGGAATTGGTTAGAATAGAACTGAATCGAATTATCAGGATGATTTTGAATCCTTCAAATTTGGAAGCTTTGCAGGCCCCTACAAAAGCTATCCTTCATTTTGTTAACCCTTTATGCAACTCAGACGATATCAAAATTTATTATTTTATATATCATTTTTTCAAATTTTTCAAAAAATTTCAACAAAACCATATCATGTGACCCCTCGTTGGAACGAGGAGTCACATGATATGGTTTTGTTGAAAAATAATATTTTTTCAACTACTGAATTTCCGTATTATGCAGGCGGATGCGGCTGATTCGTTGGGTAAAGGGTTAAATGATAGAGTGCTAAATTATTTTTAGTAGTAAAAATTTTGTCTCTAACTTGTTACAATTTATGGGATAGTGGATATATAGACACTCTCCCATAAATTGTAACAAGTTAAATCCTAATAGACAAAATAATTCCACTCCAGAGATAAAATGAAAAATGTCTTCATAACATGAAGCCTTTAACCCTTTACCCAACGAATCTACCACATCTGCCCATGTAATATGCAAATTCAGCAGCTGAAAAATTCAACAAAACCATGTCATGTGACCCCTCTTTGGAACGTCAAGCTCGTTCCAATGAGGGGGTCACATGATATGGTTTTGTTGAAATGTTTTGGAAAATGTTTAAAAATTCTATTTAAAATAATAAATTTTTATATTGTCTGCATTGGGTAAAGGGTTAAGTTGTGGTACCTACACTTCAGAATGAAACTCAAATGTGGGCTTACAGTGCTCATTCTATTGCTGTATATGTAAGTGGAATGAAATATTTCGGGGCGCGGTGGCTCAGTTGGTAGAGGTGCAGGCTGCAAGCCGAGAGGTCCTCGGTTCGAATCCCACCTGCGGCAACCGCGTTGTGTCCTTGGGCAAGACACTTCACCCCCATTGCCCACGTGGGGGCACGGTGACGCTGTGTACTAAGGCGTACTGCAAGTCGATGGTGCACCTGTCTTCAACCATTGCTAACTCTGCTTGTGTGGAGTTGGTATGTTGGGGAGCTGACAGTTGCTCGCCGTTGCTCGGTGGTTCTCTCCGGGTACTCCGGCTTCCTCCACCCATAAAACTTTCACGGTCATGGTTCACCATTGTGCAGAAATATGTGACCTTAACCCTTTAACCAACGCAGACATCAAAATTTATTATTTTAAATATCATTTTTTTTAATTTTTCAAAAAATTTCAACAAAACAATATCATGTGACCCCTTGTTGGAACGAGCTCGACGGACTCGTTCCAACGAGGGGTCACATGATATGGTTTTGTTGAAATTTTTTGAAAAATAATATTTTTTCAACTGCTGAATTTGCATATTATGCGGGCGGATGCGGGCGATTCGTTGGGTAAAGGGTTAAACACCAATAAATAAATAAATGAAATATTTCACTCAATACTGTTTCAGTAAACAGAACGAAGAAAGTTAAACTCAATTTTGTTACTACTAACCATGCATGTATATATGTTAAGGCAATCTTGTCACAAAATGTATATTTGACAAAATTTTTATATATTTTTTTTTTGACTTAATCCTGTATTCATGGAAACATTCCACTCAGTTACTTTGGCTCAGTTATGTTTTACTTTCAATATGCAGTATTGAGTTGGTTTTTTTTTTCATTATCACATCATGGTAACACTCCACCTATAAACATGACTAGAAAGTGTCTCCCAAAATAATTCTAAAAATTCCATTTTTGCTTCTGAAATGATGCATGTGACCCATCATTGTAATGAGCAGGATGTCACGAGTCATTCCATTGATAGGTCAGAATAGATGGAAAGCTAAAATTTTAGAAATAAAAACTGAAAAATTTTAATTTGAATACAGATATTTGATTGTATTCATGTAGCACTGGACAGATCTAACTGATTTGTGAAGTAAAGGACTTCCCCTTTATCAAACTTAACGGTCATTAATTATGTAACTGGACAGCACCATTCACAAACATGGCCATTTCAAATTATTTTTGCATAGCTTATGACCCCTCATTGGAATGAACTCAACAAGCTCATTCCAGTGAGAGGTTGTAAGCTTTGACCAACACCAGCCAGTGGTATTCACAAAAATCACCATTCAATTTTTTATTATTTTTTTCATTTTTTGTCTCAAAAACATGGCTTATGACCCCTCATTGGAATGTGCGCATTCAGAGCATTCAATCAGAGTTCATAAGCTATGTTTTTGACACTCAAAGGGAAAAAAATTAGTTATTCATGAGTTTTGTTTACAAGTGTCATCTGCTTTTCGTGTTAGGTAAAGGGTTAAGCAACAGGATAAATAGATTTGTTTAAAGTACAGAAGCCTAATACATGTAGGTTTGTAAAGCTTGGGAATTTGATGGTTGTCAGTAAAATCTTTTGAGGATTCAGAAATTTTTTTATTCAGTTAGCAGGGACTTACTCCATAACCATTATGGAATGAACAAGTCAGATTTGTACTGGAGGGGTAATAGTTCACAATGTTATACAGTGGAGCCCACTTAATTGGATATCTCTTAATTGTATATCCCTGTTAATTGAATATAATTTTCAAACACAAAACCATTTACCATACCTTCAGTACAAATTTGATCTGTTAATTGCATATGGGTTGTAGAGTAAACTCCTGTTAATTGTATATAAATGTCGAAAACATTACTGTGACACGCACCAAATTTCCCTCATTTATCAACCTATTTGGCCTCACTACATCCAATACAGGCATTTATTCTATTATATCTTGTTTGACAGAGCTCTATGAGCTCTGTCAAACAAGATATAATAGAATAAATGCTCAGTTTACCTCCAGAACAAAGGAAACTGATCAAATCCCTGTTAATTGTATACTTCTGTTAATTGAATAATTTTCACTGGCAAAATGGATATTCAATTAAGAGGATTCTACTGTACTATTAAGCAGTGTACAATTAACCCTTTACCCAACATAATTACCAAAACCGGCCAGTGCTATTCACAAAAATCATTTTTCAGTATTCATTATTTTGTTCATTTTGTGTCTCAAAAACAAAGCTTATGACCTCTCATTGGAATGAACTCAACAAGCTCATTCCAGTGAGAGGTCATAAGCTTTATGGGTTTTGAAGCAATAAAATGAACTATTTTAGTTTAGTATATATTCTAGAATTGTTGTCATCTTCTATTTATGTTAGGTAAAGTGTTACATGTATCCGAATCATTACATACAATGTATGCTTACTCCAATTTGTCTAAAACTGTTGATAATACCAGGTTATTAAACCTTCAGCTCCTTGCATGCTGCTGGTGGATATTCCTGCCCAAGACAAGAAAGCTCTTACCACCAAACATTTGATCACATTTAACCAAATTTTCCCCTGCAAATTGTATCGACTTTCCACCATTGAATTCTTGAGTCAAATTTGCATGAATTTTTTATCAGATCTAGTCATGGCTGCTTCAAAGCAGCCATGACTAGATTTGATGAAAAATATTTTTAAAATGCCTTGCAGGTTAAGAGTTAAAAATGACCAAAGCTTCCAAAAGTTCTTCATGTAATTTACTGAATGGTAATTATTTGCATAGTTTATTGGAGAGTGAAGGGCTGCATGGTATTCAAACTGAATATCGGTATTCCAAAAAATACCAGTATATCGAAAGACTCTTCAGATTTTTGAACATATGTACCATTATTTTCTACTACAAAATTTCTATATTATTCGGCAGATACAACTGATTCAGTAGGTTAGGGTTAATCACTCGCTAGGTGGAAGTGAGGCATGCTGTGGTCTAGTTGTAAAAAGTAAAAAATGCAGGTGCAATATCACTCAAGAGTGATAGCCTGCCTCAAAATTGAAAGATTGCAAACATTAACATGCCAGCTTGGCAGTTTGTGAACAGTGAAAGAGAGGATGTTATGCCAGCATATTTAAACTTCACAAAACAATTTTTTTTATCTTTTTCTTTCTCACATTTCTGCACCTTTTGGATATTCGTGCATTAACTCTCATCTTCTCAGCATATTAAAATCTACATGTTTTTTTTTCACATCAGTGACTATTTTTATGGATTTCTGGACACAACATTTTTAGGCCAAAAATATTTGCATAATAATGTATAAACAATAGAGGAATACCACAAATCATGCATCACAGAGATGTAAGAGAGAAAATGTCAAAACTAAATTGTAAAATTTTGATGTGTTAACTTCATCAAAAGTTAAATTTTGTACAAGTCTCTCAAGTTTGCAGAGATGTAATTTCAAAAATGTTGAAAGAAAACATTCCAATTTTGGTGTGTAAAAATATCATTAAGTTGGTATAATGCCAAATTTCTTTCAATATTTTGAAAATATGCAGTTGGTATACTGTTCATTGCCACACTGTTCAATGGCATAATGTTTCTTGTCTGTTGGCGAAATGTCCTGAATTGATAATCAGATTGTTCCAGAAACCTTCTTGAACAAATTTTCACATACAGTACAGTCGAAGTGGACTGGTCGTAATCCACAGTGATGTCCACGCATGCATTTGCCAAGTAATAAAAATCATCATCAGCAAAATTTTAATTAATTAAATGTTTGATGATTATTCCTATAATTAGTGTTTGCAATCTAATATTATTGCATCCGTGGAGATACTGCCCACCCTGTGGAAAGTGACCAGTACATGGCAACCGTACTGTAACAGCACTTATCACAAAAGGTCTTGGGACATCAAACATTGCTTATAATGAATTAATAACCAAAGATGGTTTGGGTACTGAAATCAGTTACATTTTTTCTGTGTATTAGCATTCACTTCTTGTGCCTATTGAAATTGTTATTATAGTGGAGCTCTGTTAATTAAATAGGACCCCAGGAGGTGGATCTGTTTTAATTCATTGCCCGCTGCTGGCAGATATTCCTTCCCAAGAAAGAAATCCTGTGCAAAAATAAGTAAATGTTGAGAGCATTTAACAAAAAGTCCCCCCCCCCCCCCCAAAAAAAAAGTTGGACCATTGATTTCTTGAATCAAATTTTCATGAAGTTTTCATCAAATCTAGTCATGGCTGCTGTGAAGCAGCCATGACTAGATCTGATGAAAAATACTTTTAAAATATTCAGCAGATCAAGAGAAGATATATTGTTAAAATCAAACCTGGTAACCAATGCCCTGGTTGGAAGTCCCTACATGGGGCAGCACGGGTATAAATAATTGACTGTGCTTTATTGGATACTTATGTGTTATCCCCAGTATGGAAATCTGAGAAGTGGAGCAATACATGTTTATTGTGATGCAGACGTTCTGTTTTATTGGTATAATTGGACCTTGTGTAATCAATACCTGGGATGGAAGTTCTGTAGAATGGGCAGCATAGGTATAAACAATTCACTAATAACTTGACTTTATGCTTGTGTTATAGTAACAATGTAGTCATATATCCTGGAAATGATCTCAAGCACTGATAAATAAATGAACAAATAAATAAATTGAATAGCACTTTATTACCTCTGAATTTTATTTGATTGGGGTTTAAAGACACTTCTGACACCTTGTGTTGAATGGTTTTACAGATGGGGGAAGCTGGTCTACCCAGAGAGAACCACTGAGCAGTGACAAGCAACTGTCAGACTATCCAACGTACTAACTCCACACAAGCATGGTTAGTATTGGTTGACGACAAGTGCACATTGACATGCAGTATGCCTTAGTAACACAGTGCCCACACATGGGCAATCAGGATTAAGTGCCTTGCCCAAGGACACAATGCAGTTACCCCTGGTGGAAATCGAACCTTGGACTTATTGGTTGAAATCCAATGCCATAACCACTGAGCCACCATGCTCCCACTACCGATAAATTTTAAATTGACCAGAATAGTCAATTAACCCTAAGTCCTTGGATTAATTTTATGTTAATAAAAATACCGTGCATGCATTTACATAGTGGCAGATGACTTAACAGTGTTTCTACATTATTGTTGGCTACCTGTACAGGCAACCAACTATGATGTAAAAAACACTGTCAAGATAAATGATCGTCCAAATAGATTTCTCAAACAGGAATACTTGGAAAAACTTTTCAGAGCCATGTAAAAGGGATGGTTTGTTACTGTATTGTAAGGGTTTACCAGAATATGGTCATTTTCCTTCATTCTCACTATAAATTGAGTATTTATTCTATATTCTGTAGAGCTCACAGAGCTCTATCAAACAAGATATAACAGATTAAATGCACATATTTGAAGTATGAATGCAGGTGAGGTTTATAAAGGTAGGAAATTTTAGAATTGTCAGAATACATGTAGTTCTCAGTTGATATTTGATATTCATTCTCTGGGAATTTATTTTATAACCTATTTGCAATTAACAGGTCAAATGAATGAATGAATGAATGAATGAATGAATGAATGAATGAATGAATGAATGAATGAATGAATGAATGAATGAATGAATGAATGAATGAATGAATGAATGAATGAATGAATGAATGAATGATTTTATTTCATAGTATAACATACTTACAAATACAAACAATAGACAGCAACATACAATTATCTCCTGACTCGAGGTGACTCTGGCTGTCAAAAGTATCTTTAAACCCCAATAAATAAATAAATAATTAAATACAATTATCTCAAATACATGGTTGTACTACAGGGAGATGGCATAGCTACTGTGGCTGTCTTCCCACCACTCCCAATAAAAAAAAAAGTTTAATGTAAAAATGTGAAACAATCCTGACAACATCGTGTATGTAAAAAAAAATGTAAATGGAAGATTAATTTTTGAGATGGTTCTTTCCATATTAATAAAATATTTTCCATCGTTTTTAGAAAATGAAACTAGGGTCATTTAATAGATAAGAATGAGATAACAGGTGTGCATGAAAGGTATGCTGAGTGGTTTGTTAGTTGAAAATTGTTTGCAGTTAACAAGTTTTTTTCCACTAAGAAGTAGGGATCCACTGTATTAACATATTTCATGTCTGTGAGATCTGAGTATAAATGTGCCTTTTGCATTTTATAAAAATTACATCTGCTATTTTTTGTGTATATCTGCTTTTTTCAGAACTGAATCTTCACTTTATACATAATTTTTTATTATATACTATAAGACAGTGTGAAATGTCTTAACATATATTTTTTGATATCTGTTGTCATGATAGATAGAAGAGAATATATCCTCATGAGTGCCGTGTATTATGCAGGTATGTTTAGATCCATATAACTGCACATTGTTGGATATTTGAGTTTTTAAATTGCAATTAACCCTTTACCTAAGGCACATGATTTCAAAATTTGTATTTTAATTGAAAATTAAAGGTTTCAAAAAATTGCAACAAGACCATATCATTTGTCCCTCTTTGAAATGAGCTTGACGAGCTTGTTCAAATGAGAGGTCATGTGATATGGTTTTGTTGAAAACAATTTTTTTTCACCCGCCAATTCATTAGGTAATGGTTAAAAGATCACAATGCATTACATTGCATTTAATGAACAGAATACCGGTACCTTCTGTTTTTGAGTACAGCGTTTGTACCCATACTACCTTAACAGTGACTGCAAACAACTCATGAAAACCTGTATTTCCTTGCAGTCATTCATGAGATAATTCTGTTATCTACTCAAAAACAGTAGCTATCCTTTGTGCACTAGAATATTCCTACATAAACACTTAAACCCATGTTTGAAACATTTTTCATACATGACAGTATCTGGATTATAATTAGTTATGCAAAAGTGAAGGGTGTAGCAAGTCCAGGAATTTTGTTTCAAGTATGGAAAATATTTGAGACTGCAACAAAGTTAAGCAAGGAGTACAGAATCGATTATTTTTTGCTGGATCGCACCGATTTTGAAATCGTTTCCAAATTTTGCTTGTCTGCCCAGTATGTCGACTGAACTCGGTGATCCTGTTTACTCAAACGATCACATTAATCAAGCATGTTTGATATTTTTGCCTGATTTTATTATCGCTGTGAACAGATCACTGATAAAATCACTTGTGTGCCCACTGGCAAAAACATAGTTGGACGGAACAATTTCTAAAAACCAATCGGTTTATGGAATTATGTCAAATGACAGAAAAAATGGCTGCATGCCACCATATTGGACAGGTCACATGATCAATGGATTTGCAGAATTCTGGAGGACAGTCTCAAGAAAAATTGAAGTGCATGTCGCCTAGTGATGGGGCATATAATTTTGCTGGTGATTCAATTGTGGTGATCCAATGAAAAATAATCACTTGTGTGCCCCTTGTTTGAGGAGAAAAATCATAGAAATTGGAATTATAAGGATGGTAGATCTAAAAATGCCTTGGTGACTGGTCCATATTTTTGTGATTTTCAAATCAACCTTATATGTGGCTTACTTATAAGTTATAGTGAGTATCTTCATTTCATGCAAGGTGAACAGTTCAAGACTTCAACCTGATATAAGCTGGAGCTCAGTCTTCACCACTGTTACCACTATCATAGATTCCATGGAATGGAATTCTATGTGATAGAGAGACGTGCTGATAAGACACTCTATTCCATCAGTGTTGTTACAAGCCTGCCAATCTCAAGATGTGTAACTTGCATTGTGCTTTAAGATAAATTTAGATAAAATGACAACTTCTGTTCCTGAAAAAATTATGACAAGAAACATCTGCCTATCATTAATATTATGTTATTCTTGTTGTAAACAACAATATATATATGTATATATATGGGAGAAACAATAAAAGGTTTTAATCTCCATACATGAGAGGACATGGTTTACGTTACTCACAAACTGATCAATGGCCATATTCTTTAAACCAGAATAGCCTTACGATCACCATCATGTATCATGCAACTGTAAAACAGTGACAAGAGAAATTAGGTGCATGTTTACTCTTAGCAAACTTCTTCCATTAGATCTTAATAGAAATGTCTTTTAGTTCATTGGCAATGAATTTTTAGCTCACTTGACTGAAAGTCATGGGGAGCTTAAGTTATCACTTTCTGTCCTTCGTCCATCATCTGTCTGTCCATCTGGCATGAACTTTACATTATCTACTTCTCCTCATAAACGAATGGGCCGAATTGAACCAAATTTGATGTGCTTGTTCCTTATCATATGTCATTTCAAGTTTGTTCAAATAAAGTTGCCACACATACAGGGGGCACCACAAGGGGCACAACTCTGATAGCACCTATAAATTGTTTTCCAAAATTTAAAAAATTTTCTCCTGAACCATCAATTAGAATCTTTTGATATTTGGCATACAACATCTCTAGGGGGCCAGATACAAGTTTGTTCAAATCAAGTCCCTGGGTTGATATTGAGGCTCCCTATGGGAGCCGGAATTTTAACTTCGTGCAATATGAGGAAAT
This sequence comes from Pictodentalium vernedei, assembly GCA_031216915.1. NCBI lineage: Eukaryota > Metazoa > Mollusca > Scaphopoda > Dentaliida > Dentaliidae > Pictodentalium > Pictodentalium vernedei. The sequence goes on from CM062289.1 coordinate 251,154,460, forward strand.
TTCTTTGAAAATCTTCTTCAGATCCAGAGGCAGAATGCTTTCATATTTGGTATTATTTATTTATTTATTGGTGTTTAAGGTCACATACTTATGCACAATGGCTAATCATGACCATGACAGTTTTACAGGTGGAGGAAGCCGGAGTACCCGGAGAGAATCATCGAGCAGCTGTCAGCTCCCCAACATCGTAACCCCACACTGCAGCATTAGGTTGGTTGAAGACATGCGCACCATCGACATGCAGTACACCTTAGCACACGGCGTCATCGTGCCCCCATGTGGACAATGGCAGTTAAGTGCCTTGCCCAAGGACACAGCGCGGGAGTCTGAATCGATCGCTCAGACGGTCACCCATCCGAGGACTAACCGGGCTTGACGTTGCTTAACTTCGGTGATCTGATGAGAACCAGTCACTGCAACCCCCTTCATATTTGGTATATGACATCTCTAGGGATGGCAGATTAAAGTTTCTTCAAATCGAATCCCTGGCTTAATATTTGGCTCTCTATGTGAGCCCAAAGTTTAATTTAGTGCATTAGGAGGAATATTCATTAAAACTCTTCTTCATCAGATCCACTAGTGAAAATATTTTGATATTTGGTATGCAACATCTCAGGGGAGGGAGGGGGCAGATTCAAATTTGTTCAGATTGGGTTCCTAGTAATGTTTGGGCTCTTTATTGGTGCCCAAAGTGTAACTTAGTGTAATATGAGGAGTTTTCTTTAAAAATCTTCGTCCTCAGATCCACCAGTCAGAATTCTTTCAAATCCAGAGGAATCAGATTCAAGTTGCCACAGGGGAATCAGATTCAAGTTTGTTTGATTCGAGTGAGTCTGTGGCTTAGTATTTCGGCTCTCTGGGAGTGTGGAGGGGGTGGCTGGTTAGGTTAAAGTTTGTTTAAATCCATCCCTTAGTGTTTTTCCATAAAATTTGCCGTTCAAACTGCAGTGACATAATAACCCTTGGAAGTTTGGCAGTGCCTGTTAAAGCTGATAGAATTGAAAGTGGTTAGGAAGACTTGTGATAATAATCATCTGACATGAACACCAGAGTTATGTATAATTTCATGACATCATTCCTCTGTAGTATTGCTGAACCATGACTAACTGAATGTGACCCAAAATACTTCTTTGAACCACTTTGTTAAGTGAGCGATTACGGCCTCTTGGCTCCTCTTGTTTTTACATAGTATTAATCCTCTGCGCACTGATGTCAAAATAAAAAGATTCAAGCAGCAATTATTTTCCCATAATGCTGTTTGGAATTTAAGCAATTCAATATGCTTTGACAGAGCTTTGGAATTATATGGGAAAAATTTGCTTTTCAGAATTCTGACTTTTTACAGAGGGTTAATGAAGTATGTGGCAGGAATCTTCATTTAACTCTTTCATTAACACAACTACACAACAACACTACAAAACAATTTATGAAAAGTGAAAAGCTTTGATTTTTGCTTCAAAATATAGATTAGGACACCTTATAAGAATGAGCCTGAGAACCTCGTTCCATTGTGGGAATCCTAAGTAAAGTTTCACAGGCAAAAATAAAAAACAATAATAAAAGGCAATTTTTGGAAATTCTTGAAGTGAGCTCATTATGTGAAAGACTTTAAGAGCTCAACAAGCTTGTTTCATTGAGGGTGGGGGAGATCATATGCTATGTTTTACAGGGCAGAATTTAAAGAAAAAAACAGAAATTTGAATGGCTATTTTTGGAATACAGGATATGGCTCTTACAATAGGTAAATGGTTAGGTTACTTCTAGAAAAAAAACAGCTGTTATCATATAGTGTAATAATATTTCAATATATGTGTGGTATATTATTGTTGCAGATGACTTTATTTATTATATTTTGATATTATATTTATGATCAGTACACTGCCTTACAATATTTGTCATTTGAAAGCTGGAGTTGTTTTCCTTAGGAAGATTTTAAATCATTTCCATGTAAATTCATTTTGCTTTTGATATTATGAAAGCTGAGGAGTTGAACATAACAAATCACTAACAATCATGTCCTTAAATATATGTAGCGTGCTGCAGAAAATTTTGATAGATCTAACTTTCAGTTATGGCAGCTCATAATTATTTGAAGCTTTGAGTCAAGAAAGAATGGCACTGCTCTGTGTGAGTTATATTTCAGCTGTTAAAGAACCATTGATATCCTGCATTCTTTGAAAGAATACCAAAGGGATCTGTTGACCAGGTCTTCATATTGGTAAAATTTAGGGATGTTGCAGTCTTGCCAAGTCACTCGTGGTTAAGCTCCATTGAATTTAAATGTATTAGCTCAACTTTGACGTAGTCAAATTTGAGGTTATGCCATGGCCCATCGTCCGTCTGGATGAGTGTCCGTCCATCAACAATTCAATACGGCTTGGGCTAGAGGCCGTATTTATGAACCGATCTTTATGAAACTTCTTGGGTACCTTTGTTATCACCGTGGGACGAGAACGAGTGTTTTTGGGTGCAGTTCGAAATTCAAGATGGCCACCAGCAGCCATTTTGTTCCGAAATTATGCAATCAGTTTTTTGTACAGAACTTCTGTATGAAAGTTCTGATTTGAATAAATTTTTGTATGAATATTTAGTAACATGGAATACATCACATATAATACGGGTTTTTTCTTGTGCAGAAATTATGCAAATTAGATGAACTTTAATATATTCAGTGCTACTTATACACAGTAAGTACACATGTCAATACAGCTCAGACTATGGGCTGTATTTATGAACCGATCTTCAAGAAACTTCTTGGGTACCTTGTTATCTTCTTGGGATGAGAACGAGTGTGTTTAGATGCGGTCCAAAAGTGAAGATGGCTGCCAGCTGCCATTTTTTACCGAAATTAGGTACAATCAGTTTTTTGTACAGAACTTCTATATGGCTCGGACTGCAGGCCGTATTTATGAACCGATATTTACGACACTTCTTGGGTACCTTTGTTATCACTGTGGGACAAGAACGAGTGTGTTGGGGTGTGGTCCAAAATTCAAGATGGCCACCGGCAGCCATTTTGTAGCAAAATTAGTGTAATCATTTTTTTGTACAGAACTTCTGTATGAAAGTTCTGATTTGAATAAGTTTTTGTATGTAGGTTTAGTAACATAGAATACATCACATAAAATACAGGTTTTTTTCTTGTGCAGAAAATATTTAAATTAGATGAACTTTGATTTATTCAGTGCTACTTATACACAGTAATGTTTTTGGGTGCAGTACGAAATTCCAAATGGCTGCCAGTGGCCATTTTGTACCAAAATTAGGTACAATCAGTTTTTTGTACAACTTTTATATGAAGGTTCTGGTTTGAATAAATTTTTGAATGAATGTTTAGTAACATGGAATACATCACATATAATACAGGTTTTTTTCTCGTGCGGAAATTATGCAAATTAGATGAACTTTGATTTATTCAGTGCTACTTATACACAGTAAGTGCACATGTCAATATGGCTCGGGCTAGAGGCTGTATTTATGAACCGATCTTCACAAAACTTCTTGGGTACCTTTGTTATCACCTTGGGACGTGAAAGAGTGTTTCTGGATGCGGTCCAAAATTTAAGATGGCTACCAGTGGCCATTTTGTACCGAAATTAGGTCCAATCAGTTTTTTGTACACAACTTCTATACGACTCAGGCTAGAGGCCGTATTTATGAACTGATCTTTACTAAACTTCTTGGTTACCTTTGTTATCACCGTGGGACGAGAACAAGTCTTTTGGGGTGTGGTCCAAAATTCAAGATGGTCACCAGCAGACATTTTGTATCAAAATTAGTGCAATCAGTTTTTTGTACAGAACTTCTGTATGAAAGTTCTGATTTGAATAAGTTTTTGTAGGAATGTTTAGAAATATGGAATACATTACATATAATACTGTTTTAATTATGCAAATTAGATGAACTTTAATTTGTTCAGTGCTGCTTATACACAGTAAGTGCACATGTCAATATGGCTTAGACTAGAGTCTGTATTTATGAACCACCAATCTTCACGAAACTTCTTGGGGTACCTTTGTTATCACCTTGTGACAGGAATAAGTGTTTTTGGGTGCCTTTGTTGTCACTGTGCTATGAGAACAAATAGTTTTGGGTTCAGTCAGACCCACTCTGTGACTCAAAGATTTCTGTTCTAGTTTAGCATCTAACTGTCACCCACCTTTACAATACTTTACCTATATATTTGTTACAGGCTACGGTCAGCATTTATGTACAGACCGTTACAATACTTTACATGTACCTTTGTTATCGGGTCATTACCTAGATGTTTGTCATTGCTGTGTCACATACTATACATGTACATGTCTTAAACAAGTTGAGCTACAGTGTCATTGACACTTTCATTTATGTCAGTAATGTTTGCTATAAATTTATTGGATGCCTTTGTTATCACTGTGGTATGAGAACAAATATTTTGGGGTTCAGTCAGACCCACTCGGGGACTTAAAAAGGGAGATAATTAAAAATCTTTTCCAAAAAACACCAGACAAAATAATGTTTCTTGAATTCAGTATCCCTAAGATGTGTATATTCAAATGTGTTGAAGCCAAGTTCCTGTGTTAATATTTGGTGTTGTTTGGGAAGGGTAAACATTATTAGCACAACCCGATTTTCTGTTTCCAATGAGAAAAATAAAACCTCCTAACCGTGGGAACCCTATTAGCTAAAGATAAAAAAATCAAATACCTATATTTTAAGAAGGACTTGACAAATATTTATTAATTAGTATGAATCAACCTTAGAAGAGTTTGAATCACACAGGCAAAAACAATTGCTGACATTTGGCTTATGGCGCACCATACAAGGATCCCCATTGTAACATTAACCCCATGGAGATTTCTTTTCTAGTTTAGCATCTAACTGTCACCCACCTACTTTACTTGAACATTTGTTACATGCTATGGTCAGTATTTATATACAGACCTTTACAATACATTACATGTACCTTTGTTATCAGGTCATTACCTAGATGTGTATCATTACTGTGTCACATACTACACATGTACATGTCTTACACAAGTTGAGCTATAGTGTCATTGACACTTTCATTTATTTTATTGGTGTTGAAGGGCACATATTTCTGCACAATGGCTAATCATGACCATGACAGTTTTATGGGTGGAAGAAGCCAGCATACCCAGAGAGAACCAGCAATGGCAAGCAAATGTCAGCTCCCCAACATACTAACTCAACACAAGCAGGGTTAGCATTGGTTGAAGACCAGTGCACCATCAACATGTAGTACGCCCTAGCACACAGTGCCACCGTGTCCCCACGAGGACAGTGGGGGTGAAGCGTCTTGCTCAAGAACCCAACACAGATTCGAACCGAGGACCTCTTGACTTGCAGCCTGCACCTCTACCCACTGAACCACCGCGCCCCCCAAGCTGCATTGAAGAAATATATTTTTATACTGTACCAATGACCCAGACATAGCAGATGCTAACTCTTAAAATATAGGGCCAAACACAAATTTTGCCCCCCAATCCCCAAAATTTGCATCTAAAACCAAAGAAAACATGTCCTGAATGGCCCTCCACACTTCACCTCTACTGCGCATGCGCAGTGTCAAGGACGTTCCGCAATTGGCGCCATTAATCATTCTAAGTTTGGCCCTTCATCAGTTAACATCTGATTGATCTTTGTGCTTGTAAATCTCAGTTTAAATGATGCCAGACACATAAATATTAGTGAAATGGTGATTCTAAGGAGGATAGAGAAGGAGGAGAGGAAAAATGTGTGACAGAATATTATCAGGGCTGTAACTTAAAATTTTTTAATGAAATTATGTTAAGTTACCTATTTTCGAGGCAGCAGCCATTTTGTTGTCATTCTTGTTATTTAGTTACACTGATTTTTCAGTGTTTTCCTCTCTCCCTTTCCTTTAAGTCCCCTCTTGCTATTCTCCCATGCTTTTGGCATAGTTTCTGTAATTATTATTACAAAAATTTCTTGGGAGTTTTAGGTGAATAACAGAATGAATTCTGTTCTTTTCCCCATGTTTACGTCTTCACCTACGGGTGGTTAGGCGTTGTGTTCTGCATCTACCATCTGATGTTCTGCAGTTTCTTCCCTGGAAGTCTCTGTTTTGCATCAGATGGTGTATTTTTGGTAACTGATTTCGGGCCTGGGTGCCTGGAGTCTTATTTTAGTGTTTTTACACTTATTGTTTACATTTACAACAGCCCTCTGTGTGAGGGGGGGATTTCTTGAAAATAATATCTTGATGTTAATTTATTCATAACTAGATACATTATTATTGTTCGTAAGTGTTGCATAAATTGTTTAAAATATTTTTTAAATTTTTGTCCACACTTAGGCTTGGGATCCATTGGGGCTCAACGTTATTTTTCAGAAACTTGGGCTGTTCTGAAAAAATATTTTTTCAAAATATTTTGATTTCAATTATTTTTTCTATGTTAATGGATCATATTATTATTATGTATTTTGATTGTCAGGGGTTGGTGCGAGTACCAGGACTTTGTTTTCTTTTCACATTGAAAGGATTTTGATCAATTGTAATAAGAGGAAGTCTTCCTCTGACTTTTATAATCATTCTATATGTGGTCAGTGTACTCGCATTAACTCCTGTTCTGTATCTGATGATTTCGATGACAACATGGGAAGCGTATGTCACGGTATGTTAGTGGGGAATTGGACATTCCGGTCCTTTCCCCACAGGGTCACTCTACTTTATCAATTTCTATTTCAGACGATCAAGATTAGGGTGATGTATCTGTGATGTCTTCCAACAGTGTGCCTCCATCGTCACAATTAATGAAGGGCTAGCGGAAAAGTGCTCATGTAAATACGCCAATTGCCTAAGAGGACCCTAGTAGGTTCGACGACCTTTGACGTCCGCTAGCTCGCCCGGTGTAGCATCCATTCATCGAATGGTTCGGCAGCCGGGTTCGTCCTTTGCGGTCTAGAAGGAGTTTTGGGGTGATGCGAGCACTATAAATCAACCAAATGCACACCCAGTGACGGCGGATTAGAGGGAGAACGGGGGAAGCCTTTTAGTCCAGTTCATAGCTCGTTCTGGTCCATCCGGACGGCGAGCGAGAGAGGCCCCTCTCTTGTACAACAACATCTGGCCCCAGATGTTGTGGTACAAAATGTTTCGCATTCGGAGCATACATCCGTCGCTCGGGACGCTCCGACATATAGTCAGTCCGGAGAGACTGTCAATAAGGCTTCCTCATTCTCATGGTAGCGCACACGGCCGCTCTTGGCTACGTGACCTCGGATATACAGTCAGATTTGCCAGTCAGAGAATCATCGGCGACCAGGTCACACCATCCGGTAGCCAGGGACACGAGGCCTGCAGACTCCGGACGTTCGCATAGGAAAGTGTGCGGGAGTCAACGTACACGGAGCTTCCGGCGGCAGTGCATCGTAAGACCGCTACTGCACAGGCCTCGTGGACGGACGTGCTATCCTAAATAGCACAGCTTATCGCAGCATCTCAGCAACAACTGAATATGTCGCATATGTTTTATCCGACGATGCTGGGTCGGGACGCTCCGCGGAAGCGGGTACGGACGTCCGAAAATTTCATCCGGTCCGACTGGATACCGAAAGGGATTCGGAGGATTTCAAGCTTTCCCTTTCGGAACAACATATGCTGTTGTGTATGTCATCTGACTTGATCTTCTACAGGTTCTTTCGTCGGACCAGAATGCTGCGATGCCGGATAAGAAACTGATAGCGTCGGTGAACTTAGAAATTTTTGGTTTCGACATAGTCCAATAATGTCACACAAACTTTCGAATTATTGAACGACGCTATATATTTATTATTATATGCTTGCTATTACCAAGCATTTCTGGTTTCTTGTTCGCAAAGTTACGGAGATGTCTTTCAAAAGTGTGCCTCTGTCGTCATAGTTAATGAAGAGCTAGCGGCAATAAGTGCTCATGGAATATGTCTATCGCCTAAGAGGTCCCTTGTAGGATCGACGGAGTGACATTCGCTAGCTCACCCGGTGTAGCGTACATTCATCAAATGGTTCGGCTGCCGGGTTCGTCCATTGCGGTCTAGGAAGGAGATTTGGGTGATGCGAGCCCTATAATTACTTTAGTACTCACCCAGTGACGGCGGATTGAGGACAGATCAGAGGAAGCCTGTTAGTCTGGTTCCTGGCTTGTCCAGGTCCGTCCGGGCTGTGAGCGAGAGGGGTCCCTCTCTCGTCCAACAACATAGGGGACCGCATGTTGTGGTTCAGATATTTTACATTCGGAGCATATGTCCGTCTCTCGGGACGCTCCGTTATATTGACAGTCCGAGAGACTGTCGATAATGCTTCCTCATCCTCACAGCAGGGCACACGACCGCACATTGGCTACGTGACCTCGAGTATCCGATCAGTTTCGTCATTCAGTGATTCCACGGCGAACAGGTCACGCCATCCGGTAGCCAAGGGACACGAGGCCTATACACTCCGTTCGCTCGCATATTAGTAGTATGCACAGGGTAACGATCACGGAGCTTCCAGCGGCAATGCATCGTAGGACCGCTTCTCCACAGGCCTCAGTGACGGACGTGCTATCCGAGTTAGCACAGTTTTTTCGCAGCATCCCAGCAATCGACAGTTTCTTGGTCGAATCAGGAACTATCTGACGGTGCTGGGTCGGTGCGGTCCGTGGTTGCATCAGGTACGGACGACCGAACGCTTTATAGGGTCCGACAGGATGGCGAAAGGGATTCGAAAGATTTTGAGTTTTCCCTTTCGTAGCATCGGAAGCTGCCATACATATCTTCTGGCATTATCTTCCAGTGATTGTTATTTCGGACTACATTGCTGCGATGTTGGATAAGAGACTTATAGCGTCATTGGACACAGAATTTTGAATCGGTTCAGGGACATTGTCCCTGACTTACCGACACAGTCCAATAATGTCATTAGAACATGTGTATTATTTATTGACGCTATATATATATATAAGCCTGCTACCAAGCATGATAGTTTAGTTTCTTGTCCGCAATGCTCATTTCTGCCTTTTATCATTTATATGAATAATTTATTTTGGCAGAACAGGGCATACCCAGAGTTCATATGCGTCTAGACGGCGTGGTTAAAGACTGGAAATATTCTTTTTCGCCGTCTATGTCTTTTCCAACCACAATGTTGGAAACGACAATGATGTCTAATAGACTTAACTTAGACGCTTTATCATACGTAATCCACCTTACTGAGGCGTTATCATTACGTCTTCAAGAGAAAGAATTCCGGGATATTATCCTCAATGTGATTTCTTTTGAGGGCAGTAGTTTGTTCACGGTTAACTCCGCCCTTCAGTGGCTGCTTGGAGTTGGTTAGACGTGACGCAGCCCTAGCTACATCCACGCGCGTGGATAGTAAGGTGAAGAACTCTCTCAGAGTCGCTTCGTTCTCGGAGAAGCTTCTCTTTGACGGCAACTTTTCAGCAATCCATGAATTGCTCGATTTACACGTTCTCTTGTCTATCTAGTGTAGCAAGAGATTCAGACTGGGGCAAACATTCGGTGGTTGACTCAGAGAGTGCCACTGCAGTTGCCGGATCCGAGTTTTATATTTATGACGGTTGCCAGTCAAACAGGTTGGGATATAATATTGATCCCGACGGATTCGAAGTGCCAGGGTCTTTGGGTTCCGCAGTCTCTAAGCAAGCACTTATCTTCCACGGAATAATGTTTTTTAGGCTTGCTTTATGTCATTGGATGAACATTATTCAGTAACGCATGTCCAAATCCTGTCCGTTAATTCGACAGTTGGGGCGTATCTCCGGAACCAGGGAGGCACTCATTCGTTTCCGTTATTAAATTTAATGGAAAGAATCCTTCTGTTTGTTATAATACACCAAGTTCTGCTTCGGTCCGTCATATTCCGGGTCGTCTGATTGTATTACCGGACTCCCTTTCACTTATGGGTCGCTTGTTGCCGTCAGAATGGACTCTCAACAAACAAGTATTCAATCAGATTTGCTATCTATGGGAGCGCCCAATGATAATTTATTTACGACACAACTTGCTAATCAATTGCAGACGTATGTGTTTACATGTCCGGATCTCTGAGCTTATGTTGTTAACGCTCTATTGATCTAATAGGACGGAATGATAGGATATGCGTATCCTCCTGCGCTGTTGTTTCAGCAAGTATTGCTAAGATAAACAACCACAATACATTTCTGTTGATAGCATCTCTGTCTTCACAGAGACCGTGGGTAAATTTACTCTGATGTCTACTGTGGGACTTAACGCGAATTCTTCTTCCATGAGAGGATCTTTTTTCGCTGGGTAAAACCGTGTCATCTTTATCACAACCCGCAAGGTCTCAACCTTCACGTATTCCGTTGTGTGGTCCTTATTGCATTGTAAGCATTGTACTGGACGAGCTTTGGACGCGATTTCTTACTATAGGAGAACCTCTTCTTCGCTATACTATGCGGCTAAAGTGGAGGCTCTTCCGTCGTTGGTGTAGGGATCACTATGCTGATATTGTTGATCCCTCCATACTAGTCATTGCAACTTTTTAGTATACTTGTTTGACAAGATCTACTGCAGCCTGTTATTATTTAGGTTATAGGTTTATGTTACCTCATACCTATGCACTCTATGATAGTTTACAATTGAGTCTTATGTCTCTTTATCTAAGTCAGTTAGTAACTTTTCGATAAATAGACTTAGAATCATTAGATTAAATTCCTATATGGAATTTAACTTCGGTTCTTATTTAGCTAAGTAATCATTTGAGCCTCTGGAAACAGTAGTTTTCAAATTCTGACCTTTTAGACAGTAATTCTGTTGGCTTCTCTTTTACTGAAGAGTCAGTGAGTTTCATGCACTATCGGTGGATGATTTTCACTTTCGTAGTTTCGGAATCACTACTTCCTTTACTATTTAGGTTGGATTTTTGCATAAGAGTCAGGCTCCTAATTAATATCCGGAACCTATTGTTATTAAGGTCCTTCCGTCTTCGTACGAGCATAGGCCTTTACTCTGTCCGGTTAGAGTTTATGTATTTATAAACAGATATCTGTTTATTACTACGGGCGTAAGCTTCTTCTGTCTTTGATGCCTAATAGAAGGACGTTACGTTCCATTCTATTGCTAATGGATTCATTTAACTATCGATACTGCTTATGGTATATCATTGACTCAGCAGTTGTGTTTGAAATTTCAGCTCATGAAGTAAGAGTTCTTCTACATCTTGGACTTACATTAAGAGTGTCGCTATTATAGATTTTTGATTGCTGCTCATTGCGCTCAGCCATCCACATTCATGAATTTTTATCTCAGAAATATTGAGTCCATTTCTGGAGGCCTCTATTGTTAGGTCTATTATCTACTGCTCAGAATGTCATTCACTTAACAGTTGCTACTATAGCTAGGTAGGCTGTCTGTTTCGGCAGTGACTCCGTTCTGCTGCCCTCTTCGCTCTGGGCTATTTGACCCAGGGCAAGAAAAAGGGGGGGGGGGGGGGGGGGGGGAGGGTGTTCCCTTGGGTCACCTGTTTTACTATGAAAACAAGGGGATACCTCCTCCGGAGTTAGTAATTCTGAGCTGTTATTGGGATGGTTGTTTAGTGAGAAGTTTATGTTTTAAAATTCATTCAGGTCTTAGTTTTTAAAGTATAGCTTTTGAATATAGCACGTGTCAAAGGACATTATTATACAATCCTCAGACACTTTTAAGGGGTATAAAGAGTCTCTATTCTCTAGACTTACTTTATTTATTGGCTTACTTTAAAAATTATTAGTATAAGGATTATACTAGATATTAATAGAGTACATGGATGTATGATGCTCAATTTTGGAAGGTGTTGTATCTTTCTAATTTATCATAAATAAGAAAGATACATGTAAGGCCTAATACTTCTTTTTCCCTAGAGGAGATGACTCTATTTTATATAATTGAGCATATTCCATCTTGCTCTATGTCCTTGGCCCTCCAGCCTTTTTACTATTCAGCTATGTCTGGGTCATTGGTACAGTATAAAAATGTTAAAAAGTTTATAGTAATTTATATATTTTTTATACTTACCAATGACCCAGACGGGGATGGCCCTCCCAGGAGTTGGGAACTCTTACCTCCCCGCTGAGTACATAGCGCTTACCAGGCACTGGTTATTAGAATGATTAATGGCACCAATTTCGGAACGTCCTTGACACTGCGCATGCGCAGTAGAGGTGAAGTGTGGAGGGCCATTCAGGACATGTTTTCTTTGGTTTTAGATGCAAATTTTGGGGATTGGGGGGCAAAATTTGTGTTTGGCCCTATATTTTAAGAGTTAGCACCAGCTATGTCTGGGTCATTGGTAAGTATAAAAAATATATAAATTACTATAAATTTTTTAACTTTCCAGTATAGGTTGTCTAAAATTCCTTCTTTTTTTCAATGCCTCAGAACATTTATTAACCCTCAAAGGCCTAATTTCATCTTTGATCACATTTTACTGTAACAGAAAAGGTGTCCTAACATGCAGTCTCTGGAGCAACTCAAAGTTACATAATAACTACCATGGCAGTTGCTTCGTACAGTTAAAAGGCAGCCAAAACTTGCCAAGAAACAACTTCAAAGCTATAGGTGAAGATTATTCAGAAAAAAAAATCTCCCATCTGGAAAACCAACTTTAACAATTGTTCACTTTCAGATATCAATCAGAAAAAGTGATGTTAAATTCCTTCTCTTAAATTTCTGCTGCAATATCACTGTACACGCACATTCATCCATTGTAGTGGGCAGTTTCTCATCTGCAAGTTAACAGCTTTCTGGACTCATACTCTCTGTACTGTACTCTGTACTGTCAAACATTATGTACTCAAGTGATTGATTCCAAATATCTTTACTGTTCTGCTTTACTTGTGAAATAGGATGTTGTAACCAATTCATGGAGTGAATGTCTTATAAAGTAGTCAGCATTGGTATAAACATTTGGCTGAACCTGATGACACTGAAAGTGATTGTAAACACCAAGAAATAAATACATTGCATATGCTATCCCTTGATTGCAACAAGGCACCATCTGCAATGCTAAATAGCATTGCAGATGGTGCTTTGTTACACTCAAGGGATGATGTCTTCCTGTCATGCTAAATCTTTATATTTTTATACTGTACCAATGACCCAGACATAGCTGGTGATAATTCTCAAAAATCTAGGGCCAAACACAAATTTTGCCCCCCAATCCCCAAAATTTGCATCTAAAACCGAAAATAACATGTCCTAAATGGTCCTCCATACTTTTCCTCCACTGCGCATGCGCAGTGTCAAGGAGGTCTCGAAATTGGCGCCAATTATCATTCTTTGTTTGGCCCTTCATCAGTTCATCTGAAAATTTTTTTTTTTTGATTTCATTTATTTTTTCTATATGTTAATGGATCATGTTATTATGTATCTTTGTTTTCAGGGGTTGGTGCGAGTACTAGGACTGTTTGTGTTCTTTTCACAATGAAAGGATATTGTTCAAATTGTAATAAGAGGAAATCTTCCTCTGACTTTCATAATCATTGTATTAATTGTAGTCAGTGTACTCGCACTAACTCCTGCTCAGTGTGTGTCAATTGGGATGACAAACATTGGAAACGTGTGTCACGGTATGTTGTTAGCGGGGATAAGGCCATGCCGGTCCTTTCTCCGCAGCGTCACTCTAGTTTTTCAATCTCTTTTTCAGAGGAACAAGAACAGGGTGATGTTTCCGTGATGTCTTCCAAAAGTGTGCCTCCGTCGTCACAGTTAAATGAAGAGCTAGCAGCAAAAGTGCTCATGGAAATACGTCAATTGCCTAAGAGGTCCCTAGTAGGATCGACGGCATTGGCGTCCGCTAGCTCGCCTGGTGTAGCGACCATTCATCGAATGGCTCGGCAGCCAGGTTCATCCGTTGTGGTCCAGGAAGGAGATTTGGGTGATGCGAGCACTATAATAACACAAAGTGCACACCCAGTGCCAACGGATCAGAGGATAGAATGGAGGAAGCCTATTAGTCCGGTTCCTAGCTCGTCCAGGTTCATCCGGGCTGCGAGCGAGAGAGGTCCCTCTCTCGTACAACAACATCTGGGACCAAATGTCGTGGTACAAAACGTTTCACATTCGGAGCATACGTCCGCCACTCGGGACACTCCGTTATATAAACAGTCCGGAGAGACTATCAATATGGCTTCCTCATCCTCACGGCAGTGCACACGACCGCACCTTGGCTACGTGACCATGGATATCCAGCCAGCTTCGCCGATCAGGGATTCCACGGCGACCAGGTCACACCATCCGGTAGCCAGGGACACGAGGCCTGTAGACTCCGGACGTTCGCATAAAAGAAATATGCAGGAGTCAACGTCCAGGGAGCTTCCAGCGGCAAAGCAATGTAAGACCGCTGCTCCACAGGCCTCAGTGACGGATGTGCTATCACAAATAGCACAACTTATCGCAGCATCCCTGCAGACGACAGAATCTCTGTCGCATCAGGAATTATCCGACGATGCTGGGTCGGTACGCTCCGCTGAAGCATCAGGTACGGACGACCGAGAACTTCATATGGTCCGACAGGACGGTGAAAGGGAATCAGAGGATCTGAAGTTTTCCCTTTCGGAGCAACATAAAGCTACCATAGATTTTGTCCGGCATTATCTTCCAGAGGTTGTTCTGTCGGACCAGAATGCTGCGATGCCGGATAAGAGACTGATAGCGTCACTGGACACAGATTTTTTTGATCGGTTTAGGGACATCGTCCCTGAGTTTCCGACACAGTCCAATAATGTCACAAGAACATTTGAACTATTGAATGACGCTATATATAAGCTTGCTACCAAAACGAGCAAGTATGGTTTCTTGTCCGCAAATGCTCTACATCTGCCTTTCATCAATTCAAGGAATAAATTTGAAACGGCAGGACAGGGCATACCGAGAGTTCCTCTGCGTCTAGATGACCAGGCTGAAGACCTAGAATTGTCTATACCGTCGTCTATGTCAATTCCAACCACGATGTTGGAAACGACAATAATGTCTAATAGAGTTAACTTAGATGCTTTATCATATGCAGATCACCTTACTAAAGCGTTATCATTACGTCTTCAAGGGAAAGAATTCCAGGATATACAATCCTCCTTAAGAGTTCTTTCGAGGGCCATAGCTTATTCCACGTATAACTCCGCCCTTTCAGTGGCAAACCTGGAATTGGTTAGACGTGACACGGCCCTAGCTACATCCACGTGCGTGGATGGTAAGGTGAAAAACTCTCTCAGAGTCGCTTCGGTCTCCGGAGAGCTTCTCTTCGACGGCAAGCTTTCAGCAATCTATGATCAGATAACTAAGAAAGCTTTGGATTCTCTGCTATTCAAATCCGCTTCTAAAAAGTCGGATACAGCAGAAAAGAGTAAGACAGGCACTTCTGGGACAAGTACGCCCAAGGGAAGTTCCTATAGAGGTTCCTATGCGTCCTGTAGGTCTTATTCTAGAGACCGTCAAGGCAGCGACTCACGTAGGGGATGTTATACTGGCCGAGATAACCAGTCAGACGTCCCTAGGTCAACGGGGCGAGGTGTGGGTCGTGGAGGACGTAGTTTCTCCTTCCGCAAGCCTCGCAGGTCCAGGAGGTGATGGTATGAACCTCTATCGTGTTCCGGTAGGCGGAAGATTGTCGAGTTTTATAAACAATTGGGCGTCAATTACGGACGACCCCTGGGTTCGAGGGGTAATTTTGGAAGGACTAAGAATATCCTTCAAATGAAAGCCTCCATTAACTCGAAGTCCAAAATGGACGCAGCTTCCATCAAATTCGCAGAAAAGAGACGCTCTTCTATCAGAAGTACAGTCTCGTCTGGAGAAAAACGCGGTAGAGGTCGTAGAAGAGCAGGAATCACCGGGTTTCTACAGCCATCTGTTTCTGGTTCCGAAACCAGACGGCTCGTTCCGTCCAGTCATAGATCTGAGCTGGATAAACAACAAGCTGATCGTCGCTCCAAAGTTCTATATGGAGACAATTCGATCAGTCAGAGCGAGTATTCGGGTGAACGACTATGCTACAATCATAGATCTCAAGGATGCGTACTTTCTCGTCATGGTACATCCGACATTCAGAAAGTATCTTCGCTTCGCAGTCCTAGGAGTTGTATATCAGTTCCGAGCGATGTGCTTCGGTTTGAACCTAGCGCCCTGGGCTTTCACTCGAATAATGAACTCGGTGATGATGCATTTCCGAGCTCATTCACCTGCGGTAACGTCCGCCTACCTGGACGACATTCTTCAGAGGTACGGCAACGAGTTAACGCTTCAGAACGATGTGCAGAATCTGTTTTTATTACTCCGACGTCTCGGTTTTATAATAAACGAGGAGAAGTCGGATCTGGTGCTGTCCAAGTCATTCACCCACTTGGGAATGAGCTTCGAGATGCACAACAATCTCGTACGTCTGCCATTAACCAGAGTGAAATTAATCAGTTGTTATGCTCGCTATTGTCTTCACTCAGACAAAGTCACAGTGAGTGAATTCATGAGACTGATAGGTCTGTGCGGAGCCGCTGCAGATCTCATTCCGATGGGGAGGTTACGCACTCGTCCTCTCAAAATTTTCTTGACTCAGAATTGGAGAGTAAAGATTCATTCGCTCGATATAGACGTTCCCTTGTCAAATCAAGTGAAACAGGAGATTCAGACTTGGGCAAACATTCAGTGGTTGACTCAGGGAGTTCCACTGCAGTTGCCGGATCCGAGTTTTACTATTATGACGGATGCCAGTCAAACAGGTTGGGGTGCAACATTGATCCCAATGGATTCGAAGTGCCAGGGTCTTTGGGATCCGCAGTTTCTAGGCAAGCACATAAACATCAAAGAAATGATGTCAATTTGGCTTGCACTATGTCATTGGATGAACATTATTCAGAAAGCACATGTCCAAATCCTGTCCGACAATACGACAGTAGTAGCGTATATTCGGAACCAGGGAGGCACTCATTCCATTCCATTATTCAATTTAACGGAAAGAATCCTTCTGTTTGTACTAGAACACCAGGTTCTACTTTCGATCCGTCATATTCCGGGTCGTCTGAATGTATTAGCAGACTCCCTTTCATGGAAGGGTCGCTTGTTGCCGTCAGAATGGACTCTCAACAAACAGGTATTCAATCAGATTTGCTACCAATGGGAGCGGCCAATGATAGACTTATTATTGACACAGCTCAACAATCAGTTGCAGACGTATGTCTCACCATGTCTGGATCCTCGAGCATATGCAGTAGACGCTCTATCGATCTCGTGGGACGGAATGATAGGATATGCTTATCCTCCAGCGCCGTTGATTCAGCAGATATTGCTAAAGATAAAACAATCTCAATGCAAAATTCTGTTGGTAGCATCTCTGTCTCCACTTAGACCGTGGATAAATCTACTCAGGTGTCTGCTGTGGGACATACCGTGGAAGCTTCCTCCACGAGAGGATCTTCTTTCGTAGGGGAAATCGCGTCAACTACATCACAACCCGCAAGGTCTCAACCTTCACGTATTTCCGTTGTGCGGTCCTTCTTGCACGGCAAGCATTTTACAGGACGAGCAGTGAACGCAATTTCTAACTTAGGAGGACCTCCTCTTCGCTAAACTATGCGGCTAAGTGGAAGGTCTTTTGTCGTTGGTGTAGGGATCATTCTGTTGATATTTTTGATCCCTCCATTCCAGACATTGCAAACTTTCTAGTATACTTGTTTGATGAGATCAAACTGCAGCCTGTTACTATTAAAGGTTATAGGTCTCTGTTATCTGATACCTATGCACACTATGATAGTTTACAAATTGGATCTAATGTCTCTTTATCTAAATTAGTTAGAAACTTCTCGATAAATAGACCTAGAACCCTTAGATTAATTCCTAAATGGAATTTAGCTTGGGTTCTTCTTAAACTAAAAGAAAAGCCATTTGAGCCTCTTGAGACAGTGGACT
The DNA here is from genome assembly GCA_031216915.1 of Pictodentalium vernedei. Classification (NCBI taxonomy): domain Eukaryota; kingdom Metazoa; phylum Mollusca; class Scaphopoda; order Dentaliida; family Dentaliidae; genus Pictodentalium; species Pictodentalium vernedei. Next base: position 251,172,361 of record CM062289.1, read on the forward strand.
TCAAATTCTTATCTTATAAGACAGCATTTCTCTTAGCTTTCTCTTCTGCTAGAAGAGTCAGTGAGCTTCATGCTCTATCTGTGGACAATTCTCACTGTCGTAGTGTCGGGAACACTATTACATTTACTACTAATGTTGGATTTTTGGCTAAGAATCAGGCTCCTAATAAATATCCGGAACCTATTGTTATTAAGGCCCTTCCATCTTCAGACGGGCATAGGCCTTTACTATGTCCGGTTAGAGCTTTATGTATTTATAAACGAAGATCTCAGTTTTTCAGAAAGGGATGAAAACGCGTTTTTCTGTCTCTGATGCCTAATAGAAAGGACATTATGGTCCATTCTATTGCTAGATGGATTCAATTAACTATCCGTACTGCTTATGATAATCTATCTTCAACTCAGCAGTCTGTGCTTAAGATTTCGGCTCATGAAGTAAGAGTTCTTTCTACATCTTGGGCTTACACAAATAGTGTTGCTATTACAGATTTAATGAAGGCTGCATTTTGGTCTCAGCCATCCACATTCACGAATTTTTATCTCAGAAATATTGAGTGCATTTCTGGAGACCTGCATTGTTTAGGTCCGTTATCTGTTACTCAGAATGTCGTCCACTAAACAGTTGCAACTATAGTTATGCAGGCTTTCTGTTCCGGCAGTGACTCTGTCCTGCTGCCCTCTTCGCTCTGGGCTATTTGACCCAGGGCAAGGGGAAGGGGGGGGGGGTGTTCCCTTAGGTCACCTGCTTTATAGTGAAAAGCAAGGGATACCTCCTCCGGAGTCAGTAATTCTGTCGGTACCGGGATGGTTTTAAAGTGTAAAGCTAATGTTTAAATTCATTCATGTCATATTTTTAAAGTGTAGCTCGGTGTGAAGCATTTGTATATGTCACGTGTCAAACGGGCGTTAATATACAATCCTCGGACACTTTTAATGAGTATAAAGAGTCTCAATTCTCTGGACTTACTTTATTTATTGGCTTACTTTAAAAATAATTAGTATAAAGGGTTATACTGGATGTTAATAGAGAACATGGATGTTATTATGCTCAATTATGAAAGGTGTTGTGTCTTTCTAATTTGTCATAAATAAGAAAGATACATGTAAAGCCTAATCCTCCTTTTCTCCTCGAGGGGATAACTCTATTATATATAGTTGAGCTTATTGGATTTTCCTCTATGTCCTAGGCCCTCCAGCCTTTTTTCTATTCAGCTATGTCTGGGTCATTGGTACAGTATAAAAATGTTAAAAAATTTATAGTAATTTATATATTTTTTATACTTACCAATGACCCAGACGGTGATGGCCCTCCCAGTAGTTGGGAACTCGTACCTCCCCGCTGAGTACATAGCTCTGACCAGGCACTGCTTGTAAGAATGATAATTGGCGCCAATTTCGAGACCTCCTTGACACTGCGCATGCGCAGTGGAGGAAAAGTATGGAGGACCATTTAGGACATGTTATTTTCGGTTTTTGATGCAAATTTTGGGGATTGGGGGGGCAAAATTTGCGTTTGGCCCTAGATTTTTGAGAAATAGCACCAGCTATGTCTGGGTCATTGGTAAGTATAAAAAATATATAAATTACTATAAATTTTTTAACTTTCTAGAGGTGACGTTGAATATTTCATTAAATTCTTAATTTCATTGTCAGCTGTAATATACTTATGCCTATCCACCAAGGGGGACTTGTTCGATGTTGTTCACCAAAACTGGATATTGTCCCTTTGGACTCTAGTGGTATCTTCCATGCCAGTTCAATGCCAGTTCAATGGAAGCACTTTGAAGAGTCCATATTCATTATTTGGGATAGGCCAATCAATATTTTCAGTGTGCAGCCTCAGGGCTACACATTGAAAATATTGATTGGTCTACCTCACACATTTACTGAGCAGCCATCCTATTTAATGGCCGGAAAAGTGGCTGCTAGGGTTCAAAGAATTAATAATAGTTGAATGGTACCTTCAAACAAAATACAGTAAGTGGATTGAAGCTTGCTATTCAAGAGGTGGAGAGAGGACTTTTCACTCAGTAATAACTCCAATATGACTGAAAAAGCATAAGAAACTGTTTTTCAGCCAAAGGATCTCTTGATTCAACACAGAGATCCATTGTTTGAGACATTGCTGGTGTTTCTTGAACCTTTTCTCAAAGTTTGAATAATCATCTGGGAGGTAATTCCACTCTGTCAGTTTTTTTACTTGTAACTTATTTATCTGTTTCCTTTAGGAACCCCTGAAAATGGAGTAGTGCTTGTGTACTGTGATAGACAAGTTCTGTTTTACTTGTAAAATAGGTCCATGTAACCAGTGCCTAGGCTTGAAGTCCCCCTAGTTGGCACCATGGGCATAAATGATTGGTTGAACCTGACCTCATATATGCCATGATATAGCCATTGATGCTGAAAGTGACATGAAACAACATCAATAATTTATCTATGTTACATTTTCGTAATATACCAGTCTGTGGTGTATGGGTACTTTTTCAGTAGTCAGAATTGATAACTGCATTTGTGTATTATTTGCGTGTGTGTGCCAATAAGGGACCAGGTTCATTTTATAAATAGATAAATCATCTGCCTTCATTCTTTATTATCAGTTTAGATTGTGGGGAAGATTGAGAATTTACCGAAATTTGTATGAAAGCTGTTGGAAATGGCAGAAAACATTTTTTTTAAAATGTTTGTTCACAACATCGTCTATTCTGTGATATGCAATGGAAGAAAAATTTAATGGCTTGGTTCACTTTTGAAGATTGGTTACTTGCATTTGCAAATTATTTGATAGAAAAACTGGTGTGCACCCATTTCACCAAATGTTCCTACCCTACAGGTTTACTGTTTACCGTAATGCAAAGGCTAGTATTTTTCTTTGTCCTTACAATCATACTTATTAACTGGTATGGTCTCATACAATATTATTTTGGAAAATGGGTGAATTCATTTGTAGTTAAAGGGAGTCTGCAATAATGTAATCCTACAAAAATTATTCCCAGGTCTTTTTCTGAGGGAAACATTGGTAGCAGATGAGCAAATAATATGAAACAGCTGCTCAGCAATTTCATTTTATTTTCTCATCTCTTACCAAGCTTCCATGAAGCAAAAGATCATGCATACCGTGTTCAAAGATTTAGATCACCACCCAGAAACAATAGTTTCACTTACCATTTGACAGAGCTCAACAGGGTGTGTTTTAAATATGCTATTAATTGAAAATAGAACATGTTTTCATTTTTAGCTCAACTTTGACGAAGTCAAATTTGAGCTATTGTCATGGCCCGTCGTCCGTCTGTCCGTCTGTCCGTACGTCAACAATTGGCTATGGCTCGGGCTAGAGGTCGTATTTATGAACCGATCTTTACGAAACTTCTTGTGTACCTTTGTTATGACCCTGGGACGGGAACGAGTGTTTTTAGGTGTGGTCCGAAATTCAAAATGGCTGCCAGTGGCCATTTTGTACCGATGATGCAAAAATCAGTTTTTTGTACAGAACTTCTGTATGAAAGTTCTGATTTGAATAAAGTTTTGTATAAATGTTTAGTACCATGGGATACATCACATATAATACGGGTTTTTTTCTCGTGCGTAAATTATGCAAATTAGACTGACTTTGATTTATTTAGTGTTACTTTCAGAGCTGTAAGTGCCAAGCTGCTATGGCTCGGGCTAGAGGCCGTATTTATGAACCAATCTTTACGAAACTTCTTGGGTACCTTTGTTATGACCCTGGGACGGGAACGAGTGTTTTTGGGTGTGGTCCGAAATTCAAGATGGCTGCCAGTGGCCATTTTGTACCGATGATGCAAAAATCAGTTTTTTGTACAGAACTTCTGTATGAAAGTTCTGATTTGAATAAAGTTTTGTATAAATGTATAGTACAATGGGATACATCACATATAATACGGGGTTTTTTCTCGTGCGTAAATTATGCAAATTAGACTGACTTTGATTTATTTAGTGTTACTTTCAGAGCTGTAAGTGCCAAGCTGCTATGGCTCGGGCTAGAGGCCGTATTTATGAACCAATCTTTACGAAACTTCTTGGGTACCTTTGTTATGACCGTGGGACGAGAACAAGTGTTTTTGGGTGCAGTCCCAAATTCCAGATGGCTGCCAGCAGCCATTTTGTACTGACGATGCCGAAATCTGTTTTTTGTACAGAACTTGCATATGAAAGCTCTGATTTGAATAATTTTTTGTATGAATGTTTAGTACCATGGGATACATTACATATATTACAGGTTTTTTTCTTGTGCATAAATTATGCAAATTAGGCTAACTTTGATTTATTTAGTGTTACTTTCAGCACTGTGAGTGCAAATCCCAATACGGCTCAGGCTAGAGGCCGTATTTATGAACCGATCTTCACGAAACTTCTTGGGTACCTTTGTTATCACTGTGGGACGAGAAGGAGTGTTTTGGGGTCCAGTCTGAAATTCAAAATGGCCGCTAGCAGCCATTTTGCTCAAAATTAAGTGCAATCAGATTTTTGCGCAGAACTTCCAAATGAAAGATCTGATTTGAATAAATTTTTGTATGAATGTTTAGTACCATGGGATACATTACATATAATACAGAGTTTTTCTCGTGAATAAGTCATGCAAATTAGGGGTCCGGGTGGGACTTAGAAAATTTGGGACCAAAATCCGGAAATTAGTTTTTTGTGTTTTGATGCATTTTGGTCAATTTTAAGAAGAAGAAGAAAAAATTTTAGTCTGAAAATATTTTGTTTGGGACTGAAAATTTCCACACAAAAATAATAATCTACAATGATTGGTCTTAATCTGTAGTCCATTACAGTCACCTTGTAATTCTTTTATTATTGTTGACTGGGCCAAAACAAATACTAATTCCTGTCATATTCATTATTCAGTTGTCTTGGTCACAGCAAGTACTAATTCCTGTCATATCCAAGTTGAGCTACAGAGTCATTGACTCTTTCATTGGAATTCACTTTAAAAATTTTCCACAGTTCAGTTTGCCGGTAAGTAGTTCCTTGAATCCTACATCCTATGCAACAGGTTACTAACTAATCCTGAGCATTTTTACAGTCTTGGTTAGTGTATATTTTCATGAAGCGTACGATATGGCAGCCTCTCAACTAATTCTGTGCAATGCATAGGATTAGCCATTGTATGACTAACTCTGCAATACACAGGGTTAGTCACTCTTCCTTTGGTTATAAATAAGATCTTATCTGTTATGTGATTAGCCCTGTGCATTACACAGACTTAGTGGGTGTACATTTTTTTCATGTAGTGTGTGATGGCAGTTACCAACATTATATAACCAGAAAGTGTGATTTACTCTGTGCATTACACAGGGTTAGTCACACTTTATGGTTATGAAAAATTGTCGTTGTTAACCCTTTACCTAAGATGAAAAGCAGACGACACCAGCAAAAAAAATTCTTGAATAATTAATTTTTTTCATTTTTTGTATCAAAAACAGGTTATGACCCCTCATTGGAACGAGCTCAATGAGCTTGTTCCAGTGAGGGGTCATAACCTATGTTTTTGAGAAAAGAAATGAAAAAAGAGTGAAAATTAATTGGCGATTTTTTAGAATAGCGCTGGCCGGTTTTGGCCATTACGTTGGGTAAAGGGTTAACTGAGAAACTAACACATTGCACCGTACAGTCTTAGTATAAATCTCATCTATATCAACTCATTACACAATGTAATGTCCAAAACCAGCCAGCACTTTTCTCAAAAAGCATTCAAACTCAGCTCATGACCCCTCATCGGAATAAATTATGGAAAGATTTTTTTTTGTTAATTCCAAAAATGAAAAGGTAATAATTCTATTTTCAATTAATAGCTTGATTCATGAATGTGTGCCTGTTCCAGTTTGTAAAAATGGTTGGTTTCCGACACGAGGTGACCCTGACTGTCAAAAGTATCGTTAAACCCCAATAAATAAATAAGTAGATGGTTGGTTGGTCATCAACATACTCTTGCACATGGGAGCCTTTTATCGTTTCTCTAACCTATCTTATTCTGACTTCTAATTGAATTTGACTTAAATTTGTTGATTTGATTTATACTGTAGATTGTATATACACGTATGTTTAAGTGACCACTTTTGTGAGTTTGTATATTTTCAAGTTTTATATTTAAATTTGTTCCGGTTGAATGTGTGTTATGCATTGAGACTAATCAGGTATTTTGTATTTATTCATTGACTAAGTCTCGGACACCACAGGTATTATAAACTGCTTAACCTGTCATTACATTTTGTTGTTGTGAAATCCTTAGTAAGTGGAATTTTTTTTAGCTTACTTCCCTGAAGAACTCAGCATAGCCATTATTATGGGTGCCATGCATGTAAACCACCCTTTGGTAATGCGTGAATGTTCTGTCGTGGAATCATTTGACACGATCCAGTGTAACTTGATTATTTAGGGTTAACTACTTTAACCCTTTACCTAACATGAAAAGCAAACAACATAGGTTATGTCCCCTCGTTGGAACGAGCTCACTGAGCTCGTTCCAACGAGGGGACATAACCTATGTTTTTGAGACAAAAAATGAAAAAATAATGAAAATTAATTGGTGATTCTTGAGAATAGCACTGGCCGGTTTGGACCATTACGTTTGGTACGGGGTTAAACACAGTACATTTTTGCACTCTAGTCATCATTACAGCACACATTTCAATTGAACGGAAATCAGATCAAAGAAGTGCAAATCAGATGGCCTAAAAATTAACATCATTGCCTGAAAATGCTAGTTTTAAGTGCTTTTCCAACCCACAGGCTTATAAAATTTAATCACAATTACTCAAAATGAAAAGTTTTTACCAATCTTGTGAATAAAACCCCCAAACTTTGGCACAAACGGAACGAACTGCGCCAAACAGAATTCGGTTGCCACTGAGTATAATCCGAAAATGTTTTTCTTTTCCTTTTTGTTGAACTAGCGTTCTCATATATCTACGGTAACCACATGTGGTAACGACACAATGCAACTATTCCGGTTCAACGATTTACACCATAGAACCCCATAGATCATCATAGAACCCCATAGATATCCAATAGAAACCCACTGAGCATCACAGATACCCCACAGAACATTTCACAGTAAATTATTGGACTCTTCATGGGTCGAATGTGACTTCAGAAATCTTTTCGCCAGGCATCACTTGTTGCTGGAAATTGTGTTGGTGGGAATGAACAGGAAATTGAAATAGGGTGTATATGTATGAGGAAACTAGTTTTGTAAAGTACATCCAAATTGGATTTACCCCATAGATACTCATAGCTATCCGGTAGAACATGTTAATATGTCCTATTCTGCACTGGCTGTAAACGTCTAGATCTAGTTCCCCCATATTTAACCCATAGACACTCACCAGTACCTTACAGGTACCCCAAAGAACTGTTGAGCCTTACCCGCTTTTAACACACCTAGTGTCAGAATTAAGTAGGAATTTCTTAATTTCAGTGATGGTGGTTTCGACAACAACCACTACCATAATGATGATATGATACCGATGATGGTTATGTGATTTATACCTCATAGATTCACCCTTAGTACATCACAGGTAACACAGCACTCCACAGAAGAGCGTAGGACCTCATCTGCTCAAGAGTCGCCCAGTTTTAACACACCTTAAGACAGAATTGTATCACTGTCGGTGACGCTGATAATGGTGAAATGCTATCATACTTGCCCACGGTTAGGAGGACTGTCAAAACACCTTGTGTGGGCCTATAACATATTGTTCTATTTACAGCCTGTGATACCTGATGCAAGGCTCTAATTGCATTCAAACAATGTGTAACTTCTAACATTTTGGTAATAAAATAATGAGTAACCAGGGTAACGGACTGGGTGCACCAAAGAATGACAAACAACACAATTGGTTGAAAAAACATGCTGTGTATTAAACTGGCATGCTTAATTTAATTTTGTTAAACATTAGTCTCGGACAAATATAAAACTGGCATGCTTGATTTTAACCCTTTACCCAACACAGACGATATAAAAATTTATTTTAATGTTTGTTTTTCAAATTTTTCTAAAAATTTCAACGAAACCATATCATGTGACCCCTCATTGGAACGAGCTCGTTCCAATGAGGGGTCACATGATATGGTTTCGTTGAATTTTTTTTTCAACTACTTTGTAAATTACGCTGGCGGGTGCATCCGATTCATTGGGTAAAGGGTAAACATTAGTCTTGGATTTTTTCTGAGTATTGTCTTCAATATTCTTATTGTCTTTTCTCAATGTCTGATTGATGAAAACACAGCTCAAAGTATATCCAATCTATAATGTAGAAATTAGTGAAGTAATGCTGACGATTGAATTTTGGAGTCTTGTTATTATTTGTTGGTTATTTTGTTCTAAAAGATATGTTTGTATCCGCTGATATTTAAAGTTGTCATTCTTTTATTTGCCTTGACTTTGTTTCTTTTTTCCACCACATGGTTACAATTAAACCGTTACCTAACACAAGTCAGTTTTCGTCGTATGTATATTTTACAGGCAATCTGTCTAGTCGGGCATTTGGCGAAATGAATGAAACTTTCAGCCATTTTGTCAAATGCCTGTGACCACCAGACATTTGACCAAATGCCTAAAATTTCCAGTCATTTGGTCAAATGACTGATTTTATTTGCATTCAATTTGATAAGAAATATTATACTCTGAAAAAGGTTCTTATCCTAAAATCAGAGTATTTTTTCCATAATAGATGAACTGAAAGAGATTGTTGTCAAACATCAACCACATACATAAGGCATCTAAGTATGAGATTCTCCAGTGCTGCGATGTTGAGAAGTTAATAAGATAGCGTAAAACTCATGTTGATCCCATTGAATATTTTGTGCACATTGAAGAGACACTTGATGCCATCAAGTGGCACTTAGAAACTGCCCATGGTGGTCGTGACCAAATGCTGAAAGAGTTCAAGAATATGCATATCGACTGACAGCAGAATCGCATCCCACCAGTGGCAAAAGGTGTTGTCAAGCCTATCCTCATCTGGTAGACCTCATCAGCATGCAATCATTGCCACATGGTTCATTCAAATGGATCATGGTTTATCAAAATCACCTGACAAAGTCTATGGTATCCTCCCGTTGACGTCAAGAGCTTCAGACGTCTCATACCAACTTTTCAACAAAATTCTTATCTCGGACACACCTCACATTCTTCAGAATGGCAACGAATCTGAGTCCACTACTCAAATTATCTCCAGATGAAGGACTTTTGGCCAGAGCTAGTCATCGTTTGTGGAAAACCACGCCACCCAGTGAGTGGAAAAAATGCATCTGACTGGACAACAGCCATGAAATTTGTCAATTCCAAATAATGACTGGAAATTTTAGGCATTTGGTGAAATGCCTGGTGGTCACAGGCATTTGGCAAAATGATTGAAATGGGTATGGTCAATATGTACCACAGTCGATATGTACAACCCGTCGGTCGATATGTACCACCCAGAAAGTCTATATGTACCACACAAAAAGTTGATATGTACCACCCAGAAGTCGATTTGTACCGCCATATGGCGGGGACTTTTGCCTCCAACTTCCGGGATGGTTTTGGGGTATCGACACCAACAAATCGGATAGTCAGCATAGATGTACATGCCAATTTTTAGAGGGGGTGTTAGATTTTGCCCGAAAAATGATGCAGGATCATCGAGGCACGTTGCACCACTGTGGGGATGGTATGGGAGGATGTGTTCCAACTGCCATTTCTACACTTTTTTTGCTGTGGGTCCGTAGTCATCAGATGCTGGGTGTCCAGACTTGAACCAAAATTCCGAACTGCAATCTTTGGTGTGGTACGCCCTCTAGGATGGGATATAATCAGAAAAGATAAGACAAACACATATAATATTTCTACATCTTTTTATTTAAATATATATATACTCTGTAATACTTTTTGGTATACATGTTAAAAACAAAGAGAGGGAAATATTTTTTACAGAACATACTATGAAATCGGGAAAAAAGCACTTTGGAAGGGTTTTTTTGTTACTGGCGGACTGGGACAGGAATTTTCTTGGTGTTTTAACATTGATCTCTTCTTTGAAATTAACAAACTTTTCCAGACTGATTTTTTTCCGATTTCAAACTATGTTTGGTAATTTTTAGCTGAACTTTAATGTAAGTCAAATTTGAGCTTATGTCATGGACAGTCGTCCGTCGTCTGTCTGGCCATCTGTCCATCAACAATTCAATACGGCTTGGGCTAGGGGCTGTATTTATGAACCGATCTTTACGAAACTTCTTGGGTACCTTTGTTATGACCATGGGATGAGAACGAGTGTTTTGGGGTCCCCTCTGAAATTCAAGTTGGCAGCTAGCATCCATTTTGTACAAAATTAGGTGCAATCAGATTTTTGTGCAGAACTTCCATATGAAAGCTCTGATTTGAATAATTATTTGTATGAATGTTTAGTACCATGGGATACATCACATATAATACAGGTTTTTTTCTCGTGCAGAAATTATGCAAATTAGATGAACTTTGATTTGTTCAGTGCTACTTATACACAGTAAGTGCAGATGTCAAAACGGCTCGGGCTAGAGTCTGTATTTATGAACTGATCTTCACAAAACTTCTTGGGGTACCTTTGTTATCACCTTGTGACAGGAACGAGTGTTTTGGGGTGCCTTTGTTGTCACTGTGCTATGAGAACAAATATTTTGGGGTTCAGTCAGACCCACTCTGGGACTCAAAGATTTCTTTTCTAGTTTTGCATCTAACTGTCACCCCACTTTTACAATACTTTACCTATATATTTGTTACAGGCTACGGTCAGCATTTATGTACAGACCGTTACAATACTTTACATGTACCTTTGTTATCAGGTCATTACCTAGATGTTTGTCATTGCTGTGTCACATACTATACATGTACATGTCTTAAACAAGTTGAGCTACAGTGTCATTGACACTTTCAGTTATCGTTGTTTTCTGTATGTGTTTTCCAAGTTCTATACACACAGGGAACAACAATAAAAAATTACCAAACATACTATGAAATCAGGAAAAAAGTACTTTGGAAGTTTTTTTTTGTTACTGGCAGACTGGGACAGAAATTTACTTGGTGTTTTACATTGATCTCTTCTCCGAAATTAACAAACTTTTCCAGACTGATTTTTTTCCGATTTCAAACTTTGTTTGGTAATTTTTAGCTCATCTTGACAAAGTCAAGCTGAGCAAATCCTATCGCACTCTGTCCGTCGTCTGTCGTCCGTCAACACCATGTTTTGGTCTTCTCCTCCAAAGCCACTGGGCCAATTCAAGTGAAAGTTTGTGTGAGTGATGGTCCCAAAGGGTCATTGCATTTTTGTTCAACTCAACATGCCCAGCTCCATAGGGAGGGAGTGGGGGACAATGCTCCAAAATATTTTTAAAATCTTCTTCTCAAGAACCAGTGTGTACAATGACTTGATATTTGCTATGGAGCTTCCATTTGAGGTGTAGAATCAAGTTTGTTCAAATGAAGTTCGTGAAGCAATATTTGGCTTTGTAATGGGAGGGGTAAGATTTTTGGCCCCGCCCAAAATTTCAGTTTTCTGAACCGATGGTCCGGTATGAACCAACTTTGGTATGTGGTATTATTGGGTCATAAGTACTTGACCCATGCAAAAAAAATTCCCGCATCCCCATGGGAACCCTGGGAGGTAATAATAGAAATATTTTCAAACGCCCATACTTCCCAAACCACACGGAACAGAGGGCTGTTATTTGGTATGAAGTATCCTTAGGACCAGTAAAATTGAATGGTAAAAAAATTGCCATCGGTTATGTTAGGGTGTTCTGTAATGGGCATCGAAAAAATGCTGAGTCAGCATATTTGCAAAAATTAAAAAAAATCTTTTCTCCAGAATCAGTCATCAGAATCTTTTGATATTCGTTATACAGCTTTCATAGGGGGGTCAGATACAAGTTTGTTGAAATAAAGCTCATTGGTTCATATTTGGGCTCACTACAGAAGCCTGAATTTTTAACATAGGATAATATGGGGAATATTCTTTAAAAATCTTCTTCTTCAGAACCACCAGTCAGAATCTTTTAATGTTTGGTATACATCATTGTTATAAGGATCAGATTCAAGATTGTTCAAACCAAGCCCTTAGGTTAATATTTGGGCTTCCTACAGAAGCCCAAATTTTTAACTTTGTTCAATATGGGAGATAATTTAAAAAACTCTTCTTCAGATCAACCAGTCAGATTGCTTTCATATTTGGTATGCAACATCTCTAGGGGGGTCAGATTCAAGTTTGTTCAAATCAGATCCCTAGGTGTATATTTGAGCTCGCTATGGTAGCCCAAATTTTTACTTGGTGCAATATGAGGAAATTTCTTTAAAAATCTTCTTCTTCAGATCCACCAGTCGGAATGCTTTCATATTTGGTATACAACATCTCTAGGGGGAGTCAAATTCCAGTTTGTCCAATTCGAGTGCCTGGGTTAATATTTGAGCTCCATAAGGGAACCTGAAATTTAACTTAGTACAATATGAGGGAATTTTTTCAAAAATCTTCTTCTTCAGATCCACTAATCAGAATGCTTTCATATTTGGTATATTGCTAGGGGGTCAGATTCAAGTTTGTTCAAATCGGATCCATAGGTTAATATTTGGGCTCGCTATGGCAACCCAAATTTTTACTTAGTGCAATATGAAGAAATTTCTTTAAAATTTCTCTTCTTCAGATCCAACAGTCAGAATGCTTTCATATTTGGTACACAACATCTCTAGGGAAGTCAGATTCAACTGTGTTCAAATCGAGAGCTTGAGTTAGTATTTGGGCTCCCTATGGGAACCGGAATTGGCCATGTTGCTGAAGAATTAAAAATTTTGTATTCAGTACCCTCTAGAGGTGTGTAACTAAGATTAAACACATAGGTTGTATCAAGGGGCTTCATAAGGGAGCTCTACATTTTACATTATGATCAACTGAAGAAAAGGCATGATGCCCGGGTTATTTTTGTCACTCTTGAGGGACTCCAGGATTGACAGTGCAGTCTATGGAGATGGCTTGCTTAATGTACACATTCTTGGACTCTGTTTATATTGTGTTCAGTTCAAGATGAGCGCTTCAGACCCTCGTGGGGCCTCTTGTTTATTGTTGTTTTCTGTGTTTTTTTTTCCAAGTTCTGTACACACAGGGAACAACAATAAAAAATTACCGAACATACTATGAAATTGGGGAAAAAAGCACTTTGGAAGTTTTTTTTTTTTTTGTTACTGGTGGACTGATGCAACTATTTAATCCTCAGAATGATCTACAAGCTGGGCACACGGTCTGAAGTATTCTGAAGTACTCATCTGCCTATTTTCATCATCATACATATCCCACAGTTTCATTAAAGTGATATGTTTCGTTTTGGTGCTCTTCTTCTGATATCTTTTCAGGGTTTTTTTTGTGACACAAGACGAACTTGTAGTGGAAGCATATCAGCCTCCTTGTGAATAATTTGAAACAGTTTGTACATGCTTAAAGAGTTTGTTTTTGCAACATTATTTATGGCATAATGCCACCCCTCAGCATCATAATAGGTCGTCTAAATGTAGACCAAGACTGAGGTGGATACTTGTCTGATTTCACCCATGTTTTTTTAAATATCTCACAAGTTTATTCAGTTTTTTCTGATGATGGTGAACATGTGTCCTTCAATGCATCAAAAGATTCCACTACATGGTTGTGAGGCAAATGTGGCAATGCCATTAACTGTCGAATATAGTCCCGAATAGGCAATTGTTTAACGTAAGCACATTGCAGCCCTAATTCCTTAACCTTTCGATAAACGGCCTGGATCCAATGGATCCAACAGCCATGAATAGAAACTGTTGGTAAAACATCACGTAAAACTGCCCATGTCGCTTTTTCAAAGTCTAAAACACATTCCTTAACTTTTCTCTGTGGCACTAAGTTCAATATTGCTTCCATGACAGCCTTATAGTGCCATTTTTAATTATATTGTATGTCACAGGATCATCTTGCGCTGTGGTTGAAGGAATTTTCTCCTCCTCAAGAGATTGCTCCATTTCAGTATTTACAGAGGCAACAGGTAGCGATACATTGAAGGACGCTGCTGCTTCCGCTGAGGTTTCTTCAATATTCATGTCATTTTCTGTTGTTAATGGCCCTGAGCAGTCAGGACGGGACCAATTGACAATGATTCCATCTCGTTGATCTTTCATCATCTTTCTATTAGTTACGCTATTCATCCCAGTTCCACAAAGTCGATGCCGCCATCTATTACACACATCACATTCCAAGGCATCTTGGCGAGGCCTTATTTCCGAACTGCACCCACAACAAAGGTTATTCATAATGAGGTGAACTGATGAGAATGAATGAATGAAAAGTTTCTGGGCGCCGAAGGCGCACAGGGACGATGTGGGATTGAAATCCCTTGCGACCATAATAACTTTATTTGCTTATAAATCCGCTTGACAATGATTCCATCTCGTTGATCTTTCATCATCTTTCTATAAGTTACTCTATTCATCCCAGTTCCGCAAAGTCGATGCCGCCATCTATTACACACATCACATTCTAAGGCATCTTGGCGAGGCCTTATTTCCGAACTGCACCCACAACAAGGGTTATCAAGTTCATAGTGAGGTGAACTGATGAGAATGAATGAATGAAAAGTTTCTGCGCGCCGAAGGCGCACATGGACGATGTGGGATTGAAATCCCTTGCGACCCTAATAACTTTATTTGCTTATAAATCCACGGGAGCTGGGAGCGAGAACCAATAATCTTATTAAGTTCGAGTGTGCGACTGGCAGTAGGGTAGTGGGTTGAGATCTCCGAGAACCTCGAGCTGGAAAATGGCGAGGAATTTGCATAATTACAAGAGTTCTGCTCCGTGTTTGCTAAGAGAAGTGGGCAAATTTATGGTAATACTGAAACCACAATTTGGTGGTTATTTTAGAAAACAGAAAAAGAAACCCAAACAGTCGCTGGTTTGGGAGCAGCCCCAGCACATTGTCCTTAACGGTTACAAAAAGGAAACAATCCACCAATATGTGTTTTTGAAATCTGGGAGTCATCCATCAGCCTATAAGGGAGAGTGGATGCTGAGTAATGACCATCTGGTCTGCCTTCATGGGGAACAGATGACGGGGTGATTGGAGGAAAACAAAAACAAACAAAAAACACACACACACCCTCTCACAGACACACACCTTCAAGCCCTTAAAAGGGTTGTTAAATCTTTATTCAAATGTTTATTTATATAAAATGTGCACTCGTCCCCAGCCAGACAAGCTTCTTTCAAGCCTTGCCTGGTGTTTGGTGATTTCCTTTATATGTTAACAGAAAGGTAGGTTACACCAAATCCCCCTACGCTTTGTCTACCATTTCCATGCGTCTTCTTGATAAGAGTGTTGCATGAAAATTTGAGAATATTCGATTTGAAAAGTTAAGG
Organism: Pictodentalium vernedei; assembly: GCA_031216915.1. NCBI lineage: Eukaryota > Metazoa > Mollusca > Scaphopoda > Dentaliida > Dentaliidae > Pictodentalium > Pictodentalium vernedei. The sequence continues at coordinate 251,187,767 of CM062289.1, forward strand.
TAGAGAGAAAGATAGGTATCCGCTATTGTATATTCTGACTGTTGTGTGATTGTTGCTATGGATGGAGTGAGGGGTGGGTTTCTTCGGAGCCCACTCCCCACACGCAGGGTTGCGAGGCAATCCTCACAGACTCAATTCTAAAGAACTCAATGAGTAGCGAGGCAATCCTCACTGACCCCACGCAGTTTAATTCTATTGAGTAATTTTAATTTACTGTGGCTTATTTCGTTTTTCTGTTAAAGGTTCGATGTTCGTTCAGCTTCACCGTTGATTCACTATCCTGGAGTATGTGGAGGGTTTTGTATATATATACATTTTGAGTACAAACTCAAAAACAATTCAAAATTGATACCCAGATCAATGTACATATTAATACTTCGTGTACTTCTCCAGATTTGAAAACTTAGATCAAAGTTCATATTAATGCTCTCCACTATATGCAGTCATGTTATCTTGCGTTCGTGTATTTATGTAAAGATTCCTTGACATTGTCATTTGTAAATGTACACAATTTAATGGAATTTCCGATTGTTCTCAAAATGGGGCGTGGCTGCTGCACGGTAGCCACTCTACATTTTGGGTACAAACTGAAATGTACACAATTTAATGTGATTTCTGTTTGTTCTCAAACTGTGGCATGGCTGCCGTGGGGCGGTCACGCTACGTTTTGAGAACAAACTGAAAAATAATACAAAAGTGATATCCAGTTCAATGTACATACTAATGCTTCGTGTACTTCTAGATTTGATTACTTAGATCAAAGTTCATATTAATGTCCTACACTGTATGCAGTCATTTTATCTTGCCTCCGTGCTTTTATGCAAATATTCCTTGACATGTCACATGGAAATGTACACAATATAACGCTACATTTTGAGTACAAACTGAAAAACAAGTCAAAATTGATACTCTCGGAGCATCCATGCTGCAGTTTGAGTCTACACAAAAAAAAAAAAAACTGTGGGCCATCATCAATAATATTAGCGATGACGAGTCCAGTGTATATTTTAGCGCCATCCATTATGTGCAGCCAAACAATCCCACCCTCACGTATTTTTCCGAATATACCCATACCAACATGACAGAATAAACTCTTATCAGTGAAGTTATAATCACCTGATAACTGTCTACACATCTTACTTGCAACATGAACATCTCCACAGCTGACAGGTGCTGCCGATTTTAATGTTTTGATTGCACTCCCCGTATTTGACTATCTCTACTAGTTCAATTTTTCCCCCATGAAACCATGTATCCCTTAACCCGAAAGAAGAAGAATAGATCCACCTTGTCTAATTTTATTATAATTATTATTATTATTATTATTATTATTATTATTATTATTATTATTATTATTATTATTATTATTAGTTCACTACTTTGTATTTTTTTCTAGCCCTTCCCACCTTCCCGCCTAACTCAGTGATAAATGAGAGATAAATTATGAACATTATTTAGCAATATCAACTCGATTCTCTTTACTCACCCACTCAACTCCCATACATACAGCAACATTCATTTCAAAAACTCTCACTTCAGTCTTGTCCAAAGTTACCATAGCCTAAGTTACAATATTCTCGACAGCAGAGTAGAACACCTGTGTTATTATAACCTTTTGTTTCCTCCACTATGTGTCAATTTTCATGATGACCAGTCCAGTCTCGCTTGATAAAGTACAGAATGATGCAGACTTCGACTTTGTAACACAATTCAATCGTGAAGTTAACCGTATTTCTGCTTCTGAAGATGATCCTATCACCCCACTAACTGCCGATGTGAACACCTGCAAATACTACACTGCGGAAACGTTTTCTACAGCAGTGGACATGTTTAACAAATCCTTTGACTACTTAACATTAGCATCAGAAGCTTAAATGCCAATTTTGATCAACTAAAGAGTCTGCTCTGTGATCTCCAAGAAAATGAAAACATATTTGACATCGTAGGTATTACTGAAACATTTAGCGTAAAAGAAAATATCTCTTACACATTAGATGGCTATCATCCGCTTGTTCTACGTTCTCGCCGTGCCGGTGATGATGGTAGGGGTGGGGTTGGTGCCTTTATCAAAGATTCTATACCATTCAAAATAAGGAACGACTTAAGCATTTTCATTCCTCATGTGTTTCAATCTCTGTTCATAGAACTCAATGGAAAACACAAATCTATTGTAGGAATTATTTATCGTCCGAATACTGCTCCCAAAGCTGATCTGGACTTGTTCTTAGCTCAATATTCAAATCTACTTGATCAAATCAATACTGAGAGAAGACCAACCTATCTAATGGGAGATTTCAACTGAGATCTACTCAATTTTCACCAACACCAAAAAACCGATCAATATTTAGAAGCCCTATTCAGCTGTGTTTTCACGCCCATGATAACCAAATCAACGAGAATAACAAGTCATTCGGCAACTATAATTGACCATATTTTTTGTAATAGATTCAATTTACATACGTCTGGAATAATCATTGCTGATGTGAGCGATCATTTCGCTACATTTTACACCGAAAATTTCAAGAGCACCAACCATAATGACAATACACAGCAGCCAAAGAGAATTTTTAACACACGAACTATTAATTTATTCAAACAGCTACTATCTGAATCTGATTTTATCAATGTATGCCTAGAGGACAGTGTTAATGAAGCCTATGAGAAATTTCTAACAATTCTTAATACGGCTTTTAACCAACCAAGCCTTTCCGTTAATAACATTAAAAACCCCGAAAAAATACGTAAAAAGAGAACCATGGATGACCTACGGTCTTCTGCAGTCCTCCCGAAACAAACACAAATTACTTGAAAAAAATATAGGTCCCCGACCATTGACAATATCACAAGATACAAAAACTACTGCCAAGTCTTCAATCAACTTAAACGTAAACTTAAAAAGAACTATTACAGCCAGCTGATTTCAGAAAATAGGGGAAACATCAAGAAAACCTGGGAAATTCTCCGCAAAGCAATAAATAAGTCAGATATTCCTCCCCCTCTACCATCATCGTTTATTGAAAAAAATGAGGAGTACACTGCCCCCATCCCCATTATTACGTCAAGTTGATTTAATCAAGTTATTACTTCAAGAATCATGCAGTCCAGAATTACAGCCGTTGGTCAAGTGCATAGTTACAAGTAGTATGTAATGTGGTTTTCACCCCTAGGTTGTCGGATCTCATTGCCGGATCTCATGTGACGTCATAGTCACGCGACCTAGTGGCGCCATGTTGTGTTGTTATGGTAACCCGCTTGAGCGGCCATGTTGTGACGTAATCTCCATAGAGATACGTGGTGTGAGTGCGCATGCGCAGCGCGTGTTGTTAAGGTGATACGTGTATCCGTCGTCCATTTTGTATACTGGAGGCCGCCATCTTTGTTTCTATGGTAGCACGTGATTGCTATGTTACCCAATTTTTCTGCAATAAGACGGGGTATGTTCGGAGGGTATGTTCCTTTGTAGAAGAGTATTTTCCCGATTCGTAGAATTACCACAAACAACCCGACAATCCCTCCAAATCACCAAAATCTATCCCAACTTTTACTATTTCGACTTCTTTCAGAATTCTCTTCTTCTATCTATATATGTAATAGTTATCGTTTATATGGCCATATTCCTTTATTCTAGAGTACACTCCAGTAGCGTAGAAGAGCCTATCAGTTGGAACAGTTTTGCTTATTGTTACTATATTTAGCTATTTCTGGTCTATTCTTGTTAGTTCTGACCCTATTCTAAGTACTCTTGTTGTTTCATTTATCTAGAAAATTTATAACCAATCAGATTGCTTGATTTCCCATAACCTGTACTTAATCTTATAGAGTTATTTCCCCTTATTACAACGAAGTTGTATCCGACTCTCATCACATCTATATCCAATGGCCATATCCCATGGAATCCCATTTTTGGGGAAACACTCGTGGCTATGGAATCCCTTTTTTGTCGTATGAGGCCATGCCGGCTATGTAAAAGCCCTCAATGAGTCCTCATTTATCTCATTTATTATGCCTCATAGCCTCATTGAATTTTGAGGTTATGAGGACCAATAAAATCCCTCAATGAGGTATAATTTACTACGACTCTTAGCCTCATTTCAGTATTTGAGGATACCTATGGCCTGGTATTGTATTATTCGAGGATACCTATCGAGGATACCTTTTATAGGATACTTATCTGAGGAGTAGTTTAGAACGGTACTATAGTATGGGCGGTATATACACCTATAGGCCCCTGTTAGTGCTTGGTACTATTAACCAGCCGATTGCTTTGTTTTATTATATGGCTGGTATATGTAGTGCGTTATGGTAGACCTAGTAATTTTGTCTGGGTGGGGGTAATGCTTGGTAGTTTAGAACGGTAGTATAGCATAGGATGTACATATCCCTGTAGGTCTCTTGCTGGCCCTTGGTACTACTGATCCACCAGGTGCTTCATATTATTGAGCGGTATTCTGGGGTGGGGTCAATGCCGGGTAATACAGAACGGCAGCAGAGTATGGTTGGTATATTCCCCTGTAGGTCCCATCCTGACCGTTGATAATATTAATTATGAGGGGTGTGGATTATGGAGATTCTTATCAATCCTTTTTCCAATGTTTAAAAAAAAAATTAACAGTACCAAAAGCGTAAATTCCCACTGTTCATGGGGCAGGGTCTTTGGCATATCAATGCTACTTCAACCAAAAAATTAGTTTTCCTGAAGTAATGTTCTTTTGTGGACATTATAAATTACATTTTGAATTTCTATGCATTGGAAAATTTACTGCAATAGGAATTTCAATGCAATTTATTTATTTATTTATTTATTTATTGGTGTTTAAGGTCACATATTTCTGCACAATGGCTAATCATGACCTCGACAGTTTTACGGGTGGAGGAAGCCGGAGTACCCGGAGAGAACCACCGAGCAACAGCGAGCAATTGTCAGCTCCCCAACATACTAAATCCACACAAGCAGGGTTAGCATTGGTTGAAGACAGGTGCAAGATCGACGTGCAGTACTCTTTAGTATACAGCGTCACCGTGCCCCCACGTGGGCAATGGGGGTGAAGTGTCTTGCCCAAGGACACAACGCGATTGCCGGAGGTGGGGTTCGAACCGAGGACCTTTCGGCTTGCAGCCTGCACCTCCACCTACTGAGCCACCGCGCCCCCTTCAATGCAATTAACTCTCTTAAGTGCTGTGTATAAACCCAAAACATGTAAAAAGTACAGAATACATGTACATTACCACTCAAAATAGGTTGTAACATAACTACAATAAACTAAGAATCCTGCTGCTGCTGCTTCTACACTGATAATACAAGAATCTTACATCATTTTCTGGGAAGCTCCCTGTTAAAGATTCACAAAAAGGATGTCCGATTCTTATGTTATTGGTATAGGAAACATTACATCTGTAGTTTAGACCGTTTATTGGTTATTCTTCAACTGAGTTTGACATGTACTGTATATGGACAAAATATTATTTAGACACGCGGCACTGCTTCTAGCAGACGATTTTCACCTTTTAGGGACCACGCCCCCTCCCCAACCTTTTCCAGCAAGAACATCTGTGTGCTATGCTTGAAAATATTTGTATCGATTTGTTGTTTGAATACCCAGGGTTTGAATTTTCACTCATGCAGTGATGTTTGAGTCCTTTGAATGAACTATCTGCTATTTTGACACTCACCAACAAAAAAAAAATCCACGATGCCGAGTCTGTCTTCGCTAACTGGAAGGGGTTCATTGCGGTTTTCATTTGACGAAAAAATCAATATTATTTCGATCTGTCGGCTGAATGATGTGTTGAAAGTATGTTATTGTTTCTATCTTTATTAGTATTAAAACGAAAACGCACATTTTCTCGTTTCAAACGAAACATTTTGTTTGTTTCTATCCCATGGCCGACAGGCTTGACACAAAGGCACGCTGGTCATCCGATTAACACCTTTGTGGTGCAGTACCTCGTTTGCGGTTTAAAAAAAGACGGAGACGGTTGAAGGTAGGTGTCATAAAATACTGTATAACTGCTATTAACTTGCGTATATCACTAAAAATATGTAATCTGGCGATCTATGGAAAATTATTGCATTCGTGTACAGTGTCGGTATGTTTTATGAAGTAATTGAGCTGTGTTATTGAAAATACTTCAGCGTTCATCCTCATTCTTTCGGAAATTTTCGACAAAATTTGTTCTCTCGTGAATATCAAGGACATAGAGGCCAAACCTTCGCTCCATGGTTGCTTCAGACTTTTGTCTTTGAGTTTAGGTCAGCTTCAGCTTTCTTAAAAAGTCCTGCATTCGCCTTATTTGGCAGCTTTGACGAGAGGTGTTGAACTTTTAGAATACCTGATTTGCGGTGCTATCCTTTTAATGAGTACCTTCATTTGCGGTTCGCAGTACCTCATTTTGCGGTGTCAATCTTTCATGACTTCTAACGAAACATGACCCTGGCCCTTCAGTTTTATATGTACAGACGTCTTGAATTATTTCGACGTGCGTAGTATAAACACCCACACTAATCAATTAAAACCAGTGATCTAATGAACATTCTGTCAAGTCGAAAGGGTTTGTCAACCGTGCCTGGTGAGAGCTAGGAGGAATAACCCGTGTTTCATTTATTGACTCGCCGTGTGTTGATTGAAAACAGTGTTACCTTTGGGGGCTGGATAGTACATAGATACAGACAACATTGTGTGCTGCGAAATAATTTTAGTTTATGCGATCAAATTAATGAAAGGTCCGAGGAATTTGAAACAGTTGCGACGTATTGAGTTGATAAGAGTGGTTTATGCGCAGGATGTATTTTACACATTTTATATAAGGTGCTATATATAAGTAATGGAAGTAGTGGAAATCGCTTTACTCTGAGTCTGATATTCCGTTAATATATGAATGACATATACACAAATAATAAACGAAAATAAAGGTTATGATGCACAGAACACGAAAAATATATTCGTCCAACACACAACAATGATAGCAGGCATCGGTGATTTCTGGAAGTCTGCGATGCTATTCGTACGAGAACTGGCTATCAAATAAAATTTCGTGAGAACAACTCGTGAGAACAACTCGTGGTCAAATATGCTTCAAATATTCAAGAACGAATCTGGGAAATCGAAATACTTCAAAACACGGAGCTGCTTTAAGATGAATGTCAAACCATTTCGTTTGTTTACATTCATCACAATGTGGAGGTTCAGGTCAAAGGGACCAAAATACACCGATAAACAATATCGTTCAAAATGAAATAATAGGACTGATCGTCCTCGCCCTACCTACAGTCATGATGTGGAGATTGCACAGTTACCACATATAAAATACTTCCGTTACCCATGGACAAGGTCTTCAAAAAAAATGCAGACAGTGTTGGCATTTTTGCAGACTAAGTTCTGTCGCTGCATTGTGAGGTGGTTTGATTGCCTAGCGATGTTCGTGGATGTATGAAGCATATGTAGCCCCGAGATTTTCTCGTGAAATATTGTTTGGTTGTCGGTTTTCATACGTATACGATCGCAGACTTCCATGAACCACAGGTGCCCACAATCAGCGCTTGTGGGGTGAACGAACCAGTTCCCCGTGTTCTATCCACCATAAACTCCAGTTTGATGTATATTTTTAATACAAATTTATATATGGAATATCAGGCCTCGCAAATTCGGAGTAACCTGATTTCCATAACTGATATCGCGCCTAAAATAAATCCGCGCAAAACCGTCGAGATGGGGCGGTGTATTAACACTCGCGTCTGCCGTCATTGGGGCCCGCCGATTTTCCATAATTGCTTTAGAGCAGGATTCCCTTACGGTCTTACCTGTGAGGACAGCGAGGCCTTCACTGCAAGTCAAAAACTGCCTTGAAGTAATTAGCCGAAATGAGAAAAAAATCGGCGGGCCTCCTATAATACCGGGCAAGGTTTCCAAAACTAACACTATGTATTTGCATTCACAAAACCGAAATGTTTTGCTTGCGCACTAAGTTACAAACTTTCACTTTCAGCAGCCTTTCCTAGAATTTTAGTCGAACTTCGACTAAGATTCTAGGAAAGGCTTCGACAGTAACCGGTCCCCCAGGTTATTCTCTCTGCTCCCTCATTACAACACCATTGCCGATTTTGGAATACCAAGGGTTAAAATGCTGTTTTTGATGCAAAGTGATAATGTTTTTAATTGTTAAGGATGAAAATGTTAATATGTTTTCACTTGTTTGTTTGGGAAAATTGTCTTTTTTGAACGAAAGTAGTGAGAAAATATTTGGTTACACACTGAATTACAGTAAACTCCTCCTGAAAATTTTCTTTAAGACATCAATTCGAATTATTGATGATAATTGCCAGCAGCCATTCTGTACATGTAGGGTGAATCGTGGGAAGGTGGATTTTCCACCCGACAATAGTGTTTTATTACAGGTGACCGTATATCGCATTATTTGTGACTTGTAGGGCTGATTGATTGATTGAATAAATAAATAAATTCCCATTGCCCTTTATTCCAAAACATTTTCTCTGAAATTTACTTTGAATATGTATGTTCAATTAAAACTTTAACCATCCAGAATTCACAATTTTGAGATGGCATCCTGTAAATATCTGTGTTGCAAATGACATTTTTCTTTCTTAATCGTTGCTATTTACAATTCATAGAAAAGCTCCCTGATAGAGTTTCTCGGTGATTTGTAAGTTACGATGATTATGTGATAAAACGTACCATAATTTGAAAAATGTCTTTGTTTTGTAAGTGATCAATTATCAAAGAGCTTTTTCTAAAGAAAACAAGACCAGTACCAGTCTGAAACGGCGTCCCTGCATGCAATTTTTCAGTGGGTATAGTACAATTTCAAATTTTCGGCAAACAGGAACCGCCTGTGCGGCAGATCTGGAAATTGCTTCCACGGTACAACTCAAAATATCAAGCGCCAGACCAAATATAAAATCAATCCCTTTCATACAAGCCAAGAAAACTTCAACTGAAATTTTTTATATTCAGTGGGTACAGTACAATTTCAAACAATTGTCAAGCAGGAAGTGGCTACACGGAAGATCTGAAAACTGCTTACACGGTACAATGAAACATTATCAAGCCCCAGGCCAAATATAAAATCATTCCCTTGTTACCAGCCAAGAAAACTTTGACTAGAAATTTCAATCCAAAGTATTTCGGTCTGACTGACGGACGGACAGATTTGAGCGCTTAATAGACCTGCTTGCCACAGGAGATGCACGCGAAAAACAACAACTTGCGGCTTGGATAATCAACAAATGTGAATTCGCCCAATACATGATACTTGTTTTCGGAGCTTCAAAGACAATACAAGTGAGTCAATGTCCAACTATTGGGCTAAACATATCATAAATGCTTGGACTTATCAAACAAATGATTTAGAATTAATTATATACAGATCAGAGAGAATAAAGGTGTCCAGATAAGGCAACATTTTAGTAAAAGAGTGACCCCATTAAATGTTTCGCACCGAAATTGTGGTACACCCAGCAGACACCGAAACCGCAGAAGGTGGTATTTTACACCGCAAATAAGGTATTCATAAAAATCAATTACCCCCCCCCCCCCCCCCCCTCGATAAATTCAGTTTAAACATGCTTTCACAAAAGGCTCGCAAACGTAACTTACACATTTGGCTAAAATAAGAAAATTCTCCATACGGATGCTGCTCCAAGGACTCACAATAGCATATTTTAAATATAATTCGCAGTTCACACCCAACAACTGGAATTTTTATCTCCATATTTCCACTTTAAAATACTTCAAAAACTTTGTTTTTTTATTTCTCTCATGAAAACATTTCTTGGATGAAAGTATTGGTGATTAATACCTAGCCTGAAAGAGTTTGCAGCACAAGTAGGTTTGTTGAAATGCGTGTACTTACCAATTTTCCAACTTGTATGAGCAACAGTCTCCGTCTTTTTTACACCGCAAACGAGGTACTGCGCCGTAAAGGTGGTAATCGGATGACCAGCGTGATAGGCTGATCGAAATGTTTACCCGAAGCGACCTCTGACCTTGCATATCATTAACGTCAAACATGGCGAATCGGCAATGGGCTTATTTTTCGAATCGATCTAGGGGCGATTTTCTGTTATTGCCAGTCATTTTATTCGGCTCAATTCGCCAACTTCATTTTGTCAGAAAACTGGATGAGAGTGTACTTAGCTTAAATTGAGAGGTTTTGTGCGCCGGGTTTATCGTTAACAAGGTCGTTTTCTGTTGAGGCCGTATCCGGGTAACAATAGAAAAAAGCTCTTCAAATTGAGTGATTCCGTAAAACAAACCACAGCATTTTTGGTACTTGTTGCGATAGCAAAATTGAGATAAATATTTATGGAGCACAAGTGAGAGGCAAGAAAGAACTTTACAGTCCATTTTTATAATGCTTGAGAACTCTAAAAAACATTTCTGTTGATTGTCGCCCTTTTCGACTCCAACGATCGTTGATTGGGAAACGGAATTAACTGTCTCAACTTACTTAATACACGTAACTAGAATGTCATGTGGTTTTGGGGCCTAGGTTGGATGATCCCGGTGGATGACCCCGGAAGTGACGTCATGTCACGTGACCTAGTGGCGCCATGTTGTGTTGTCATGGTAACCCGCGTGAGCGGCCATGTTGTGACGTCATCCCCATAGTGATACGTGTTGTTAGTGCGCATGCGCAGCGCGTGTTGTTAGGGTGATACGTGTTTCCGTCGTCCATTTTGTATACTGGAGGCCGCCATCTTGGTTTCTGTGGTAGCACGTGGTTGCTATGTTACCTAAGGCCTACAATAGGAAATGGGTATGTTCGGAGGGTATGCTCGATTGTAGAAGAGTAAATCTAATTACCACAAACAACCCGACAATTCTTCCAAATCACCAAAATCCACCCGAAATCACCGAAATTGACTTTATTTGATACGGATTTACCATTTTGTCGGCATAGCACGTAGTGCTATAGTACCAAGGGGTCCCCTGAGGGTGTGTTCCTTTGTAGAAGAGTATACCTAATTACCCAAATAGACCCGACAACCCTTACAGACCACCAAAATCTCCACCCCAACTTTTACTATTTCGAATTCTTTCAGAATTCTCTGCTTCTATATATATATGCAATAGTTATCGTCTATCTGGCCATGTTCCTTTATTCTAGAGTATACTCCAGTAGCATAGAAGAGCCTATCAGTTGGAAGAGCTTTGGTTATTGTTACTATATTTAGCTATTTTTGTTCTATTCTTGTTAGTTCTGACCCTATTCCGTGTACTCTTGTTGTTTCATTTATCTAGATCATTTATAACCAATCAGTCTGCTTGATTTCCCATAGTCTGTATGCAGGGTTATCTCCCTTGTGTATAACAAAATCAGTCCCAAAGCCAATAAGCTATCGAGCAGTTACTGATTAACCATTGCTCGAATGACTCGAATCCCATCGAGCAAATGAGCTTTAGAGTAATTGCTCGATCGAGTGACTCGGAATATTGCTCGAACGACTCGAAGCTCATCGAGCAAATGAGCCAACGAGCAATTGCTCGTTCGAGTGACTCCTCGGACGACTCTTAGACTCATTTCAGTATTTGAGGATACCTATGGCCCGGTATTGTATTATTTGAGGATACCTATCGATGATATCTTTTATAGGATACTTATCTAAGGATACTATTACGTATTTGGCTCAACCTTCTAGGCCACTCCAAGACATACATATTCTGGATACCCCTTATAAACTATCGAGTAATTGCTCCATGAGCAATTGCTCGAACGACTCGAAGCTCATCGAGCAAATGAGCCTTAGAGCAATTGCTCGATCGAGTGACTCGACATACTGCTCGAACGACTCGAAGCTCATCGAGCAAATGAGCCTTAGAGCAATTGCTCGATCGAGTGACTCGACATACTGCTCGAACGACTCGAAGCTCATCGAGCAAATGAGCCTTAGAGCAATTGCTCGATCGAGTGACTCCTCGAACGACTCTTAGACTCATTTCAGAAAAAGGGATTCTATAGCCACAGGCATTTTCCAAAAAGGGATTCTTCAAAAGGGATTCCGTAAAATGGAATTCCTATCCGACTCCATAAAGTGGGATTCCGTGTTTTAGCATCGGCAGTCGAGGGGATTTCCCTTTCCTATTGGAAGAATTCAGTTCAATGGATTGTAGTTCATTCAGTTAAAATTTATTAAGTTTAAAAATTCATTCAGTTCAAAGGGTGTCAATACCTTCATTTAGGGTATAGTTAAAAACTTTCTGGACTTCAAAGGCTGTTTTAATTATATATACATTCATTGGGTTATATTTTCATTAGGTTATAGTTCATTCAAACAGTTCAAGAGGGTTAACATTGGATTATATATGGTTTCATTCATTTGAAAACTTTGTTATGTTGACTTTGATCTTGGTTGTGTTCAATCAGATCAGTTCGATCTTCGTTCACTTTGTTATGTTCACTTCGATCTTGGCTGTGTTGGATCATTGTTCATTATTTATGGTCAATTCACTTCGAGTTTGCTTATATTCGATCGGATCAGTTCGATTTTCCTCAATTTGTTCTGTTTACTTCGATCTTGGTTGTATTGGATCTTCGTTCTGTACCTTTATTGTTTTGTAGTGGTTGGTTGTCTCTGTTCAGTTGTTTCCAACTAGTTCGATCTTCGTTCATGTTTCGTCTGTTTAGTTAGGTTGCTGCATGTAGTATTTAGGGGTTACAATCCATTCAGGTTAAAAATTGTATTGTATATATTGGGCGTTAAGATTAAATCAAAGTTTATATTGTGTTCTCTTCGATCTTGGTTGTCAGTTGTATCTGTTCGGGTTCTTGTTGTAGTTAATGAATTAGGCTTTATTAGCCCCTTCCCATACCCTCGACTGTCGATGTTAAAACACGGAATCCCATTTTATGGAGTCGGATAGGAATTCCATTTTACGGAATCCCTTTTGAAGAATCCCTTTTTGGAAAATGCCTGTGGCTATAGAATCCCTTTTTCTGAAATGAGTCTAAGAGTCGTTCGAGGAGTCACTCGATCGAGCAATTGCTCTAAGGCTCATTTGCTCGATGAGCTTCGAGTCGTTCGAGCAGTATGTCGAGTCACTCGATCGAGCAATTGCTCTAAGGCTCATTTGCTCGATGAGCATCGAGTCGTTCGAGCAATTGCTCATGGAGCAATTACTCGATAGTTTATAAGGGGTATCCAGAATAGGTATGTCTTGGAGTGGCCTAGAAGGTTGAGCCAAATACGTAATCGTATCCTCAGATAAGTATCCTATAAAAGATATCCTCGATAGGTATCCTCAAATAATACAATACCGGGCCATAGGTATCCCCAAATACTGAAATGAGTCTAAGAGTCGTTCGAGGAGTCACTCGATCGAGCAATTGCTCTAAGGCTCATTTGCTCGATGAGCTTCGAGTCGTTCGAGCAGTATGTCGAGTCACTCGATCGAGCAATTGCTCTAAGGCTCATTTGCTCGATGAGCTTCGAGTCGTTCGAGCAATTGCTCATGGAGCAGTTACTCGATAGTTTATAAGGGGTATCCAGAATAGGTATGTCTTGGAGTGGCCTAGAAGGTTGAGCCAAATACGTAATAGTATCCTTAGATAAGTATCCTATAAAAGATATCATCGATAGGTATCCTCAAATAATACAATACCGGGCCATAGGTATCCTCAAATACTGAAATGAGTCTAAGAGTTGACCAAGGAGTCACTCGAACGAGCAATTGCTCGTTGGCTCATTTGCTCGATGGGCTTCGAGTCGTTCGAGCAATATGCCGAGTCACTCGATCGAGCAATTACTCTAAAGCTCATTTGCTCGATGGGATTCGAGTCATTCGAGCAATGGTTAATCAGTAACTGCTCGATAGCTTATTGGCTTTGGGACTGATTTTGTTCTACACAAGGGAGATAACCCTGCATACAGACTATGGGAAATCAAGCAATCTGATTGGTTATAAATGATCTAGATAAATGAAACAACAAGAGTACACGGAATAGGGTCAGAACTAACAAGAATAGAACAAAAATAGCTAAATGTAGTAACAATAAGCAAAGCTGTTCCAACTGATAGGCTCTTCTATGCCACTGGAGTATACTCTAGAATAAAGGAACATGGCCAGATAGACGATAACTATTGCATATATAGATAGAAGCAGAGAATTCTGAAAGAATTCGAAATAGTAAAAGTTGGGGTGGAGATTTTGGTGGTCTGTAAGGGTTGTCGGGTCTATTTGGGTAATTAGGTATACTCTTCTACAAAGGAACACACCCTCAGGGGACCTCTTGGTACTATAGCACTACGTGCTATGCCGATAAAATGGGAAATCCGTATCAAATAAAGTCAATTTCGGTGATTTCTTGTGGATTTTGGTGATTTGGAAGGATTGTCGGGTTGTTTGTGGTAATTAGATTTACTCTTCTGCAATCGAACATACCCTCCGAACATACCCCTTTCCTATTGTAGGCCTTAGGTAACATGGCAACCACGTGCTACCATAGAAACCAAGATGGCGGCCTCCAGTATACAAAATGGACGACGGAAACACGTATCACCCTAACACGCGCTGCACATGCGCACTAACAACACGTATCACTATGGGGATGACGCCACAACATGGCCGCTCACGCGGGTTACCATGACAACACAACATGGCGCCACTAGGTCACGTGACATGACGTCACTCCAACCTAGGCCCCAAAACCACATGACATACTACTCACGTCTTGGTGCGTAACAAACCTGCAGACATCTGTACCAATGTATTCAGCATGCTGACACTGTCACCAATTTTTTTTCACCCAAACTGACCACGTAAAAAATAAATGTATATTTTAACAGCATTTATTCTTTATTGGGTTATTGTTCCATTGATATATTTGTTGAAGTTAACGCGCTAACGAGCTGAAAACGGGCAAACAACGAATTAAGGGCCATAATTCCGCTCACTATGGCCAAACCGTACCAGTTTTCGATCTCATTGACGACATTGTTAAGAAAGCCTCACATGCCAAATATTGCCAAAATCCATTGATATTTGTTGAAGTTATCGCACGGACGAGCTGAAAACAGGCAGACATTAATGAATTTAGGGACATAACTCTGCTCAGGATGGCCGAACTGTACCAGTTTTTGACCTCATTCAAGACATTGTTAAGAAAATCACACATACCAAATATCGACCAAATCCATTGATATTCTTTCAATTTATCGCGCTGCCGATCTGAAAACATTAAAAAATTAACGAATTTAGGGCTGCAACTCTACACAGTATGACCGAACCGCACCAGTTTTCTACTTCATTCAAAACATTAAGAAAGTCTCACATATCAAATATTGACAAAATCCACTGATATTTGTTCATGTTATCGCGCTAACGAGCTGGTCCACCCGCTCGCACGCCCATCCACCCGCCGACCCGCCCACCCTCGCACCGCCTGTTAAAATCGCAGCACTTTCAAATCTGTCTCACCGGATCATTTCTTCCCGGGTAACTGCCCTTTGTTGTTTCTCCAAAAGGTTTCGCCAGTAAAAACAAATTCCAACTTACCCAAATAACCGAAGGGGGTAACCGAGAAATCACCACTATATCATTCACCTCAGCAATCCTGGTAAATATCGTGGATTTTATCGATTCATCCAACTGTTAGCGATATAAAGTTACATTTATACCTTTTAGGCATCAGCCATAAAACTACGTTCAATACATTTATAACCTATCACATATATCCTCAAGTTGTGACCGTTATGTACACGCCAGATATCCTTTAATTATTTTTAGTTCCAATCTCAGAAGCGACAGTGTGGATTCAGATTAACCCTTTACCTAACATGAAAAGCAGACGACACTTGTAAACAAAATTCTTGAATAACTAATTTTTCCATTGTTTGTCTCAAAAACATAGGTTATGACCCCTCTTTGGAACGACCTCGACGAGCTCGTTCCAAAGAGGGGTCATAACCTATGTTTTCGAAACAAAAAATGAAAAAATAATGAAAATTAATTGGCGATTTTTGTGAATAGCGCTGGCCGGTTTTGGACGTTACGTTGGGGTAAAGGGTTAATCTCTGTCGCCTTAAAATTCCTATTATTTTAATCATCGAGGTAACAAGGGTGACGGTGGCAAACTGCTTAACAGATGGGGAGAAATGTGGAAGATGATTTCTTTAAAAAGCTGCAGTATCACCATGTGGTGCTCCAACAAACATTGGGCTCATAGGAGCCACAATCTCCATTGGCTCTGATCCTCCGAAAGTGTTTTTGTCAACACGACTTTCAGTCACCAGTAGCCAGATGACTCGGAGTGAACTCTTAGTTGTTGCTCCATTGAGCAGTTCGTCCCATCACTCATTTCAGTTTTCAACTGTAATGGTTATATATGCTATTAGCTTCCTTGGAAGTGATCTTCTGATAGTGACCTTGACATCATCACTATGTTTGGTGCTTACAAACATATTCAAATTCTGCCATTTTCGTCGCTGGCATTCCTGTGAGTTATTGCGAAGACTGCTTTTCTGGCTATTTATTCCTCTTCCACCAAAATGTGTACCTTCACCATAACATTCACGAATATTATGAATATATTTACCTCGTCCATTACTTAAGCGAGAATGCATTTTAATCTTTTTTTTGTCAACATCATCCCCACTACTCCATTGGGCGAAAAAAGATATTGCTTTCCCGCACAGATGTGCTTATTCTGGATGAACAATGTCGGCATTTTTTTTTTAAATAACTAAAATATGTTGTAAATATTCACTTTGTATTGTCGTAAAAATGTACACATCATCCACAGTTTGTTTTTCACAGAAAGGTTTTTCTTTAAAAAGCGACCGGGAAATTAAAATCTTTGTTGCTGTTGAACATTGTTTACTTATTACAAAATCAGCCACCAAGATGGCGTAGGTTGAGACACTTTCTTTTTGCATGCAGAGGCGGACTGGCCGTATGGTCATTTTCACGGTGGGCCCCCTATTGGGTTCCCCATGGGGCTCCAAAAATTGATGCAGCCCAACACCTGTTGGTGCGTGAAATTTCGTGAAAATTAACAAAAGGCGAAATGGATCTGATTACACACACTGTCGGTATATCAAAATGTTCCTCTACGTGTCCACATAAAGGACATTTCGATATACCAGCAGCTTAGTCTGCCATTGATCGCTGAGATGAAAGGAAACGGCGTCCCTTCAGTTTCAAAAATAAAAGTTTTCTCTGATTGGGCCGAACTATGGTCGTGCCAATGCAAAGAACCCCCCCCCCCCTCCTCCCCCGTAGACCCCCCCCCCCCCCCTCCCCGTAGAACCATTCTTGCCGTAATCGATGAAGCTGATAGAAAAATGACATCGAAATGTCCTATATGTGGACTGCCATTGATCTCTCAGATGCAAGAAAACTGCGTTCGTTCAGTTCGAAAAAATAAGCGCTCCAGCAATCCAGTTGAAATGTATCAGTGGTAAAGGTTTTAACAGTGGTTTAACGAGGAACACTGAATAATAGAATGTGCTGTACTGTTCGGAAACAACAACAACCAAAAATATTGGCACCTGAGCAGTTCTTGTTTTATTATATTAACCACTATAAAGAAACGTGTAAAATAGTTCATAAAATATATCGAATATAAAATGACAAAAGGAAAAATGATTGACTTTACATATACTTTTTAAAAAATATATTTGAAAATATTTAACCCTTTACCCAACGCAGACGATATCAAAATTTATTATTTTAAATATCATTTTTTTAAATTTTTCAAAAACTTTCGACAAAGCCATATCAGGTGACCTCTCTTTGGAACGAGCTCGACAAGCTCGTTCCAAAGAGGGGTCACATGATATGGTTTTGTTGAAATTTTTTCAAAAATAGATTTTTTTCTGATGCTGAATTTGCATATTACGCGGGCGGATGTTGCCGATTCGTTGGGTAAAAGGTTAATTAAACTGCCCTGAAATTTCGGCATACTCGGACCACTTGTCGAATGCTCGTTCACGCTGGACTCACACGGTTACTTTAATGCATACATAACAACACAAGCACGACAATGCCGAAAGCACTTGGAAGTACATTATGGTTGACAAGTTTCTATCTTAATGAACTTATAAACATTTGATTACCAGGTTAATCGAAACTGATACGAACAGAAAACATCCACCTAAGAATAAAATAAAGGAGTGTAAAGGGGTGGCGTATTCCACCTTGCCGTCTTAGAAGTAAAAACACCCCACTCCCTACATTTGTATCTGCAAGAGCTTCAGCTCTTCTGTTGTTTGCCGCAAAACAGACAGGGAAAATATTTAATGACAGGTCACTGCATGTAACTGAACGTTAATCCTTTACCCAACGCACATGATATCATTTTTTGAGACTTTTTTCTTCAAATTTTTAAAAAAAACATGCTACAAAATCATATCATGTGACTCCCGTTGGCGCGAACTCGACTGAGCATTTGTAGTGATTCAAGAAACTATTTTATCTTACAATCAACATGTATTTTGTCTGTATTAACTCCGCAACTGTCGTGTAACCAGCCCCCTGGTACAGACGTTTGTATCAGGGGGTCGGATACAAGCACGTTCCTTTCGCGTGAGTTCCATTTTTTTGTTCAGCCGTACGAATAAATAGTTCATTATATATTCGTCTACATTTTGGACTTATCCCCAATATATTGTAAGATAAAATGATTATTACCATTATGTGGATGTACAAAATATGTATACGAGTCTCGCTCCAGGTTCTAAGGGCAGATCACGACTCGTCGTGATCTGCTCTTAGAACTCGGAGCTCGACTCGGATACATATTTTGTACATCCACATAATGGTAATAATCTCTATTTACCAAGCTCTCAACCACCAGTCAAATTCTGCGATTCGTTTTTTCCAACCAAGTGAAGTATTCCAGAGGTATGAACAAAAAAAAACCCAGAAACATTATTTTTGTTTGAATCAACGCAAGGAATGTTTCTCAATTGAAACTGAATTTGACAGACTCTTTAGTGACTGTACAAATACCATCAGAAATGTGTGTGTATTAACCCTTTACCCAACGTAACGGTAAATACCGGCCAGCGCTAAAATCGCCAATTAATTTTCATTATTTTTTTTCATTTTTGTCTCAAAACACAGGTTATGACCCCTCGTTGGAACGAGCTCGTTCCAATTAGGGGTCATAACCTATCTTTTTGAGACAAAAATGAAAAAAATTAGTTATTCAAGAATTTTTTTTGCAAGTGTCTGCTTTTCATGTTAGGTAAAGGTTAACAATTATGAATTGAGACCGAAACATGGTCATAGCAGTGATTTTAGGATTACGCCACGTAGTTCCACGAATTGTGTTAATATCTTAATGTTTTCCAGGTGAATTAAATATTGTTTGAGCAGAAAAGAATATCTGTATGTCTTTTTGAGTAAAAGGACATCACATTACATCAATGGTAGTCTGTGCTCAAACTCCACGAATAGCCCACAACAACGTCGAATTCCTAACAGAATTAGATTCGTGGCTCGAGAGCTTGCTGTTTTACAAGTGTGGTCTGCTGGTTATGTTTGGTAAAATATCTCACAATCATCCTTGTGTTTAAATATGATGATCATTGCAAATTTCAAAGAAAATTTAAACAGGAAAATTTAAATTAACGAAATTTTCAATGGTCATTGGCCCCCTATCGTGGCGCAAACTCTCAGCAATTATCTCCCGTCATGTGTAACTCCAGTGGAGAGGAGCCATGATCCACATGGAGGGAGAGCGCTATGAACAGGGATGTCGTAGGGTACGAGAGGTGGGAATTCTTTGAAGGTTTAAAAGTCCATGTGTATCTCGTATGAAAATTAATTGTCTCAAATCCCGGGGATTTGTAAAATCGGGTATCCTTAATTCCTGACTGTTGTGAAGTGGTGTTGATTGAAACAGAGAAGAGGGATAGATAGTTTAATGACAATAACGTCAACATGAGGCAGATGCCAGTAAATAATAACAATAAACAATATAAAGATGTGATTCACTGTTAGTGGGCGCTTATTCAAAATGAGTCAGGTAACTGAGGCGGTTCGCTACCCCATGGCCCTGTCTACCGGAATTTTTTGTTGTTCGTCGGAAAAATTGCCGGTCGCTTGAACGCCAACTTTTTCTCTGAAAGCCACGAATATGAAAAACGGTTGATGAAACGACACTTCATTGTGTAAAGATACCCCTATGTTTCATATATTCATTGTATGAAAGCGCTCATAAGTATCTAACAATCGAATAGTCATGTACAGGAAATCATATCATGTTTTATCAGTGGCGTAGATAAAGGGGGGAGGGGGGCGGGGGGCTGAGCCCCCCCCCCCCCCCACCAGAAGTTTTGTCGGAAATTTTTTGGGACAATTTTTAGGCGATTTTATGCCTAAACATTAAAATGCTGGCTTTAGGGATAAAAACATGCCATTTTGGGTAAAAAAAAGACCAATTTCAGTACATTTACAGTAAACAACAGATTCTTTCTGTTTGTTTGGGTTTTTGTTGTTGTTACACTGTCGGAAAATTTTCGGTCTGTCGGAAAATTTTGGGCTTGCCCCTCCACCAGCGAAAAGCTATCTACGCCACTGTGTTTTATAAATATTTTAAAGAATTGTTTCGTTAAACGTTAAACGAAAGTAATTCTTTAAAATAATAATAAACGAGTGTTTCGGATCTGTTTCGTTCATGATTGTTTTATAAAGAAGTCTATTGAGTAAGGTTTCAAGTTCGTACCGTCATCTACCCAGGAACACTGCCGCAAAATTCTCGCCCCACTGTGTAGAAAAAGTTTGAGATTCTAGCTTCTGGACTGGTTCTGAAGCAGAGAAATATAATATTTACGATTGGCTTATAGTGTTTGTTGCCCGGCTAGCCGCCTAATGGCTTTTCATGCCTGACGAGATGTATACTTGATATTAGGCGTGACTAAGTCGTCTTGGTTGGCATAACCATCAATTTACAGAAAAAAATCATCAAATCCGCTCGGTGCAGTGGTCGAAAATCCCCATTGAAATTGTTCATTATTTTCTTCGCTTTTTTTTTACTTCAAAAACAGAGCTCAGGCTACTCACTGGGACGAGCACGTTCAGCGCATTCTGTTGAGGGGCCATAGATTGTGGCTTGGAACCATGAAATGAAACTTCCAGTTACAGCAATGTACATGAAGAAAATCTGTGTACAAAGAGTCGAAATTAATTTCCATTGACAGAAATGTTGTTTAAAAGTCTTCACTAAAGCATAATAACTCGTCTCTCCATGTAAAAAAATCACACAACCCGTTCAACCCCAGATGCCGTTTTCCAGCCAGGTCACAAGCTACGTCATAATGTCATCAAGTCGGATGGCTACAAGGTAAATGTGTGGTGTAGACCAATCAATATTTTCAACGTGCAGCCCCAAGGCTGCACGTTGCAAATATTCATTGGTCTAACCCCAAATAATAAATATGGACTCTTCCAGTTGCTGCCATTGGAGTTACATGGATGATACCACCAGGGTTCAAAGGGTTAATTGTTACATCTGTAAATGTAATAAACTACCATTTACACAATAAACCTACAACTGAAAGGATGCTAACCAATTAAAAATCACTAGAAGCCTAAATAAAAGAATCTATATTTTGTTTGAAAAACACATTTTTTTAGGCCCCCAAAAATTAAAAATCTGTTTCTTGGGCCCTCCTAGTGGTTCTTTTGGCTGCAGCGTGCTCTCTTTTTATAGCCAATGCAAACATAAAAAAGTAAAAATTAAATGGCTTATGTCTGATATTTCACCCAAGGTAATAAAATTATAAATTTGTCCTTGAGTGTCATAAGGCTTTGCAGTGCTTTCTTGCACGAAATACACCGCCACACATGCTATTCTGTAGAATATGAGATCTAAAACATAAAACAAACCAAGAACAGGAACATTTGATGGCAATGAAATAATTACGAAAATAAAAGATAAAATAAAAAACTGCCCGATCACATGCAATTTTACAAAAAATGGCCGGAGAAACAGAAGATCTACTTTGTGTGGCCATATGAGAAACAATATAAACCAATTGTGCCCAAGTGCTTTAAATGCTATCTAACGTCATATAAAGGTATCTAAAACCCTTTCTGAAGTGTTTAAAATCTACTGAACCACAAATTATTAAAACGGGTAACCCTCTACCTATCGTTACAACCCTATCCAGTCATCGCGTAATAAATTGCCGTTCAAAGTTAATTATTTTTCAGTTTTTACTCTGACATTACAAACATAGCTTATGTCTAGGGCACTAATGAGAATGTAACTGCAGTTAGAGTAAGTATAAAATGGGACTTCTAGCCCACTCACACAGCTGGTCTAGAAAAGTGGTCTAGAAATTGTGATATTATACGTTTTTTTTCATAGCAATAGTTGCATACCTTGAAAATCCTTCGAAAATTGTTCAGATTCACTCGCATTTCTGGAGCACTTCAAAATTTAGATACTTCGCAATGAATTCCGCTGAAGCGTTTCCAAAAAAGTCCGGAAAACTGATATTTTGGCGCTTTTCCATATTTCCAAGGGCCATAACTCACACAAGAATAATGCAAGAAACTCAAACTTGATCTGTAAGTCATCATTCTGTAGTAGGTTACCAAGAATGAAATCATTCGGTTGAAGCATTTCCAAAAAAATCCGAAAAACTAAAGTGTGACTGACAGGCTGACTGACAGACTGACGGATGGACAGAGTGCAAATGAAATTTGATCTGTAAGTCATCGTTCTATAGTAGGTTACCAGAAATGAAATCATTCTGTTGAAGTGTTTCCAAAAAAAAGTCCGGAAAACTGATATTTTGGCGCATTTCCATATTTCCAAGGGCCTTAACTCACACAAGAATAATGCAATCAGCATGAAACTCAAACTTGATCTGTAAGTCATTGTTCTATATTAGATTACCAAAAATGAAATCATTCGGTTGAAGCATTTCCAAAAAAAAGTCCGGAAAACTAAAGTGTGACTGACAGACTGACGGACTGACAGACTGACGGATGGACAGAGTGCAAACCTATAGTCCCCTCCGGCAATGCCGACAGGGGACTAAAAAAATAATGAAAAGTGAATGGCAATTGTTGTGAAAAGCGCTGGCCGGTTTTTGCAGTTACGTTGGGTAAAGGGTTAAGGGATTTACACCCCAAGCATTGATGACTGGGTTATATTTTTCACCGGTAAAACCGAGCTTGTATACTTTGGAAAACAAGCAGTCCTTCACCTTCCCGGACTTCCCACGCCAAAGCTCCATAGCTGATGTACATTGTTCATCAAATCTCTGAGTCTAAAAGTTTCAAGCTGTTTTTTTATCGTATTTATTTATTTTATTTTATTTTATTATTTTTTTTCTTTCTTTCTTTTTTTGATAAGCAAAGGGAATATTTTTTCAACAAAAGTTTGTGAAATGATCCAGGTTTTTATATAATTGTGAATGAGGGGTCACATGATATGGTTTTGTTTAAATATTTTGAAAAATTTAATTTCTTCAACTGCATATTACGCGGACGGATGCGGGCGATTCGTTAGGTAAAGGGTTAAATTCTTTCGGAAATTTGTCATGGAATTCAAACCGACTATTTTATATGATTTAACTTGCGTCAGCATTCGACAAATAAAAAAATATGGAGGCTTGATTAGATTACTTTCTTGTCTCGTTGTTTTTGCGGAAAGTGTGAGGAGAAGCTTGTCATCGTCAAGAACAGAAGTCATTGTTTGTCATGAAAGATTAGAACGCCAAATGTCGCTGACCTTTACTGTAGTCGCTGAGCGGACCTTCTATATGGGTTGAGTGGAATCACTTTCATGTTTACTTCTTCGCTTCTCTTTACTTTTCTCCCTTTTCTTCAACTCAAATCGTATGTCATGCAACACCTGTGACATATCATTGAGCTGAGATCTGAGATCGGAAACTTCGTCAGTAATACGCCTTTCTGTTTGCTGCACGCGTTCTTCAATTGCACCCATGTGAGGTTTTATTGTTGCCAGTACATCGGCATCGTGCTTATCGCGACGGCTTTCAAGTTTTGCTAGCTTCTGTTGTTTAATGATGATATAATAACGTAGTTGTTCAAACTCTTCAGAGTCTTTCTCCCGTTCGACCATGAATTGTGATGAGCCCAGTACATTTGTCATAGAGGGAAACAGTTTATCTATCGCCATTCCCAAACGCACTGAATCTAGACGCCAGGAAACTCTGTGAGAGGCGAGAATACTGGAGTAGGAATCGTTCATCATGGCAATAAGAAGATTCAATAATATCACGGTTGAGAGTATTATATACACGAGGTATATAACTTTTATAAATGATGGTGATCTACCTTCCGCGGACAAACCAGTGTCGATTGTACCATCGAAAAGTTCCCCCATTCCAACCATTAAATTAAACACTAAGAAAAAGGTATCACCCGCTGTTGGATATACGGCCACAATGGTCTCAGAAATTTGAAAAAGAACATGTAGTGCGAAAGAAAACGCCAGAACTACGAAGAAGTAGACAAACAGGAAACGGTATATGTCTCGCACAATAATATTCTGTAACATCTTCCAGAAATAGTTGATACCTTTGAATCCTCTGGTGAGAAAGATGGAGGCTATCCAGCCCATTAGCAAGTCAACAGCTAGAATATTATCTTGGTATTTGGCAGAGGTTGAGTACATTATTATCCACCCCACGACTAGTACACAGTAAACGACTGTCACAACTATCCCAAGTACTGTTAAAATAATATCTGCTGGACTCGACGATGAAACCATACGTTGAACGCTGCACCCATAGCTTCTCACGTCAGTTATGAGTACATACATTAGGTACACAGTTAAAATAAATGGTTCCATTGGGAGTATGATAAACATCAACAATGTCGGCGTATCAATGCTGAATTCCTTGCTGATACGTTCTTTGTCCTGCAGTGTTATTCCTACGTATGTGAATATACTCATGTATATTATATGCAAAATCATTAGAAATGCAAACGCTATTCTACACAATGACTCGTACATATGTTCAATTTCTCTCACTGGAGGAATGTCCAAAACATCTTCCGCTCTATTAGGAGTGTCAGTTTGCACAATGTATTCTAAACTTGAAATATTAGGTGTGACATGACCGCGACAACAGCAACCACCGGGAGAGCGGCTTGTTTTGGGTGTTATTCTACTCACATCAAACAGCATTGAGCCATCCTTATTAATAAACTTTGTTACCCTGTCGATCATAAGAAGTTTTTGTAGAACGGAATGAGCCCCTACTTGAAATGCTAAACTGATCACAGAGAGATGTTCTTCATTCATTACGTCATGGATAAGAAAGAGAACTGCTTCCTTCTTGTACTTGTAATATAAATCTTCGTTTATTTCAGGGTAAGCTATTTTCTTTTTCATACAAAACCAACGAACAACTTGTTTTAAAATAACATTGATTGTATTTATATGTCTTTCACTGTGCTGGGTATCCTGTACCGATGCTTTGGTGAGAAGATGCAATACGGTATCTCCTTTGTCATCTTGCAAACTAAGATCTGCACCATAAAGAATCAAACGGCGAATGGCAGAGTCGAATCCTTCCAGCGCAGCTAAGTGCAACACAGTATGCTTTGGGGAGTTCTGGGTATTAATGTCGGCGTCTCTCTTCATTGTGTCATATATATCGAGCATGGTGTCCAATGCCTCTGGTTCGCCTTGTCTCACTGCATCATGTAACGGGGTATCACCGTGTTTATCGTGGTCTTTCAATCGAACAAACCTAAACTCCCACATAACAGCCGGACTTGCATGTTGTCCTGCAATATGCAATGCATTCTGACCATCTAAATCCGTCATGTGTAAACTCATCCATGTATGTGTCTTAATTATGTGTTTGACTAGAATCTCTACAGAAATTGGGGCTATGGTTTTCGATTTAGCGGAAACATGCAAGACCGTTTCACCCCTGGAATTTTGAATGTCAGCTTTCGCTTTGGCGTTTGAAAGAGACTCAATAGACTCGTGGTGTCCATAGAAACATGCAAGATGTAAAGCTGTATCGCCAGATTTATTTGTTGCATTGATATCGACTTTCTGGTGGAATTTGTCTATAATATTGCTGTAATTATTTATAGCTGCATAGTGAAGAAAGTTATTGCCTTCTACGTCTATATCTTTTGGGTTTAAACCAAGTTCCAAAAGTGTTTTTATTTTGTCAATCGAGCCAGCATTTGCCGCGATGCAGAGGGGTGGATTGACGTCACCTTTCACGTCATGGGTTTTAATATATCGCGATAGAACTTTCAAAACTTTATTTCCCGTACTTTCTATGGCAGCTGTCCATGCATCAACACCATCGTGATTTTTTTGCGTGAAATCAGCCCCTGATCTTAAAAGAAGATCAACAACGTCGTCTTCATCCTTGATAGCTGCTTCTAAAAGTGGCGTTTCGCCACTCTCATTTTGACTATCTATGTTAGATTTTCTGTTCAGTAATGTCTCAACCACGTCAACGTGTCCTTCTCGTGCTGCGTGATGAAGTGGACGTTCTTGCGCGCGTATTGCATGATTTGGATCTGCACCGTTGTCAAGAAGTAAGTTGACCATATCATTGTGACCCAGAGCAGATGCTAGGATTATTGGTGCAACTAGTCCAATTTCTCTTGTTTTGTTCACATCAGCTCCATATTTGATTAGAAGTTCAGCAGAAGAATAATGACCATATCTGACTGCCCAATAAAGGGCAGTCGATCCTTTATCGTTTTCCTGATTTGGATTAGCTCCATTTTCTAAAAGTACACGCACTGCGTTTTCGTGCCCCCATCGTGAGGCCCATAGAATAGGAGTGTCACGTTTGGCATTTTGTAGATTGATATCTATTTCGTAGCTGAGAAATAGCTGTATAATATCAGTGCATCCACGATAGGCTGCCAGATGCATTGCCGATAAAGTTCTGGGTCTCTGGCCTGTTATTTCAACGAGTGTCTCCTGGATAATGATATCTCTCCTCCGCTGAGGATCCGTAATTCGCCTGAGTAGGTGTAATGCGAGTTTAACGTCTTTAAGCCACGTAATCTGTTGTAAAGCATTTTTCTTGGCAGATACACCAGGATATGTTATCCACATATCAGCGCTTAGTAGCTGTTCCGGAGCTGTCTCAATGAGATACTCAGTTACCCTGAGGCACTCGTTATCCAGGGCATAGTGTAAAATATTTTTCTTTGTCTCCGGATCACATAGGTCTGGATCTAATAAATCGGCATTTTGAATCACGTCTTTGAATGTGTCTACCAAGTTCGATTTGACAGCTTCGAAAACACGATCTCTTCTTGTTTTCCCCGGCGATGAACTTCCACTTTTGTTAGACTCCTCAATAAGATCTTCATCTTTTCTGGGTGTTATACTTTTACGACGTTTCTACAATGCAAAAAAAATCATCCTACTGTCAGAGAGTTTTTGCAAAATGAGAATAACAAAATCCAGACCTTCCAAATCAAAGAAGAGATTCATTACACGGGTGTTCCTTTATAATCTCGTTGCAGGGCTTATATTTCGACGAGAATCCGAGAATCGTTTCGCACAAAGATTCGCGCAATAAAACTGGCGAGAATCCATGTAGATTCTCGCTGCACCTCTGCGTGAAGAAAATTGAGTCAATTTAACCTTTTAACTAACACAGCGGCAACAAATTAACCAATAGAAGGCTAACATGACCTGAAATATCCTGACACTTTGTGAATAAAACCTTACAAATATGGCTGTCATTGGAACCGGCTCATTGAGCCGGTTCCAACGACAGCCATATTTGTAAGATTTTATTGGTAAATATTGTTCATTTAATTATTTTATCATTTACTTATTATTTATTGTTTAAAAATTATCAAACTTAGTTTTAAAAATTAAAAAAGTGTGTTGGGTAAAAGGTTAATATGTGTTATCAGTATACAACAGTGGTTCGACCTTGGTGGCGTCATGGGATCCTGGGACACTCATAGTAGGTATACTCGCAACCATTTTCACGAGAATCCAAATGGATTCTCACAAATTTAGACGAAATATAAGCCCTGCGTTGCAGTCACGAGATGTGCCAAATCTGCCCAGTGTTAGGTACAAAATAATTGCCTTTAAACTTTTTGTTTGTTATTGATTTTTTATTCTTTCACAACATAGCTTATGCGCTCTCATTAAAACGAGCTCGTTCCAATGATGTGTCATAACGTATATTTTGAAGGCAAAAGGTGGAATTTTTCCAATCTCTATAAAATAAATATCGGCTGGGATCTCAGCATTTTGTTTTGATAGAGGATTACGGGTTTCATCATCTATCACATTTATA
The DNA here is from genome assembly GCA_031216915.1 of Pictodentalium vernedei. NCBI lineage: Eukaryota > Metazoa > Mollusca > Scaphopoda > Dentaliida > Dentaliidae > Pictodentalium > Pictodentalium vernedei. The sequence continues at coordinate 251,216,022 of CM062289.1, forward strand.
GAATTATTTTCTTCAAGACCGTTATTTTTGTTTCACGTGGTTAACCCTTTCCGGTTAACACTAACTGTAAACTCACCTGGGGTCAAATGGGATCGTGGTTGATATCCAAGCCCACACAATATACACAGCGACAGCGTGCAGTGTGAAAGAATGGACGTGAAGTACGTTTGCATTAGAAGTTTAAAACTGTATATTGACGGAAAAAAGAAACGCAAGTTCAGCTTTGGGAATATAATTTTTTTATCCGTAGACCAAATGAAGTAAAATTTGACACATATCTACCTCACTGTACTGTCTAAAGAGTCTTTGGTTAAAATTCAGTCAACCGTGACCACGTGCGACGCTCCATGCTTTCAACAGATTTTTTGACAAAGTGTGCATCGGGGCACTCCCACCTGTTATGGGTTTGAAAGCCATACCAAATTGAAGTTTTGAACAGTATACATCGATTGCACAACATTTCAATTCAACTCGATTGAAAAGCAAAATGCCACGAATGTCCGAAGTTGATAGGGGCAGGGCTATTGCTCTTATTATGCATGACCAATCGCAACGTCTCATCGCCCAGCAATTTGGGGTCCATGAGTCAACGATAGCTCCGTTTAGTTGGACGCCTCAGAGACACAGAAAGATTAGCTGACCGTCCCAGGAACGGACACCCACGTGTTACGTCTTAACGTCTAGATAGAAGCACAGGAGTCTCAGACCTTCGTAACCGATTATAGACGGCGACGGAGACGGCGAGTCAGGTTGTACGCATTCATTGTCGCCGAGTGTGTCCAAGAATAGTTAGGAATCGGATTGCGGGAGTTCAATTTAAGGACACGACGTCCCTACGTTGGTCCGCAACTTACACACATGCGATGCTAACGTTGATTGTAACGGCTGCGGGCACATGCACCAAATCGGTTTCACTCGGCCCACTGGAGACATGTGTTATTCACCGACGAGTCTCTGTTCACTCTTTAATCTTTACAGATCAGATGGACGACAACGTTGCTATCGACGTCGGGGTGAGCGATATTCTGACGCGTGCGTTAAGGAAAACGATAGAGTCACAGATTCGAGGGAGGGTCTGTTATGGGTTGGGGGATTTCTCTTGGCGTGAAAACGCCTCTCGTGGTCATCCAGGGCAATCTTACAGCCGTGAGAGATCGGGATCAGGTCCTCATGTCCCACATCCTTCTACTTATCCATGCGATTAACCTTGCGTTGCAGCAGGATAATGCGGGGCCGCTCGTTTCTAGGGTTTGTCGTGACTCCCTCAACCAAAACAATGTCCCAGTTCTCGATTGGCCACCCTACAGTCCAGATTTGTCCCCGATCGAGCATTTGGGGGACGAGCTGGACAGGAGGGACAGGAAGCGCGTCAGCGTCCCAAACAATGTCGCTCAGATCACACAGGCCCTTCTTCAATAGTGGAATAACATCCCAAAAGGACCATAAACAACTTTAAGGAGATTTAGAACAGCGACTGACGCCAGGGGTGGGTACACCTGTTATTGATTTTGTTGCTGATGTTTAAGGTCACATACTTATGCACAATGGCTAATCGAGACCGTTAATAACAAAATAAAAAGTTCAAAGGCAAATAATTTACCATTACAATTGATGGATATTTTAACAATATAAATAATGAAACAGGCAAAGAATGGCGATTGAAAGAATAGAGAGCTCTCATGGAGAAGACGTGGAGCAGGAAATTTGGGATGTGGTGGTGCGGTATGGGTTGGGGTGTGGGGGAGGTAAATTACGGAGAAAAGAGTTAGGCAGGGATAATGATACTATCCGTCCTGTCGGGATATAATTTTCTTTTTACAATAGACTGTCAAATGGAGTCTTCTGATGAATTTTATTTACTTCATCCAGACTTTAGTTTCAATGCGTTCTTAACTATCACAGAACACAACCGCCTTTTGTCACCCCCCCCCCCCCCCCCCCCCCGCCTCCAATTTTTCAAACTGTATCAGTGAATACAGGGGTACATAATTATGAGCAGTTCTCCATCGGGGGGGGGGGGGGGATTTTTGCGTATGCAAAAAGTCGCTCTCACAATGTGCTGACGAGAGCTGAGCGCACGCGCGTTAAAATGTACCGCAAGATGGGGTAACAAGGGACAGCCTGGTAACGAGGGATAGTTTTCAAGAAAATTTAAAACAGCCGTTTTTTTCTTTTTTGTTAAACCAACGTTAGTAGTAGGGGATGAGGTAACCGTGTCTAGTTGGCCGGACCCCGGCCAGGACCCAGAAGTGACGTCATGTCACGTGACCCAGTGGCGCCATGATGTGTTGTGTTGCTCGATCGAGCAATTGCTCTATAGCACATTTGCTCGAAGGGATTCGAGTCGTTCGAGCAACGACCTGTCAATAATTGCTCGACAGTTTATAAGGGGAATTTGGGATAGGTATGTCTTGATGTGGTCTAGAAGGTCGGGCCAGACAGATAATAGTATCCTCAGATAAGTATCCTATAAAATGTATCCTCCAATAGTCCAGTAGAATAATGCAATAGGTATCCTCAAATACCCGTATGTGCCTATGAGCTAAGGCACAATGTGTAAGCACATATCGGCACATCCAGCATGTGCCCATGTGCTACATGTAATGTGTACACATGACAAGTATCCGAAAGATATCCTCAAATAATACAATACCAGGTCATAGGTATCCTCAAATACCCGTATGTGCCTATGTGCTAGTGCACAATGTGTCACATTGTGCCTTTTCACATAAGCACATATTGGCACATCCAGCATGTGCCTATGTGCTACTGCACAATGTGTCACATTGTGCCTTTTCACATAAGCACATATCGGCACATCCAGCTTGTGCCTATTTGCTACCTGTAATGTGTACAATAGAACATAAACATGTTAAGGGAAGTCAGAATAAATAGAACAAAGAAGTCATAAGAGAGTTTGTAGATACATTGGCAGAAACCGAGAATTTAGCTGGAATCCGAGCTAAGTACAGTTGTTTGTGGTAACTCTAGGAAGTAAACGAGAATTCTGGGGGAATCCGAACCAGAAAAGCTACCCCCCCCCCCCGCCCCCACTCTCGGTACTATAACACCACGTACTGCTGTACTACAAAATATTCTGGGGGAAATCCGTACTAAATAAAGTCAATTTCGATTGTTTGGGATGGATTTGGATGATTTGGAGGGATTGTTGGGTTGTTTGTGGTAATTCTATGAACCGGAAATTACTTCTGTACAAAGGAACACATCCTCCGAACATTCCCCCCGCCTTGTTGTAAGCCTTTGGGTAACAAAGCAACCACGTGCTACCATAGAAACCAAGATGGCGGCCTCCAGTATACAAAATGGCCGACGAAAACACGTATCACCCAAAGAACATGCGCTGCGCATACGCCCTAACACCACGTGTCACTATGGTAATGACGTCACAAGATGGCATGACGTCACTTCCGGGGTCCGGCCAATAAGGCACGGTTACCTCATCTCTTACCACTAACGTTGGACACAGCCACCTAGAGAATAACACAGCAAGGAAGGCACAATGAAAAGCAGTGGCTGCTGTTAACAATGGATTGTCATGTTGGGAAGCAGAAGATTAGGATCATGAGTATAACGTACCAAGGGCAGTGATTAACAGGTATAGAAAAAGGTGACATTCCAGGGAGGATGGTGGATTTTCGGGCTGATGTGGATTTAATAGTCAAATAGATCGTAATATGTTGAAGATGTGAAACAGAAGATAGACAAGGGGCTGATATAATGGGTATAATGGACGTGATAGAACTAAAAACATAAGACTGTCTGAAACAATTAAACTATTGAGATCTATTGTGACGTTGTAGATGACAGAACTATCGCTCAGGTACTTTCTAACGGGCAATTAAGGGAAGAGGATGTATATTCAGATGGATGAACCCATTCAGGATCTGGAGAAATATTTCTGTTGATTTTACTGTGAACCGATCCTTTCGTGTCAAAAAGGTTGATCTGCTGACCTTCCTCGTGGTTATTGGAGGCCTTATTCATTTGCTTTTCTGTTATCTGTTACTAAACACTATTAAATATATTTTTAAAAATATGCTATACCGTGGGAATAAAAGAGGCGTCACCATGAACCAGTGACTGTCCTTTATAGCCCCATATCATAATTACAAATCGACCAGTCGAAAAAAAATGAAAACATCTCAACAAAACCATATCATGTGCCTCCGCATTGGAATGGGCTCGACGAGTTCGTTCCAATGGGGGTGTCACATGATATGGTGTTGTTAAAATTTTTGGAAAGATTTGCAAAAAATATAATTAAAATAATAAATTTTGATATCGTCTGCGTTGGTAAAGGGTTAAAAATGAAAACGAGTTAAGATACTGGCATATGGGACGAATCACTAAAAGGACTGACTAAGTACTCACAAAACGGCATAGGTCTCACCACCCAACAACAGGTGCATGTATCACAAGAAATGTCCTAAAATCGTCCCGTATTACCCCGTTTCACCGTTTCACCGTATTTAAATCCAAGTACAAGAGTCTGGCAAGAGGTATCACTGAACTAAATATTTGAATTGGAAATACTCGCTCCGAAGTGATGCAATCTCTAAAAATAAACAGCCTTGGGAAAATAAATTGTTTCAATAAACGTTTGAAGCAGTCTGCTGACATCTAACATTATTGACGAATATTCCAGATAAAAAGGGGGTGATTTGATGACTTTTGGACCTAAAAAATACAATTTACATTTGGTGTTTTTGTCGGGAATTCCCTGAAAAATATGTGCACGTGACCGGTACTTCCCTTGCTGTCAATTTTTCTCTCTTATTTGTTGCATGACCTCCTGTTTAGGGTCAGAAAAAGTTGTCTGAAGGGCTATACTTGACAAAGATATTTGAATGCCACAATTAAAGTGATACGGTCATATTTGTTTTGCTTGAACGTTATAATGGTCGCCTATGGGAAAATATTTAGTTCCGTGATACCAAGAGGAGATAATTTTACGAAAAACTGTCGAAACTCGAAAAAATGAGAGTTTGCGCATGTCAACTTAGAGGTCATTATATGTTTTCAAAAAACTTCGAAATTAGTTTATAGACAGATGAGTAGTTTCACGCAAAAGAACTTCATATCTGAATACAGATCCACGTATTGTTGAAAGGGAGATTATATTTATCATGAAGTGGCCATGGACGTAGGCGTACATGAGGCAGGGGTAGTTTTCGATTTCATCCTGTCTCCAGAGCTGTCTCACAAACTGGGTACAACCTCCAAACTTGTAAGACTCCTTTTTTGTAAAGCTGGAGCTGGGTACAGGCCAGTGGTGTAGGATAAATCATGGAATTATTAGTGGTAGCAGGAGTGTCGCTAAGGGGGATGGTGGGGTAGGGGGTGATCTCTCTACCTCCAATAATTTTCAACTCGCGACATTTTGGTCTGGATTGGATTCTTAGATATCGATTCTCATTCAGTAGAAATCACATACTTTCGTATCAGACAAGATGTGGACTTGAGCCAATGTCACACACAGAGTCTGTCATACAAACTATCAAGGCTTTTAAAAATGAGGGTACCAGAGTAAAGGTCAACATTTTCCTTGCTCATGTTTCATATTCAGTAAAACGCAAAAAAAATATTTTATTTTTATAATCTTGTTTTATCAAGCACTCTTCAATAATTTGCAATAAAATAAATTTTGATTAACAAATTCAGCCCACTAAAAATAATGTAGCCCTCAACCAGTTGATAAAATAAAAAGTTCCAGTTCTCGTCAGATCACTGAAGTTAAGCAACCTCGAGCCCGGTTAGTCCTTGGATGGGTGACCGTCTGAGGGATCGATTCGGACTCCCGCGTTGTGTCCTTGGGCATGGCACTTAACACCATAACACATGGGGCAACACGTCAATGGTGCGCATGTCTTTAACCAATCCAACCCTGTCTGTGCTGCAGTGCGGAGTTACGATGTTGGGGGAGCTGGCAGCTGCTCGTCGTTGCTCGGTGGTTCTCTCCGGGTACTCCGGCGTCCTCCACCCGTAAAACTGTCGCCGACACGATATGACATTGGCTGTTAGTGTGTCGTTAACCCTTAATAAATAAATAAATAAATAAATAAATAAATAAATAAATCTCCAAGAAGTAAACTTGATTTTTTACTGAATCCTTACTGAACGGGGATCTAGCAACATCATCAAGGCATGCCTTCGTAGAAGGCATGCCTTGGTGATGTAGCTGGAATATATTTTATCCGTTGTGACAAACCAGGGGTTACACCCCCACCCAGTTGGTCATTTTTGCCACGCACCCGAGTGGTGGCAGATGTAGAAGCAAAGAGCATACAAGCCAGCATTAGTCGAGTAGCTGAAGCCAACCCTAGCGATAATAGTACCAGTGCCTATCTACAATAACTAGATGTAGTCTTAGAGGGTAGTAAAGGGAGCAGAAGACAAGACCACTTATTTAGACATGGTTTTAGCAATGGTATGTAGACGACGTAGTAACAGTGGAGGCGGGAGTTAACAGTAGCATAGCGGTGAAAGTCAGTAGTAGCATTAGCGGCGGTTCATGCCGTAGTAGGAGAAGAGGCCGGTAGTAGTGATGACCGCGGATAATACCAGCTGTCACCACGGTAAAATCTGGAAATGGATATCGGTAATATTGGTCACAGAAACCAAAAGTAACGTAAGGGTGGGGACAAATTGGCTGGAACTGTTGCTTTTTCCTTGAAGTCGATTTGTCGTGGTGAAACTCCACCAAGTGCGTGTTTTCGCTTTATTTATTTATTTTTTATTTATTTATTGGTGCTTAAGGTCATATACTTATGCACAATGGCTAATCGTGACCGTGACAGGTTTACGGGTGAAGGAAGCCGGAGTACCCGGAGAGAACCACCGAGCATCGATGAGCAACTGTCAGCTCCTCGACATTCTAACTCTGTTCAAGCTCCGCTTAAGCAGGGTTACAGCGGTTGAAGACGTGTGTATCATCGACGTGCAGTACGCCTTGGTACACGGCGTCATCGTGCCCCCATGTAGGCAACCGGGATAAAGTGCCTTGCCCAAGGACACAACGCAGGTCGTCCTGGGCCGGGATCGAACTCGGAACCTCTAGCATAGATGTCCAACAGTCTACCACTGAGCCACCGCGATCCCGTTTTCGCTTTTAATTGCTATTCCTGTATTGTATGTCTAACTATTCAGCTCTACGCCGCCAAGCAACACAGGTCAGAAATAACTAATCCATTTGATTAGTGTCAATTATTACATACAAAATCATTTCATTCACTACATAAATTTACAGGTATCATCAAATCACAGCTCATTCGTTTCCACCGCAATTCGAGTGATAATGTAAATTCCAACAAGGCATGTTCTACCATATTTGGCGCCCTAGACCGAAGGGATACCTACTGCGTATAATGTTATGCCCACACACAGGCCCGTGCCAGTCTTCGTCTGAGGCCAACTACCGCTGCCAACCACAGTACTTTCGTCGTGCTGTAGCCAGCGGGTTCCACACTTTCATGCTGCTGCCGAGAGGATGGTGAACCAAGTAATTTTGAGAACTTCATCTGAAAACCTAGATTCCAGCCATCGATTTTGACGGCGTACAATGGTCTAGTGGTTTAGGTGTTAGACTCCTGATTGCTAGGTGGCGTGCCAAGAGTTCGACTCCCGGCAGGGGTTCAGAAACTAACATTCTAAATTCCTCTATCTCTCTCTCGTCACAAAATCGGGTTGACAAGCCCCAATCCTTGTTTTCTTTTCTAGTAACTGCAGACAACAGAGGAAATCTTTGTGAGAACACAAACACTGTTGTCTATGTTCTCACAAAATTGAGCAGACAGACTCCCCCTTCCCCCCACGGGCACAGAGGCGCGAGATGATGGTTTAAATCACTCATTCCTATTGGATGTTTTGTAATCTAAATTCCCTAGCATAAGTATCAACACCAATCACCACGACCCCCGAAAAAAGTTATACCCCTCACTCTTTTAACCGTTTACCTGCCAAATCTGTCAAACTTTCCCAACACTGAGACCCCCCCCCCCCCATCCCCCGATGGAGGGCAATACCCCCCCCCCCCTCCCCCCAGCACTTCAGGCCCACGGCTTTCGGACATGCCAGTGGCATATATTGACCTACCCCCCCCCCCCCCCCAAAAAAAAAAAAATATATATAAAAATATGCCTCTCTCTCCTCCCCCTCTATGGGAAATCCTAGCTACTCCCCTGTCCAGAAACGATAGAAATATTTCAGTTCTTTTAGAATGGTTGGTGGCAGAGTCTTGAATGATATGGACAAGTTTTATATCGGGATTGGAATTACTTTTGCCCGGAGATGTCGAAAAATAATGGTTCGTGGTTTATCATATTTTCAATACTGTAAAAAGTACAATGATGAGCCTTATGTTCTCTGTGTGTGGCATATGTATCTTTTAAGGACGACAGAATTTCCTTCAAGGAGAGGATATGTTTTCTTTCATTTCGGTTTTGCGGTAATCCAGTTATTTTATCAAAACTAATGACATGGATTCTCCGAGTGATATTGTTATATTTTTGCTATGATATTTGATTATCACCTCTCGACTACTTCTCAGGGCCACATAATCTCCATCTTCAGCAGCTTGACCTGCCGTTACAGCCAATATGAGTTTCCTTTGAGGTCTTTTGCCAGGTACAAGTAACCCCTCGACAAACGGTCTTTGTGAACTAGCCATTACGGCACTCCTGAAACACAGAATAAGAAGAACATTAGCCATCTCTCTCTCTCTCTCTCTCTCTCTCTCTCTCTCTCTCTCTCTCTCTCTCTCTCTCTCTCTCTCTCAAGCTGATCCACTAAACTCTTAGTATTGCTTCCATTTCTCCGTGAATATGCCCATCTCCCGCACGTTAAGCTCGGTATCCGTGCGTATTACTATACTCATTAGGATACAATGTCAGCCCAGGTTTCTTCAAACACCATATCGTTATTACAGAGAGGCAACACAAATAAAATTGAGGAGGGGTGGGGTGGTGTGTAAGCCTAATTTGTCCCGACTGCATGACTAAAGTCCCCGACTAATTTTCCAACTATATCATCAAGGCATTCATGGATCGTATAGTTGGAATATTAAGATATTACTCAGACTAGATTAAAGTTTAAAAAAAACCTTAAGATTTCTAAATAAATGTTGTAGTCCTGTCGCAACTTCTTACTCAGTTAACACGTACTGTACCAGTACTACAAATTGGTAATGATGGGCCCCAACCAGTCCGAATAGGGTACTACGGACTTCCATATACATACAGGGGCGGCGGAAGCTCGATAAAAGTGGAGGGGTACACATTTACAATGCTACCATTGTTCGACCCATTGCGAGAAATGTTACAATCGTATATCGGTAAATGTACCATGACTCGCTGTAGTCTCTCGTTTATATGAATATGCCGCTGTGTGGTCACTGTCCTGTCCGTTCTTCTACTTCAACCATCTTCCAACCCGAAGGCTGGCCTTCGGGTTGGAAGATGGTTGAAGTAGAAGAAACGGACCGAAAGTGGGATCCTTTGGCTAATATTGTTTGGATTTGCAAATAATGTTTCAGGAATGTCTGTATATTGACACGTTTACATGCGCCCATTTTAACTCATTGTGTAACTGCAAAAAATATCTGTGGAAAAAAGTGGAGGGGAACGTGTCCCCTGTGTCCCCTGTGTCCCTGGCTCCGCCGCCTCTGAATAATATCAAACTAAAAGGTCCAATACTGGAGTCATGATTTAGGTTACAATACAGTGGTTTCGTGCAAACAGCGCCTCTAGCTTTAATGGAGGATAAAAGTTCCTGGAATTATCCGATTGGTGGAAAATGAACTGAGCTTGTAAGTGTGAATAAAATTTTAAAGTGCATGTTTTGGAAAAGATATAAAATATTGGTGACAACTGTCCTCTGAAATGTGTGAGGGAAGATTAAAATTGGGTGGGGTAGGTAAACATATGTCTATTTCATTCAGTGCGAAACTGGACGGGAGAACAGGAAGCTCCAAATTTAAAGGCAAAATTCACATGGCGACCTATATTTTTTTTAGAATATTTTTTTCATGAGATGAAAAACTAAATGGATAGATGGTTGTTTTTGCCCAAATCAGCTTGATGAGATGGGGAGAGGAGGAAAGATAGGTACTGTCGTCAATGGAAAAAAACACACTATTGTAACCATGAAAGCATTTTCCAAAACATAGACACCTTTATCTTGCACTTTTGTCAGATAAAAAAAACACAAAACAAGAAAAAATATTTGAATTCAGTCAGAGGAGAAAACTCTGAAAAAGCTCATACCTGATTATCATCTTCCATCCCGGTGGCTAGGTAGCCTTCCGGTTGGATACGGGTGAATGGAGACAAGCTCGCCATGGCTGACAATTTTCGTCATTGGAAGAGATTTACGAGAAAGTTAGCTCCCCTTAATTTTCTGAAGTCATCAAAAATTTAACACTGTACTTTTGAGCAGGGGAATTCCATACGAAAACAGATGGAAATTGAAATTTCGAAATGTTACCGAAGTAGCATCATCGATATGCGCATCATTTCACAAACTTCAGGCATTTTCATGTCGAGTAGTATAAAATTACACAAGATGGCTTTTTACAATTTTTTCCCAATCAGTTTGAACATTTGACTATTCCTCTCTGTTCATTTAAAAATACGAAAACGGCGATTTCCTCATCTTTTGATGTTGCGTAACTTTTTTCTGTTCATTATATCAACAGTGTGTCCATCGTGGCAAATAATATAGACACTGTCCTTTCCATTAATATAAAAGTCTAGGAAATAGGATTTGGTAATTTTTTTTCCTGGGAAGAATAAAAAATTAATAGAATGCAAATTAGTGTAAAAAACACATTCACTGAACAAATAGCCAAAGTCAACGTCCTTAGCTGCTTCTAATTAGCTTGTCGTAAATAGCTAGATTTCCTTTTGTAACTTTTAATAAATAAAAACAACAAAGCTCCGATGGGTGCTTGTTGTTTTTGTTTTTTAAAAGTAATAAAAGGAAATTTTGCTTTATTTTCTCCTGATGCCATGGGTGTTTTCTCAACTATTACACGCTTCTTAATTGGACCTTCTTCGCCCGTCTAACAATTTCAGGGGAGATAACTTTATCGAAAGTCGATTTTCATGACGAGATAAGCCAGGAATGTTTCAGGTTGGAAGATGGGTGGTGCAGAGACTAGCTAGCTCCCGGGTTGGAAGATGAGTGAAGTAGAAGAAATATACTGAATCGTACCATGCCACGCATCACCGACTCACCAGAATGTGAGACTATATATTTGCACATTTGGTGATACACGATTATTATCTTTGGCGTCACTGGCATGACATAAGATTGTCAGACGTATTGAATAGCAATGATATATTTACCAACGCACCCCCACCCTTATGACACATACTTTTAACATCTTATATTGCCCTAGAATCAATGAGATGACATTTCCGTGAATCCATTGCTCAAATTACCTCCCACCGAGTCGAATCATAGTTCCTCGGGCGCGTCTTGGACAATTGTGTCCCCGCACCTAACACTTCCGATGATCTTTCGCCGCTGCTTTTGTCTCTGCGAGCTCTACACACAATGAGTCTGGATGCAACCATTCATATTTGCCACGCCAATCGGGAAAGTGTTTGCAGTGCAGCTGATTTCGAGGACTGGATTCGAACTTCAATGTCAGCAAACTAGCAATCACCTGTGACGTTCTTGTGTATATATATTAAGCCAAGCGTTTTTGATAATGCTAGAGATCCTACACAGCAAGACTTTCTGTGTGGGTCCTCGACCATGTTCTAACGTCGGGTCTGTTGATGCGGCGCTGTGATTGTGCGTTGATAACACTTTGTCGGGCATCATGCGGAAAACTCGAATTCCACATAATATTCTGCCAAACTGTATATCAATTTCGTCTGTATAAAGTAAGAGTTTGTTGTCAACTCTTCTGGTTAAGATAAGCTTGTAATTTGGGTGGGGTGCTATCGGGAAATAGTACCCTGGATGCAATAGTCCAAAACGCTCAATTTGTGTAAAAAATAATGATATAAACACACACTTCAAATATGTACAGCTTTTTAATCTTAATAACGTAAGCTCACCAACTTTAGTTGTGTGAGCTTATGGCATGGCACGATCGGTCGGCCTCGGCGTCAGCGTACGTGTCCAATAGTGTTAAAGCTTCTGTTTAGGTCACTTACTCGCCATATTTTCATATCATGGCCTTTATAATGCTGCTATATGATGATTATTATCATTCTGCCACGATTTAACCCCTCATACCCTGCATTTTAAACATTTTTCTTGACATTTTTAGTTGCGTTTAGTTTTCTGTTCAGCTCAGTATTTCATGTTTAACTAAGTGTTTAGGTCAGCTGATGTGCTCCTCTTCCCATGGCACTTATATTCATCAAACATGTTCCTCAGTATCGTTGTTCCATGATTAACCCCTCGTACGCTGCATTGTAACATTTTTCTTGACATTTTTAGTTGCGTTTAGTTTTCTGTTTAGGTCAGAATTTTATGTTTAACTAAGTGTTTAGGTCAGCTGCTGTGTTCCTTCTCTTCCCATGGCACTTATATTCATCATACATGTTCCTCAGTATCATTGTTCTATGATTAACCCTTCATACTCTGCATTTTAAACATTTTTCTTGACATTTTTAGTTGCGTTTAGTTTTCTGTTTAGCTCGGAATTTTATGTTTAACTTAGTGTTTAGGTCAGCTGCTGTGCTCCTTCTCTTCCCATGGCACATATATTCATCATACATGTTCCTCAGTATCATTGTTCCATGATTAACCCCTCATACCCTGCATTTTACACATTTTTCTTCACATTTTTAGTTGCGTTTAGTTTTCTGTTTAGCTCGAAATTTCATGTTTAACTTAGTGTTTAGGTCAGCTGCTGTGCTCCTTCTCTTCCCACGACACTAAAAGTCATCATACGTGTTCCTCGGTATCATTGTTCCATGATTAACCCCTCATACAGTGCATTTTAAACATTTTTCTTGACATTTTTAGTTGCGTTTAGTTTTCTGTTTAGCTCGGAATTTCATGTTTAACTTAGTGTTTAGGTCAGCTGCTGTACTCCTTTTCTTTCCATGGCACTTATATTCATCATACATGTTCCTCAGTATCATTGTTCCATGATTAACCCCTCATACTCTGCATTTTAAACATTTTTCTTAACATTTTTAGTTGCGTTTAGTTTTCTGTTTTGCTCGGAATTTCATGTTTAACTTAGTGTTTAGGTCAGCTGCTGTGCTCCTTCTCTTCCCATGGCACTTATATTCATCATACGTGTTCCTCAGTATCATTGTTCCATGATTAAGCCCTCATACCCTGCATTTTGAACATTTTCATGACATTTTTAGTTGCGTTTAGTTTTCTGTTTAGCTCGGAATTTCATGTTTAACTTAGTGTTTAGGTCAGCTGCTGTGCTCCTTCTCTTCCCATGGCACTTATATTCATCATACATGTTCCTCAGTATCATTGTTCCATGATTAACCCCTCATACTCTGCATTTTAAACATTTTTCTTGACATTTTTAGTTGCGTTTAGTTTTCTGTTTAGCTCAGAATTTCATGTTTAACTTAGTGTTTATGTCAGTTTCTGTGTTTTACTTTTAAGAGGTTGTGGTTTAGGTCAGCTTTGTCGCATGTTATGAGCATGTTTGATACAGTTCTTGTGGTTGCCAAAGTTACTATCAAAGAGGAATGTTGGTGAGCTATAGGCGTTGGCATCCTTCTTGTTTGTGCATACGACAGGGCAGGTTTTAAATAATCGGTAAGTAAAGGGTTTGAAACCTCCACTTAGTGGATATACAGCACGTGGTGAAATGACCCGAAACTCGGGTGTGTGTGCTGGTTAAATGATATCAGTCGAGATGGATGTTGTTTTGTTCGAGTTTATTTTTACAGTTTTTATACGCTCTTTTGAAAAAAACGGTCGTATTATGTAAATGGATTGTCCACCCGTCAGTCCGGATTGATTTTTTTCCGGAGCGTATCTCAGCCACATGTAGTCCAATCTTTTACAAACTTGGCACAAAAGTTAACCACCATGAGAACCTGTACAAGTGTGGTTTTGAGTTTTATTGGATTTTCTTAACCAGAATTATGGTACGATCTGACTAAAACATTATACAGTTTGTGAACTCATTTTCGTCCGGCGCGTTTCTCAGTCATTTGTTGTCCAATCTTTTGCAAACTTGGCACATAAGTTAACCACTAGGAGAACAGGTACAAGAGTGATCTTAAGTTTGACTGGAGTTTCCAAACCAGAGTTATGGTACTGTCTGACTTGGAAATAATCGTATGTGGACACATTTTGGTCCGGGCGTTTCTCAGCCATATTTGTTGCCCAATCCTTTCCAAACTTGGCACAGAAGTTAACCACTAGGAGAACATGTGCGAGTGTGATTTTAAATGTGATTGGATTTTTCTAACCGGAGTTATGGTACAGTCTGTCTTAGAAATTATACAATATGTGGATACATTTTTATCAGGATCGTTTCTCAGCCATTTGTTGTCAGATCTTTTTCATACTTGGCACAGATTGAATTTAATCACCTTGAGAACCCGTGTAAGTGTGGTTTTGAGTATGATTGGATTTTTTAACCAGAGTTATGGTACAGTCTGACTTAAAAATTATTCAGTCTTGGGACACATTTTTGTCATTGAGTTTGGATTTGTTGATCAGCACCAAACTTGGATTGTGTCTCAGTCAAACAAAAATACAGGTTAAGTTCATCGGTATACGATGTTACTGGTTGGATGAAAACAGTAGTTATGTACAATTCGAAAAAGCCTACCGGCGTTTTATGTAACGTATTAGTATGACTCTAACAAGAAAGAATCCTTACATATACAGAGGACGTACACAATTTATGTTCTTAAATTATTTTTCTTATTTTATAAGGCTGTTAACTGAATATACAAAAACTATATCAACATACCTTTAGGAACTCTTATCCCCACGACTACACACAAGTGCCAATGTTGGGCATTGTCACAGTTCACTATGCATAACCATGATTGAAACAGAACAAAATGTATTCTTCATTTGAAACTTTCAAACAGTTGCCATTCATTAAAATTATTCAATTTGATCTCTGATACTTCCTAAGCTTGCACTGTAAGTAGGTCATTGTGTACACACATGAATCGTTCGGGAAAGCGGAACAAAGTATGCATTGTGCATATCGATATTCATTCCAATAGCTATTCCGCGTTATTATTTATCATTGAACTACATAATAATGTGAAGAAAGAGTCGATCGAATACTTTCACAGTGTTATTTTTAAACGTTCCCTGCAGGATAGAACAAGTCTTGCGAGACTGCTCGATCAATTATAGAAAGCATGTTTTGCCTATTTTAATCATTTTACCCTTCGCACAATGATGTTGCATTATTAAAGTTTCAAGTTGCAATTTTTTCCCATATTGCAATTAGCAATTTAACCAATTCAATCATGTTCGACAGAGCTCATTGGGCCCTGTCAAACAAGACAGAATTAGTTAAACTACTAGTTACATTATAGAAAAAAATACTATTTGAAATTTTGATAGATTCGACATCAGTGTGCAAGGGGCTAAACGGAGAGAGTCATACCAATACAAAATGAGTGAATAGTGGTTTCGTTCGCCAATAACGCCTATAATTGTTCGCTTCAGAATGAATTCGGCGACCGATTTACCGTTCACCTGCATTATTAGACCTTAACTAAATTACAAGAAAGTTCACTCCAATTACACTTAGTTAATTATTTATTGGAGTTTAACGACACTTTCGACAGCTAGGGTCACCTCGTGTCGGACAGTTTTACGGGCGGAGAAAGCCAGTGGACCCGGGGAGAACCACCGTCCAACGGCAAGCAACTGTCAGACTCCCCAACGTACTAACTCCACACAGCAGAGTTAGCATTGGTTGAAGACAGGTGCACCGTCGAAGTGCAGCACGCCTTAGTTAACACAGCGTCACCGTGACTCTACGAATTACACTTAGTATTCATTTGGTAATTCTTCGGGAACTGTGATGTGTTTACAATGATAAAACTCTGTATTCTTTGACTTCAGCGATGAAATATTGCAATGTAACACACTGGTGTAAAGGGTCTTTTGAGCTCTTTACAACGGTATATTACATCAGTAGTATGTCATGCACGTTTCATCCCAATTCTGCAGGACCCCGGAAGTGGCGTCATGTCACGTGATCCAATGGCGCTATGTTGTGTTGTCATGGTAGCCCGCGTGAGTGGCCATGTTGTGACGCCATCTCCATAGTGATACCCGGTGTTAGTGCGCATGCGCATCGCGTGTTGTTAGGGTTATACGTGTTTCCGTCGTCCATTTTGTATGCCGGAGGTTGCCATCCTGGTTTCTATGGAAGTACACAGTTGCTATGTTACCCAAAGGCCTACAATAGGCCCGGTGTATGTTGGGGGGTGTTCGATGGAATAGGAGGTTACCTACTTATCCAAAATAGACCCGACAATCCCTCCAAACCACCCAAAACGACTTTATTTGCTACAGATTTCCCCAGAATTATTAGTAGATAGCGCGTAGCGCTATAGGATCAAGAGGGCTCCTAGTGGTAAGTTCGATTGAACTAGAGTATAATTAATTACCCAAATAGACCTAACAATCCTTCCAAATCATCAAAAGCCATCCAAAACTACCGAAACGGACTTGGATTTCTCATTTTAGGGTTTTGCTAGTTAGGATTCTTTCCGAATCCTCTACTTCTACCTATGCGATAGTTACTGTCTACCCCAAGTAACGAATATAGACTCTTTCAGTTGATGACACTCAACTGGCGTGGAAGATACCATCATGGTTGAAAAGTTTAAATAGTCTACCCCTATTTTTACATTCAATCAGATGGAACATGTATTGCTCTAACGACTCGAATCCCATCGAGCAAATGAGCTATAGAGCAATTGCTCGATCGAGTGAGTGCACATACTGCTCTACGACTCATCTCGGTATTGAAGGGTATCTATGACATGGCAATATATCATTTCGGGATAATTTTTGAGGATACCATTTGGAGAATCACTTTTTGTCGTATGAGACCATGGGGGTCATGAGAAAAGCCCTCAATGAAGTCTAATTTACCATCTCTCCTAGCCTCATCTCACTATTCGAGGATACCGTTGATATGGCAATATATCATTTGAGGATACCTTTTGAGGATGCCTTTTGGAGAATCCCTTTTTTGTCGTAGGAGGCCATGACTGTCATGAGAAAAGCCCTCAATGACTTATGAGTTCTAATTTACCATCCCTCCTAGCGCTAGCCTGATCTCGGTGTTTAGAGATACCTTTGAGATGGCTATATATCATTTGAAGCTACCGTTTGAGGATAACTTGTGAGGATACCTTTTAGAGAATCCCTTTTTTGTCATGAAGAGGCCATGAGAAAACCTCCAGTGAGGTCATATTTGCCATCCCTCTTAGCCTCACCTCGGTACTTGTGGATACCTATGGTATTGTACTATTGGAGGATGCCCTTTATAGAATACTTATCCGAGAATATCTATCTGAACATAGTTATGGATGCTATACATCACTCTTGTACCATTACTACTGATTTGTTACACTACTTCGGGTGAGGCTAAAACGCTAATAAGGGTATTAATGTTGAGGAATCAAAAAGCAATGCACAGGGCTAGTCACACTTTCAGGTTGTAAAATTGGTGACTGCCATATCACACACTACATGGAAATATACACTCACTAAGACTGTGCAATGCACAGGGTTGGTCGCATAATAGGGGTGATCTTATTTCTAATAAGAAAGAAAGGCCTGCCTATCCCCTAACCCTGTGCATTTCACAGAGCTAAGTGGTAAGCTAACATACACTGACTTACCATAAACTCGTGTTGGGCAGTTTTATGGGTGCACTGCAGAAAATATAGGTTCTCTTTAGAAACAAAACTGGTTCTAATCTTGTCTCTGAGATGGAACCAGTTTAGTTTAAACAGTATTTATTTCAAATCAAATAAATTTACCAATATTAGCATTCAATTTTAACAGAATAATACATGAACGAAGTAGATTCAGCAGTAAACTTGGAGCTTATTCAACGCAGTCACCAAACATTGTGAAACAAAGCGAATATAAAGACCTGGTATATTGGTTCTATACAGAACCAAAACTGGTTCGATATGCCAACTGTTCACATCTACTTTGCTTAATAATGATTTGAGACAACCTCGTATAAGCTCTAAACTTACGACTGAAACCCCCTCAATTTATGTTTAATTCTGTTAATACTTAACGTCAGTCTTTATAAATGTATTTGATTTGAAATAAATACTGTCTAAACAGAACTGGTTCCATTTCAGGGACAAGATTAGACCCAGTTTTGGTTCTAAAGAGAACCTATATTTTTTGCAGTGTGGAGAGATCCAACAAGCTGTAGTAAGCAGCTGTCATGCTCCACAACGTACCAACTCCGCACAAGCAGGGTTAGCATTGGTTGATGGCAAGTGCGCCATCGAATGACACCCTCTTCTAAATTTCACACTTCTATAAAGGTGTATTATCGCCCGATGTATGCCTTTCCAGCACTCGGGCAGAAGTGTTGATGCGCAGTAAACTGGACCTTGGATATTGAGAAATTATTGTGTTTCCATAGTATTTTCCTGAGCTCTATCTAATTCTGTGATCGCGAATGTTCTGTTTTGTTGGTCAATAGTGGCACATTCCTTCCAATGGCTGTTTTTGGCCTTTGTCTTGTTGTTATGATATGAAAATGTAATATATAGCAATGGTTCCGGGTACCTCAAGTTCACTATACTAACCGACTTTGGTCATCACGCAGTCAAACATACAAGGATTTTTATTATAATTCCCACCAAAAGGACTGTATTGGCAAAAAAAACAAAAAAAAAACAAACACGTGGATATTAACCCTTTGAACCCTGGTGGTATTTCCATGTCAGTTCAATGGCAGCAACAGGAAGAGTCCACATTCATTATTTGGGGGTAGACCAATTAATATTTTCAACGTGCAGCCTTGTGGCTGCACGTTGGAAATATTGATTGGTCCACAACAAACATTCACTTAGCAGCCACCCTACTAAAGGAAATTATGAAGTATCAAGTTCCTGGGTCGGAAAAGCGGTCTCTCGGGTTCAAAGAGTTAAAATAAAACGGAGCTAGACATGATATTTCAATATTATAAGTGTTACAGGGGCTGAAAGCGTGGATAGATGTTCCGTGGTATGGACTTTAAAATTGTCTGGCCAATGCGTCCATTATTTTTGTGAAAAATGCCATTTCTAAATTTACCTGCCGAGTCATTTGAAACTTGATATTAATAAGCATGTACTTCGAAAAAGGTGTGACGAAGTCAGATTTTTATCATTATAGATGCGTAATTACTGAAGTTGTGCTCCGTATTATTTAAATTTATCATTATTACATATCATTTGGTTGTGAAAATCAATCAATAAATGGTTTCGACTGCTGGCGGCGCACAGGGACGGTATGAAGCTTGCCGCTTTCGACCCCACCTTAACGTTGAAGATTTTGGAAAATTCTCGCATATCGGCATCATGTCCGGCAGCAGCAGAGGAGGAAAATGTGAGGCAGAAGGGTTTTCAGGAAAATATAGTCTGCCACTTGCGTCATTTGTTTGATACTTGGCAAGTATAGGCTGATCTGTTCAACGAAGAGCGTATTCGGATTCGACTGGCCACTTACAGACAAAACGGCCCTTTTCGGGATACCACCAAAAATTTCAGGGGCAGGTCTGCTAGTTAATCTACTTGGCAGGGACCATGGTGCGTTTTGAGGACATTTTCAAGAAGGGACACGTTGGGGGTGTGGGCACAGAACCAACGCTCGCCTCGCTATGAGTGGGCGACTACCTCCGGGTATGGATTGAAGGACGAAAAATCCATAACGCTTATAATGGTTCCATAACGGTTAAGAAAAAAAAATGCAGCAGGTTTTGTAGTTTGATAATTAAGTTTCGGGTATGTCTTCACGGTCTTGGTTTCTGTCGTGCCTACAGACAAGTATAGTATGTCGCTTACAATAGTTGTTATAGTCTGTTGTTTGCAGAAGTCGCCACGGCTAATAGTAATCTGCCTCGGACTCTTCTGTTCGTCTGTGCTGTAGATTTATAGACTTGACCGTCGAATTTTGTTGTTCTGTGATCCGGTCTTGTCTTCGTCTTGTTTTCGCGCAGATGTGGTCTGTCTCTGTGGTTTAGGTCTTCTGTTACTCTGAATAGCAATGTCTGTTGTTTGCAGATGTCGTCACGCCTAATTGTAATCTGTCTCGGGCTCTTCTGTTCGTCTGTGCTGCAGATTTATAGACTTGACCGTCGAATTTTATTGTTCTGTGATCCGGTCTTGTCTTCGTCTTGTTTTCGCGCAGATGTGGTCTGTCTCTGTGGTTTGGTGGTGGTTTAGGTCTTCTGTTACTCTGTGTGGCCATGTCTGTTAGATAGTATGAAAGCAGAGAAAGTGGAAGGTGAGTCACAATCCCTCCCCCCAATCCCCCGCCCCTCCCCCTTAGCCTCTTTATTTGCCCAATTTAAATGCCTTACCCGCAGACTCACCAGAGAGCAGCACTGTGCCATTCCCGCCACAACACGTCTATTAACTGAGCGAGACATCCAAACGCAACACACCGTCTGCTAGTTCATGATGCCCTATCTGTTATCCTATTCAGTTACGCGATATTATAGACCCTACCTTCTAACTATCCAAAGTGCAGTAACGTGCAATTATAACAGCGGTCTTTCTACAGGGTCTCACTGGAGTTGTGATATTTTATCTTTATTCTTTTGGGGAACTTTTTTCGGTTCAGTACCTGTTTGGAAGAAATCAACATCTGCTTAGTCTTCTCATGATTTTTATTTGGCAGCACGACCCAAGTATATGTTACATAAACGTATATGTTTCCTACATCGTAAAACAGTTAACATCATTATATATATATATAAATACATTTAGTAAGAAAACTACTGATTCCATAACGTGCCGAAACTAATTATCGAGCGAACCCAACCGCTCTTTCTCACTTAACAAAACTTGTTGGTTGCGAAAGTACGGTGTGGCCGCCAATAGATTTATTCTAAATTTTTTCTTGATTGACGAGCACATACGCGCCCAGGTGTTATCTCTGAATTAACGCTAAAGGCATTAATTTAGGGATAACAACTCTGCAACACAGGTTACTTGAAGCTGATTTTTTTAAACCTCTAAATATAATCTGCTCCTCTGAGAGAAAGACGACCACCATATGCAATAACTCTTTCCTTGCCATTTTCATCAATTTGCCCCAGGAGGTAACCAATTGCGGTGTCAGACTCATAGGTATATACTACAAATGTATCCTTGGTGTGTGGAAGCTGCGGGATGAGAGCAGATACTAATGCTTTCTTCAGAGTCTCAAAAGTTTGTTTTTTTGGCAGTCATTGGTACAATGGAATGGTACATTCTTCCTAAGCAATTTATTTAACCCTTTACCCAACGTAACAGCCAAAACCGTCCAGCGATATTTTCAAAAATCGTCAATTAATTTTCATTATTTTTTCATTTTTTGTCTCAAAAACATAGGTTATGATCCCTCGTTGGAACGAGCTCGTTTTTGTTAGGTAAAGGGTTTTAATGGATGGGCAATTGATGCATAGCCTTCCACATATCGTCGATAGTAGTTACATACCCCTGGGTACGAGCGAACAGCCTTCACATTTTTGGGGTACTGGGTAGTTATTTAGTTTCTCTGTATTTGTGGGATTGACTTCTACCCCAAATGTGGCTCAGGTATGTGACACGCAGTACAGAAAATTGACATTTCTGTGGTTTAAGGGTCCAATTTGCACTTTGCAACCTCTTAAAAACTTGCTAAATGTGATCAACATGAATTATATCGTCAACATAGACTAGTTCAAAACGCCAAATTAACACCAGAAGCACTTTAGTCATCAGCAATCGGAAGGAAATCGGCGCATTTTTCATGCCAAAAGTGAGGCGCTTAAAATTGTACGCACCATGTACGTGCTTTGACAAAAGTTGTTTTATGTTTTGTGTCCTCGTGCAACGGGATTTGCCAAAACCCAGAAGTCAGTTCAAGCACTGTAAATAACTGAGCGAATGAGTCTCCAATGGTGTGAAAAATATCCTCAAGACGAGGTAGAGGGAATCTTATAGGCACTGCGACAGCATTAAGGCGACAATAGTGCACATTATACCTATAAGCGCCATCACTCTTTTTAACTAAAACCACCGGGCTGTTCCAGACTGAGTCAGACGGTTCGAGAATATCATATTTCCTCGTTTCATCAATTTGGCGTTCTATTTCTTGGTTAATTTGTGATGATGCTCAAAAGAACCGCTGAGTTGTGGGAGTGCATCACCTGTCTCAATGTAATGGTGATAAGAAATTTTGCCATCCCTGATAAATTATTTGCAAAAACCTGTTTGTTTTGGGAAGTAAATCTACGAGCTTAACTTTTTCATCTACACTAAGTTCTGACTGTGACAAGTTAATCTCCAACTCCTTGGCGCGCGTGAGATAATTATCGCTGTCTACAGCAGTAGAAGTGAATTTTGTGGATTTTTCAGTGCTATTTACACTGAGGCGGCGGGTCTAGGGGACACAGGGGCACGTCCTCCTCCACTTTTGTTCACAGATATGATTTGCAGTTACAGACACAATGAGTTAAAATGGGCGCATGCAAACGTGTCAGTATACTGGCATTCCGTAACATTATTTGCAAATCCAAACAATATTTAGCCAAAGAGTCCCACCTTTGGTCGCTTCTGTCCGTTTCTTCTATTTCAACCATCTTCAAACCCGAAGGCTGGGTCGAACCATGGTAGCATTGTAAATTTGTGATCCTCCACTTTTATCGACCCCCCCACCCCCACCTCTGAATTTACAGATAAAGACTAAATACAATTAATATCAATAGATGTCAGTTTCCCCAACAACTGGTTCTTTTTATGTTTACTGTACTATCGCCCACGTTATTTAATAAGACGAAATACTTTTTTAACTGAGTCTGTTGAAATTAGCACTCTTGCTCCAATTACATGTTTATTAATACCAGTACTGAATATTGGTTCCAATAAGGCCGTCATTTTTCTGGCAACCCGTGAATGCCTTATAGGAACTATTGCCTCTGAATTAGGAGGTAACTCCACTGATGCTACTGCACTAGTGAGCCCCAGACATTGTGTTGTCTCAAGTAAATTGACTGATATGTCCCCATCACCAATACTCAGTTGTCTATTGGTGATATTGGCAGTACATTTATAGTCATTTAAGAAGTCCATTTCTAAGATAACTGTGTGGTGCAATCAATTGAAACATACAATTTTTGCTTATAGCTCTCAGTATCCTCTCCTACTACCCACTGTGTGTCACCAGACATCCTATGTACATTTGTGATATTTGATTTGCGAAGTTTGGGTGCATGAGTGAGACGCTGCTGAAAATGCAATAAGAGACAAGAAATTGGTGCACCGGTGTCTACCAAAACCTTAAAGTGTGTGCTGAGAATTGATGCTTGAATACAGTTACCACCAAGAGTAGCCTACAAAGAAAAACAAATAGGAAGTTTATTATCTGAAGGTGTTTTTTGTTTTTGAAAACTTTTTGAAAGGTTGATTATTATGCCTCGTCAAAGAAACACCTTCGCTGCCTTTGATAGGCGAAACGTCCTATCTGGAGGGGCGGATCTTTAGGAATCGACACTGACCATAGACATGACCTTCTCTGTCGCAATTTCGGCAAAGCTTATTATTAAATTTATGAAAACAATTTTCTGCAAAGTGGCCATCCATTTTTCAAAAAGTGCAAGTTTGTTTGGTCCGTGGTTGACCTGAATTGTTGTTTGCTCTCCCCTGTAGGGTTTGATGGTGTGATTGTAGTCCATGTGAACGTTGTCGGGTAGCCTTGTTAACCCTTTACCCAACGCAGACGATATCAAAATTTATTATTTTAAATATCTACGAGCTCGTTCCAAAGAGGGGTCACATGATATGGTTTTGTTGACATTTTTTTTAAAAATAGTATTTTTTCAGCTGCTGAATTTCCATATTACGCGGGCGGATGTGGCCGATTCGTTGGGTAAAGGGTAAAGCTGAAAGGGATTATGGCCTTGTGCTGGATGCTGTGTGGTTGCCCTTCCTTAGATGAATGTTGTACTACATTGCAGTGACCGCATTGAACTATATTAATCCCAATGTGTGACCCTTTTGTTGCAGCCCCTACTATTTCAGCAGCCTGCTCCAAATCACCAAGAGTTTGGGGATTTTGTTGGAGTACCGATTGCCGTATGTGTGGTACGAAACCCTGCATAATAGTGCCAAATATTTGAAATTCGGGAAGGGAAATGTTCAAACCCTCACAGCGTACCGACGTAATAAAATCAAGTTCGGGTTCCATCTGAGTTTGTTTACGAGTAAAAAGTTCTGCGGTCGAAGCCCAATGCAAAAACGGTATAACATGCAGTTTTCCAAAACGGCATGTTATACCGTTTTTGAAAACGTCGAGAAATTAAGGATATGGGGCCTTCTGGGAGGTGGTTAAACACTCAAAACAGTAGGGTGCTTGTTCTGAAACTTACAGTAACTGTTAAAATCTCTCAACCATTTGCTGGAGTCTGTCTGGTTACTCTTAAATTGGGGCAAAATGTTGAATGTATCGCTAGAAGATAGGGTGCTCATACCTTTAGCACTTGTGATAGAAGATCCCTTGTTTGCACTAGTGTCTGTAGATTCCTTAGCTGTAGTGGCGTCTGCAGAAATATCTTCCGCGGACTTGGCGGCAGCTCTTGTAATCCTAGTGGTAACACTAACGTCTTGGCATGTAAACAATCCACGAAAACGATAGTCCGGGAAAGCGAATTCTCCCCCTATTATATCTTTCTACATGGTCACACTGGACTTGTCTTGTGATATTTGATTCATTCTTTTGGGGAACTTTTTTCGGTTTAGTACCTGATTGGAAGAAATCAACATTTGCTTAGTCTTCTAGTGATGTTTTTTGGCAGCACGACTCAAGTATATGTTAGACAAACGTATGTTTCCTACATCGAAAAATATTTGACATCATTATATATACACACATTCATTTATTAAGAACACTACTGATTCTATAACGCGATGAAACTAATTATCGACAGAATCCAATCGTTCTTTCGCACTCAACAAAACGTATTGGATGCGAAAGTGCGGTGTGGCCACCAACCGATTTATTCTAAATTCTCTTGATTGACGAGCATATTCGTGTCCAGGTGTTATCTCTGAACTAGCGCTAAATAGTCATATTATATTTCCCGCCCGTTCATGCTGTTTTCAATGCGTGCTTCTCAATTACGGCATGTTGCCATAATTGCGAAGCACGAATTCAACCAAGTTAATGGGTTTTCTTTAAAGCATTGGAGAAATAGTTTAGATAGAAATAAAATATTGTATTGTGCTAAATACCTGATTGGAAGAAATCAACATTTGCTTAGTCTTCTAGTGATTTTATTTTGGCAGCACGACTCAGGAATATGTGAATACTCGAATTCCGCCTGCCTTTATATAACCCCAAGATTCCCAAGCAAATCCTGTTTCTCATGTAGCAGTTAATAATTCTTCATTATTTTTCATATAAAATTAGCTGATAACTTGCTTACTCATTGTTCAAGACTGACACGCCTGGCGGGTGTCGCTTTGATCTATCCGCCTTAACTTGCTCCCCACTGTGTTGACACTAGTTTCTGCTATTTACATTCAACACTTCAAAACTACACGCCTCAATGAAATATACTCTTTATATTTTATCACCCCCACCCCCTTCTCTCTCTCTCTCTCTCTCTCTCTTGATCAAATTATTGTTCATCTCAACCTCACTGTTGCATTTGCGACACAATGTCAGCTGGTAATGGGGAGAACAGAGCGAGACATCAGAAGGCAACACCCCGCCTGCTGGTTCTTGAAGCCCCTCCCTCGGGTGTTGAATACTGGTGTCCCGGGAACCGGTTGTGGAAGTGAGAAGTTGGGTAGCTGCCTGGTTACTTTACCAACCACAATAAAGTGTATTATAGCTTTTTACGCGGAAGTGTTTAGATGGACGAAGAGAGACAATCTGAGTGACCAACGCTCCAGAAAAAACCCAATCCGAATCAACTAGGCCGGGCGGACATGAACCCAATTGGGTTCAAATTCACTCAACCCAATGGTCGCGAACACCGTGATTCCTTCAATTTTTTAATCAGTTTCCTTGACAGTAAGTCTTGACGTAGTGGTATATTTCAGTTTCACAAAGTTCTTGACGATGTTTGAGTTTCACCACTGTCCGAGTTATTCCCCTTGTTAGTCAAATTTAACACCATTTTACTTCATCTGGCTGTGAACACTGATTTCTTCCACTTTCAATCATTTTTTTTGAAACGCAGCACGATAAACATGGTAGTTCTTGAAGACGTACGATTTTACCATCATCCATGAGTAACAGGAGTTGTTCTCTTGTCGGTGAAATTCAGGCTTCTGGTTGTGAATTTTCCTGCACCTTTCAATGAATGCTTTTGATGCTTGTCAAGATAATACACATTTGCAAGTTTTTATTGAAGTTCGATTTGCATCCATGCAAAATTTCTGGAGTTGTTTATATTGTTGGTTACATTTATCATTATTTCACCTTATCTGGTTGCTCGCTCACCTGACTGAAAGTCAATGTGGGCTTTAGTGATCACTTTTCGTCCGCCGTAAAGGTGATGTTTGAGTCTTTGTCTCTAAAACCATTACCCCAATTCCAATAATATTTCCTGTGGGTGATGTTTGGAGGTCGCATTTTAATTTTGTTAAAATCAACATTCCACTTCCCAAAGGGAGGAGTGGGGAAAAATCCTCGTTTTTCTAAAAAAAAATCTTCTTACGAACCGATGGCAGAAATGACTTGAAGTTTATTTAACTTCCGTTTGGGACATAGATGGAAGTTTATCCCAATTTTGGGCCCCCGCCTTAAATTTCTATATTTTTTTTTCTTTTATTGTATCAATGGTCTGATTTGAACCAAATTTGGCATGAAGTATTATTGGGTCATAAGAACTTGATTCATGCTAAAAAATTACCTACATCCCCATGGGAACTCCAGTAGTTGAAAATAGAAATATTTTCAAACGCGCATATTTTCCAAGCAAAGATCTGTTATTTGGTGTGAAGCATCCTTAGGATCAGTAGAATGGAATTGTAAAAAACTGCCACTGTTTGTGTCACAGTATACTGTAGAGGGGGTCGAAAAAACTCCGAGTCATCATATTTGCAAACAATTTTTAAATCTTCTTCTCTAAAACCACTGATCAAAATCTTTTGATATTTTGGTACACAGTACCCATAGCGGGATAGATACCAGACTATTAAAATTACCCCCCTCGGTTCATATCCGGGCCCAATACAGGAGCCCGAATTCCAACTTGGTGCAGTATGAGAAATACTCCTTAAAGACTCTTCTTCTCCAAAACCACCAGTCAGAGTCTTTTAATATTTGTTATAACACATCGTTACAGGGGTCAGATTCATGCTTGTTCAAATCATATTTAGGGTCCCTGTGGCATCTTCCTGTGTTCAAACCAAGTCCCAGCGTTGATATTTGGGTTCCCTATTGGAGCCCGAATTTTGACTTAGTCCAATGTGAGGATTTGACTTAGTCCAATGTGAGGAATAATATTTAAAACTTATTTCTCGCGAGCTACAAGTCAGAATCTGTTGAAATATGGTATGCATAATCCTTACAGCGGTCAGATTCAGGTTTGTCCAAATCAAGGTCGTCGGTTAATAATTGGACTCTCTGTGGGAGCCAAAATTTTAACTTTCTGCAATACAGGGAATAATATTTAAAAATCATCTTCTTCATCTCCACCTATGAGATTCGTTTAATGTTTGCAATACAGCATCCTCAGCAAGGCAAGATCTACATTTGTTCAAACCGTATCCCTGTGCTAAGGTTTGGCCTCCCTACTGGGACCCAAATTTTAACTTAGACGAAAATGGCGAATAATCTTTAACCCTTTACACGGGGTAACTGTCAAAACAGTGCTATTCACAAAAATTACCATTCAATTTTCCTTATTTATTTATTTATTTTTTTTTTGTCTCCCAAACGTAGCTTATGATCCTCACTGGAACGAACTCGTTCCAATGAGGGCCGTAAGCTATATTTTTGAAGCAGAGAATGAAAACAATTAGTTATTCAAAAATTTTATTTGCAATTGTTGTCTGCCTTTCGCGTTAGGTAGAGGGTTAAAACTCCTTTTCTCCAGAACTATTGGTCAGAATCGTGTGATATGTTGTATACATAATCTTTACAGGTGTTGGATTCCAGTTTGATCAAATTAAGCCCATCGGTTAATAATTGGGCTCTCTATTTGAGCCTGGGTGTTAACTTGGTGCAGTATGGGAAACAATAATCTTTAAAAGTCCTCTTCTTCAGATCCACCAGTCAGAATCTTTTGATATTTGGTATACAACATCATCACGGGGGTGCAGATTCAAGTTTGTTAATATCAAGAACCCCGGTTAATATTTGAACTCCCTATGGGAGACCTACTTTTAACTCAGTGCACATTGAAGAATAATCTCCACAAATCTTCTTCAGATCCTCCAGTCAGAATATTTTAATAGTTGGTATACAGCATCCTTTTTGGCGTCAAAGTTAACTTTGTTCAAACCAAGTCTCTGGGTTAATATTGGGGCTTCATCCTGGAGCCCGAATTTTATTACATGCTCGCCTATGTTACTACCTGCGAAAAGCCTGTATTTTAAAATTAGCTTTTAACCCCAACTACCGGTCTAAAACGTCTACTGGAGTTTTAAAAAAAATGCACCCACATTAGGATGTTCGTATTTGGCGTGATATGACGCAATTTGCCAACTTCGATACATTCACACTTTTTGTTTTATGGTACTATCTACTACGTGCTACGAATTATTAAGTTTAAAAGACCTACAATTAAATATTTTAAATAAAATTTAAGAATTGTTAATAATAATTTGACTGAAAAAGCAAGCTAAATTCAATCAACTTTGACGATGCGTCTAGCTGTCAATCAAGCATTCACGTGCAGCGGTAGTAATGCCCACCGGAGCAGATGTAAACAAAACAAATCCGTGTGTTTGCGACAGTGAGTGTTTTTTCTCCATTTTAAGTCGATTATTTATTAAGAGCATGGTATAAATAAAACAAATAGGTTCTAGGGACGGTAATCAGATTTACACCACTCGTGGAATAAGGATTTTAACCACTCGGCTAAATTTTATTTGCAAGAGTTTGCTGCCTTTCGTGTTACGGCAAGCCGAGTGGTTAAAACCCTCTTCCTCCTCGTGGTTTAAATCTGATTACCGGGCCTGGTACCTATTTATTTTATATTTAACTTGGTTCAGTGTGAGGAATATTCTTTAAAAATTTTCTCCCGAACTCGCAATCAGAATTTTTTAATACATGGTATACACCGTCAAGTTTGTTCAAAATAAACCCAATTGCTTAATAATTGGGCCCTCTATGAGAGCCTGAATTTTAACTTAGTGTAATATGGGGAATAATCTTTAAAAAAAATCTTCTTCAGATCCACCAGTCGGAATCTTTTGATGTTTCATATACAGCTTCCTTAAGGGGGCCAGATTCAAGGTTGCTCAAATCAAATCCGTCAATTAATAGTTGGATTCCTTACTGGACCCCAATTATCACTTAGTGCAATGTCAGGAATATTCTTTAAAAAAAATTTCTCACGAACCCCCAGTCAGAATCTTTTGATATATGCTGTTGATATACACGTTTGTTTAAATCAAGTCCCTGGGTTAATATATGGGATATTTTACTTAGTCCAATATGAGGAATAATCTTTGAAAATCTGCTTCTTCAGACCCGGTGGTCAGAGTCTTGCTTTGGTTGGGGTGGGGGCATTCGGGGGGGGGGGGGGTGCTTAGTCAGTTCAAGTTTGTTCAAGTTATGTTCCTAGTTGATATTTGGGTTCCCTATTTTCCATTACTGGAAATCTGGGCATTATTTGTGTCGTAGCATCTCAATAGCAAAACAAATTTTCTTACTGGACAACAGAATTATGAATAGTTACATACTTCAGTCCTCTGTAGTGTTTACCGGCCATAGCTGCCAACTGAATTCTTCTTTGAAGAACATTTTTTATGTGAGCGTCTCGTTTCGTATGGTGCCTTTTGTATTTGTTACTCCATAGCCATTTCGTCTTCCTGTAATTATTATTCTGTGTGGCAGTATTTATGAGAAACTATCTACGGACAATGTCATTTCCTGCGATGGTCCCCACTTGGAACTCGTGTATTGGGCGTGTTCTGGTGAGAAACTTGAGTTGTGTTTTGGAGGCAAAAGATGAAAATGTTTAATTCTTACGGAATGTTTTTGTCTTGTCACCTGCTATTAGAGTTAGACAAGGGGATAAATAGTGATAATATTTACATGTTTGATTGAAAAATCTCCGTTGATTATTTTTTTTATTCATCAAAAGTGTGTGTGTGTGTGGGGGGGGGGGGGGGTCAAAATACATTATCGGTAACAGCGAGGAAGCCATCACCCGTTTCCGCTACCATAAATTATTTCTCTTCCAATTTAAAAATGAGCCACGCATGATCAGTATGAATATTATTAATGTCTCGTGTGTTGGCCTTTGTGGTCAGATCGGTCCAAATGTGGGTACATGACAACCGTTACTTATTCCCAGTTCCTTATTCGACATTCGTTATCAACCGATGAAATCGGTTGATAATAAATGTCGAATAAGGAATTGAGAATAAATAACGGTTGTCACGTCCGTTCCAAATGTGTAAAGATTATATAAAGGGTGCATTAAAGTGGCAAGCATTTCAGATGTGAACATGAAAAATACTTTTCATCCAGTACTGTTGGGGAAATTGTAAGGTGTCTCCTACAGTTGGGTGGCTAGAAGTGAGGTACAGCTTTTCTTTCATGGTGCTTTTATAGTCTTGTCGAAGAAAGAGGATTCCTGTGGGGGAAATTCAGAATGGGTTCCGTAAAGGGAGATGAGTCACCGGCACTTGTTTACACTATCACAACTGATAGAATCAACGAAAGTTAGTAAGCAGAATATGTTTGTGGCCTTTCTTGCTGTGAAAAAAGCATACGACAGAGTATGGGGGGGGGGGAGGAATGTGGTAAAACCATGAGGGCCTTGGAATCGGATGAAGTTTTGTTGGAATCATGAAAGCACTGTACAAAGATGCACAGGGAGTACTTAACCTGGAAACATCACAGCGAAGAGGGTCTCAATGGAGATAGGTCTTACGCAGGGGTGCATCTTGTCACCGATTCTGTTTGCATTGTACATAAAAGATTTAGGAGATGAGTTGATTGCAAGTGCAGAGGGGGTAAACGTCGGAGAGACAAAAATCCCGGAGTTTTTCTTTGCTGACGACATGGTTTTAATAGCCGAGAGAGAAGAGGGGCTACAAAAACTGTTAACCATAGTAGGGAAGTACGGGGATGAATGGCGACTTTAACTTAACGAAAACAAAAGCAAGGTATATAATACCTATGGGCCGTAAGGTAAATGAGTCGCGAAAGTGGAGGGTGGGTAAATTCTCCATCCGTGAAGAGGAAAGCAGGGATATAACAGTGGGAGAAACGGGCGAATATGAATACTTGGGGTGAATCTATGTGTTACAGGGAGAGACATATACAGATAAACTCGAGACAAAGGGGAAAAGAATACTCAATCAGTTAAAACGTCTGGGAAGAAATTGCTTTAACGGGATGTTCGTCGGAAAAAAATATTTGAGGGAGGATGAGTTTAACATGTATAACACATGGAACAGATGTGATCCCTTTAAACCAAATGGTAGAGAAGAACTTGGAGATTCTACAAAATGATGCGGGTCGGTGGATAACCGGATCAAGTAACGCAGCCGCACTGTAAGCGGTCAGAGAGGAACTGGGGTGGATGCCAGTTAGAGATAGAATAGATGATAGAATGGATATGGGAAAATTATACTACTTAAATTACTTAGTAAACCTCCCAAACGGCAGATGGTGTAAAATGACGTTCAACTATGAATGAAATTAGGGAACGTGACTAGCGTCGAATGTCGAATAAGGAACCGGGAATAAGTAACGGTTGTCACGTTCGTATGAAATTATAACATGCAGACAGGGTGGATAAAGCAGGCGAGGGAGCTAATGGACAACTATTTTATAGAGACTGAAGATCGAGAAGGGGGGCTGCAGAAGGGGGAAGGGGCTTTATAAGGGAAAAGGTGCTTGAGGATTGTAATAGAAACTGAAGAGCTGGAATTGGGACCAAGAGTTCTCAAGACGGGTTATATAAAAAGGATGCACCAGCTTTTGAGGGGAACCTGGATGGATCGTTTGGGAGGTCATTGTTGTTCAAAGTGAAATCCAAGTCACTGGAGCTGAGGGGGAGAATCTGGAAAGACGAAGAAAGAGTGTGCAAAATGTGTAACTTAGGTGTAACGGAGATCCTGGAATATTTCATTTTAAAATGCTCCAAATATTTGCCAAGTACAACAAGACTCCTTGAGAAATTAATGGAAAAAATGGGATGAAAATATGAAGGATAAGTGAATGAAGAATGACATGAGTAAAAGGGTCAATGTTTTTGTTGGGAAGATAGAGAAGGCGCCAGTGGGGGAATTATGGAAGAGTTTTTGACTGAATGCTGGGATATTAGGGGAGCGAGAGTGGGGGAGGTATACCTCGGCGGGGCACTGGGTTAGTGTAGGCCTCCTTGTTAGAGGACCACAACAAATCAACGAAAGGCTGAAGATTTATTATTATTAGTCTCTTGGACGTTCCTGTTGAGAATCGAGTGGCTGTCAGCCTCCTACCCTTGTAGTTTTTTTTTAATTTTCTTAACTAAAATATCGCCGTCAATATATTTTTGTATATCAATAGCCAACAGATTTTTTTCACCAAAATGAATTTTTCCTTGCTCCAAATTGCTGCAAGGTATTACTTACTATGAGGTGGGTAAAACAGTTAGCGGAAAAACTAAAATAAAAGGTTGATGCTGGGGTGGAACTATAATTATTTTTTAAACTTTTGCCCTAAAAAACATACCTTATGACCTTATGGGAACGAGCTCAACGAGCTCGTTCCCATGAGGTTATAAGGTATGTTTTTGAGGAAAAAGCATATTTTTTTTTCACTTATTTCAGCATATTTTGTACAAGCGCCTACTGTCATTCGTATAAGGCAAAAGGCAAAGGGTAAGATAACAACAATAATTAAATTTTGATAAACAAAGTTTTTTCATCAAAAGTGAGGGAATAGAGAAAGTTGGATCAGGCCTACCCCCGTCCCGGGCTAAGGGATAAAACTGGAGCGTGTTATGTTCTTCTACATCGACCCGAAAGCTTTGATTCTATGGGTTTTATCAACAACAACAACAACAACAACAACAACAACAACAACAAAAACAACAGAAAAAAAAACAGCAACAATAAAAAAACAGAACAGTGCTTTGTGAATTTTGAATTCTATCGAAATCCACTGTTATGTGCATTTTTAGTTCTATCAGAATCCACTGATATGTGAATTTTGCTTTCGCTCATCCGGGCGAGGTAGTTCGGGTGGTGGCCCCGGCAAACTTCGGGCTCATATACAGCAACATTGTGTTTCGGTAGGTGGCTCCCACCAATAAATCAGCGTCTTCACTCCTTGGAATCCAAGGCACGAATGGGTGTGGCCAGGATAATGCAGTGAAAAGATGCTGATTCTCTTGATAGGTCTAGTCAGTCATGTTGGTACAAACACAAACTGAAGATGCAAGCCTTTACGAGTCGGTTAAAAAATATATCTTGATGTGAGTGTGTGTTGGGTGCGGGCAACTCTAACAAAGCCCATCGTTGAGATAATGTCACAATTCAATTCAAATTACATGCTGGTCTATAATAAATTGAGCTGTGACCTGCAGAGAGCTCACGATGTAGGCTAAGTCGAGAATATACTATTTGCGCCAGGTTTGTGTAATACTGTATTTGTAAAAAGACTATTGTAATATCGGTGCGATCATATGTGGATCATTTAAAGTAAAATTCATATCGTGAATTCAAGATACAGTTTAGTTCAGCTTCAACTATTGTGTTAGTCCTCATTACCTCAAACTGTCACACTTTGGTTAAAAAATATAACTATTCAAAAAAGTAGGAGATATTTGACAAAAAATGAGATATATGAAGAAATATATTTATATTTTCATCAAAAAGACAGTTGAGGCATTGCACTATGACATCTGGTGGATGATTTGAGCGATAGCTGGGTGTCTGACAAGCACACATTTCACGCACGGCGCTGTAAAAGACATGGGCGGTCAGTCAGAGAATTTACCACATTCAGTTCAAGACCTCAATACCTTGTAAATCCTCCTCGGTTAGCGAGACCAGCGCGGATCCGATGTTGCATACTCCTCACCAAACGTCCAATATCAGCTTGACTAATGTTATTCCATTCTTCCTGCAGTGTAGCGGCGAGTTCTTGGGCATTGGTGGGGGCTGTTGGCGTTGTCGTAGGCGCCTGCCAAGCATTTCCCAGACGTGCTCGATTGGTGAAAGGTCTGGGTTTAGTGCTGGCCAAGGCAGTGTAGTTATGTTCTGCTCATGGAGGACCTCTGTAGCGACACGGGCCCTTTGTGCTCTTGCATTGTCATCTTGGAAAATGAATCGACGGTCGTGACGTCGCGCAAATGGCACCACATGAGCTCAGTGCTAACATGTTGTCACGGTAGTACTGCCCAGTGACACGCCCTTGGATGACATGTATTCCGCTTGTCATGGTTATGCCTCCCCACACCATAACCGATCCACCACCAAAACGATTGTGCTGCATAACTGTTACGTTTTGGTATCGTTCGTTCCGCCGCCGCCGCCGCCGCCACACTTTGTTTCGCCTGTCGTGGAAGTTGACAGTGAATCTCGGCGATTTCGGATAGTCTGACCACTAACTTACTCATCTGTCACTCGGTGCAGCTGCTGTCTAATTTCTGATACACGCACTTTGATGGCGATTACGTAATGCTGTGGTTTGGGATGAAACGATCCTGGTTGGCAGTTGTCGTCCTTGGACGACCTGACTGACGTCTGTCATCAACATTGCCTGTATGACGGTAGCGTGACCACAACCAGCCAATCACCATTTGAGTAACGTTGAGAATTTGAGTCACTGCAGTCTGTCTGTTGCCGGCTACTCACATGCCAACGGCACGTAAACGTTCGTTGTGTCAGTCTTCGCATACCCCCAAACCA
Source organism: Pictodentalium vernedei (assembly GCA_031216915.1). Lineage (NCBI taxonomy): Eukaryota > Metazoa > Mollusca > Scaphopoda > Dentaliida > Dentaliidae > Pictodentalium > Pictodentalium vernedei. The sequence goes on from CM062289.1 coordinate 251,251,271, forward strand.
ATTTTTTTTCGCTGTCTCCCCACAAAAAAATTGACCCTATACAAGTTTCACATCACATAGAGTCTCAAAATGATCTCCAATATAAGCATACACAAGCTACAAATGCCTCAGGTTTGCTTCCGAACACTGAATAATTCAAAATTTTCTCGGCGGAGGCGCTCGAAACCTACAACGCCACAACGACCTTTATTCTTGGCCTCTCAAAACTGGATGGGCACACCTGCTATGGAATTCTGGGGAAAGCGACTGCACAAGGTACACGTTTTGCCATTGGCACAGGTGAGGTGCATTGCGAGAGGCCTATCTCTGTGATATGCCGCAATCTGTTGTGATGTCCTTGTAAACCTTGTATTAAAACTCTAGATCTATTAGAACAAGAGAAGGCAAAATGTATGCCACTCACATACATACATGCGTGTGAGTTTGCGTGTGAAGGGCCGGCGGGCCTGCTGCCCAACCCTCTGTTCCTTCGCTTCGTTCCTGTCAATCAGTCTGTCTAGTCTAAAACCGGAGTCCTCTAGCCTTTCGTTGATCGTCCACGTATCCGCATATCTGTCTGTTATCATAACACATTTCCCCAACTTCCCAAGTCTCAGGGATAAGTTCACTATGGCTGTGGCGTTAACCGAAGTTACTGAACTTCTTATTGAATTTACTCGTCCGTTGTCCTGAATGTGATACCTGCAGGGCGGATTCGGTTCGATTGAATGTTTTTTAGCCGATTGACAACAGGGGAGATTACCCCGAAAAAAAGCTCCGATTTTCGAAATTTCATTGACATGGCTGATCAAGAAAACCTCATAGATCAATTTGTAAACATTACTGGCATTGATCGAGACAGGGCAAGGTTTCATTTAGAATCTTCTGCATGGGATATCAATGTGAGTTGACAAATATCACATGATTCTTATTGGGAATCGGCCGCTTTAATATACATATTTCCAAATTTCGCGATATTAACTGCACATGAATCATCAAATTTTGATTTGGGCGTCGAAATCGAGTGCGTCGAAATACCACATAGAACCACATGCATGTAGAACGACATAGACGCTATATAAAACAACATAGAAGTACATAGTCATGCTCAGAGAAACACACATTTACAGACTGAAACCTGCAGTACTATTAGTATTACTGTGAATGTGATCACAAAAGGTGGTTTGAAACTTTTGACCAATTGCGATGGCTCCAGGTGTTTTTGTTCCCAAACCAACTCGTCCAGGGTGATTTGTCCAAGATGCATTATCGAACCGGGACCATTCGTCTGGGACGATAAATGATTGGAACAGGAAGACTTGGCCACCGGAAGCTTCGTCCTTTTAGGCCTCCGGAAGATTTACCTTAGGATCTTCGAAGGACTCAGGCCACTAGGCCTCTATATCCTTATCTTCCTCTCTATCCATTCCATGTTTATCTCGTGTTTGACTTCCGGTTTGTCGTAGTTTAAGTTATAGTCGTATTTTAGATCTTAGCACCAATTTGGAGCCCAGGTGCTCTGATTTTTATAATCGGATATTTATTTGTCACACACTGGGCTCCACATCTGGACCTTGTATTCATTATATACCACGAAACGAGAAACAAGTTTAGATAATTGGTCCTTGTTAAATACATGCTGGTCGTTCGGTCCAAACAAAACATTGCATGTGCTCGCTAAACAACACTGAAAAAGAATCGGATATTTATTGACATGGATAACACCTACCGCATTAAAAAAATGTTTTTCTTCCCGTTCATGCAACAATCAGTGCATGTTTCGGGGGAACACTTTTTGGATAATTGAAAATTGGCAATGGACACTCAGCCGAAACGAAGTCAAGTAACAAGGTTTAAGGGCCAATATAAGTAATGAAATTTTGTTTATTTTGAAAATTCTCACCTCTGATATTCCTTCAATTCAAATTAAATATACACAAAATGTACATCAAAATGATGGTTGGGATATATAGAACACGAAACACATGTGTAATCAACTCATAGAGTCGACTGTAGGCACCACTGGTTCCTGGAAGTCTGCTGCTGTATTCGCACCAGAACTGATAATTTAATAATATTTCACAAAAACAACTGCCTCTTGTTACTACATCCCCACCCCTCCTACCTCCTGTTCACGGCCTGCACCACTGGTAGTGCCAGGTCACTGATGTAGGCCTAGGCCCCCTCACCAGGGAAATACAGCAATTCAGCTTCACCCCCCCCCCCCCCCCCCACATTTGCCCGTCTATATATTATGTGCCACCCGGACATTCGCCACCAGGAAATAAGGCCCTTAGTTCAGCTCCTGTCCGGGTGGTAAATAATTCAGGTGATAAACTTCCGGTTTGACAGGTCTCCTGGTGGTGGGGAATGACCGACATTCATTTATAAAAGATAACATTAAATATGTTTGGTAATACTTTTATTCAATTTTAGCTCCGAGTTATCAATCAGTCGTTTAGGTATTGGTATAGCACACTACTATCTACCCCCCCCCCCCCCCCCACACACACACACGCGTGCACGCATTGTCCCACGCGCATATAGAAGCGAGGTGATGACTAAAACGAAAAGGGGTCTACCACTCTCGTCGTCGGGATTCTGAAGCTTCAAACAGAAAAAATTGGAAACTGGCACTTGTGGAAGTTCAGTGTGGCCCATCAGGGGCTTTTTACACATGACCACACTATATTCCGACCAACATATTCATGCTGGTGTGGATTCATCGCAAAGTTTGAAAGTGGGAGAATATGTGATTTCTACGACTCACGAGAAACTGCACAATCTTGAGATTTCGCGCATTGCATAGAGTGAAATATTATCTGTGAATGCCGGACATGTGCCCCCCCACTCTCCCCGGATGAGTGACATTTGCCCCCGGACATGAGGCCCCCAGACATGAGCCCCCTCGTTATAGCAAATATGGATATGAGCCCCCCCCCCCCCCCATTCCCGGACAACTGCCCCTTCCCCTGTCTGTCATTTTATTACTGCTT